>PVLA01004151.1:0-132270 GCA_004027455.1 Hydrochoerus hydrochaeris | reverse complement strand
CACGGCTGACTTCTCATCACTGACTATCAGATCAAGAGGAGCTTGGAGTGAAGTATTCCAAGCCCTAAAAGAGAATAACCTCCAGCCCAGATTGATATACCCTGCAAAACTGTCACTAGAAATTAATGGAGAAACAAGATGCTTCCATGACAAAGAGGAACTGGGCAAGTTTGTGACCACCAATCCAACCCTACAGAGAATACTGAAGGACATTTGAGAGAGAGAAAAAAAAAATACCAGGATTTTAGGAACAGTGGCAGAAAGGCCTCAATGAGTGGGGCAGGCAGTAGAATGAAGGAGAAAAGTAGACAAACAGGCAGAAAAATAGCATAGCAGAAATGAGGCAGAGAAGGATAACTAGAATCTCTAACATAGATGGCCTTGATGCACTATATTGTTAATAGTGCACCAGGATTTAAAACCCACATTACTCACCCTACTCTGCTTAGATGTATTATATTCTGTTTTAGTCATTCTACCTGTACTAGATTTGAGGGCACAGTTTTCCCAAAAAATAACAGGATATGGGATGGTAATCATCCTTAATTTCCTATTAACTTAATCTAAAGCTCTGTTAAACCTACACTGTTTTACCATGACTGATCGTAATCGAATTTGGTTTGTTAGATTGCTGTTTTGTATTAATAGATTTTACTCAAAGCTGTTATGATTTATAGTATCAAGTCTGAGAGTATAGGCAACTGCACTGAAGATGACAAGATTCACTAGAATATCCACTACAGTTTGATTATTACCTACCTTTAAAGTTTTATACTGTCTACAATGTTTTATTTTTACTAATATTGTTATGTACTGCTATATTCAATTATACTACTATATTCAATTTTGCCTGATGATATAGATAACTCTATTGAAGATAATAAGAAACAACACAGTAATCATTGTAGATCACCTTGTACTGTGGTTTTATATGACTTTTTGGTTTCATGTTTCTATAGGAATTTGTTTTGTTTTGTCTTGGTATGTTTTCTTTTTCCCACTA
Source organism: Hydrochoerus hydrochaeris (assembly GCA_004027455.1). Taxonomy (NCBI): domain Eukaryota; kingdom Metazoa; phylum Chordata; class Mammalia; order Rodentia; family Hydrochaeridae; genus Hydrochoerus; species Hydrochoerus hydrochaeris. The sequence continues at coordinate 131,267 of PVLA01004151.1, read as the reverse complement.
ATACAGAATGGATAGAAATACATGTAGAGATTCATGCATCCATACCTGTTTACACTCTCACTGTTTGAATATCTACTTTGTATGCTTTAATTTTGTAAATGAACAACTATTTCTAAGAGGACAATATGTAATTTATCAACTAGTGATTTCTTATTATTTATCTTTTGAAATTCTGTATTATCTCTACCCTTTACATGCTTTTGTTTCTCTTTATAATAATAATTTTAAAAATTTTTTAAAAATAGAAACTAAGCAAAAAGATAATATCTAGAGTACAAACCTAATAATTTTTTTTATTTTAAAGAGAATAAAACAAAACAGAACAAAGCAAACTAGAACATAACAATGCAAACAACATAAGACTTCATAATAAGACAACAGGAAATCATCAGTGGCTACCATAATGTCTCTTATTTTCTTCAAAATAGTTGCCCATACCTTCACACAAATACAGTCAAACAAAACAATATAGTATAAAACCAGTCAAAACAAAAGAATGAAAGTATTATGGGACTTCAAAACAAAACAATAGGAAATCAACAAGGGACACTATAATGTCTCTTGTTCTCTTCAAAGTAGCTGATAAGCTGGAACATTGGAAAGAGGCAGATCTTACTTAGATGGTGTAAAGACAAAAGTCCTTTAAAGAAGGAGCCAGCCCTATATCGATCTGGTTAGAAAGCATTCTAGATAGTGGGAAAATCGGGTGCAAAGTCTTAAATCAGAAATAACTCTCCTTCATTTGAAATTAAATAAATCAGAGTTTTTCAAAGGAATGAAAGAAAACTTAAAGATAAAATCTGTGAAGTAAGCACCAGTAGACTAGGTCATGTCTAACTTAAGGTGCAACAAGAAGTTGCTGAAGTAGGAAAACCATACAATTTCTCATCCAAACCAGGACATTTTTGAGAAATAAGGTTTCTATTAATAATTATTCCAGAACAATAGGGGCAAATTAGGACTCTTAAGCAAACTAGGACATGAAACACTTTACCGAAGATATCTAAGCAGAGGAGAAACATGACATGATTAATGCTTATAAAATACAATATGGAATTCCGCTAAGATATTAGAAGCCAGGAAAATGAACTAAAAATTGTTGCCTATATCCAACTAAGTTATAATTTTGTTGTGTTTGGCAAAATTATTAGTCTGGTATCAACATTGGTATCAAACATTGTTGGATGTATTCAAGTACAGATTTGGAGCAAACATGAAATCTTACTGAACTGATATGTGGAGCACAGGAAAGAAAAGAATATGAAATAAATTCTGAGTACTTTTACCTCAGCAGGTGAGTGAACAAGAACATCATTTATTCGAACTTGATAAATAGGAATAGTCAAAAGAAGAAATAAAAAAATTCTATCAGGACAAATTTATTTTGAGATTAACATTATGTCTCATAATACATAAGGTTAAATCTTAGCTCATTGGTAAATATATGATAAATTAAGTCAAACACCCAGGCTAACCCACCAAGCAGAATTTATCCATTTTCAACTGTCAAAAGAGATACCTTAGGTAAATTTAATAACTTTGAATGCATATCTTTCAATAAAAAGCAAACCTAGATAAAAATGCAAATTATAAAAAAATATAGTATATAAGAACAATCTTCTATTTTATAATAAAACACTCTCTGTGAACTTAATTTCCACAAACACAGAAAGTTGAATATATAGATATCTTTACATAAAAGAATGTTAACTTTTTGCTTGACTCTACTTAGGCATAGTTTCTAAAATTTTTGCTTTCTATAATGGGACCAGTAAATATGAGAAAGCTTGTGCCCTTGTTCTAAAAAGTAATTATACTTTACATAAGGAGGTCAAAAAAATTTTAATTCTTATCCTTGGGAAATAAAAGCCATTATTGTGAAATGATTCAATAGCAGAACAAACAAAAAATACAGAAATAATCTGAAAAACCCAAATGTGAAAGATGCTACAAAATAGCTAGCCTGTTATTATTTGAAATTTCAAAGTGAATAAACACAGATAAAAACTGATGAATTTTTCATAATTTAATGAGATTAAAGATACATGATTGTTAAATGTAATATCGAGTGCTTTGAATTATACACAAAGAAAATAATGACTGCAGAGATATTTGGGGGACTATTGATGAACTGTGAAAAGAGACTGTTATGTATACATAAGACATGATTTCACGAAACAACATGTCTCTGAAGTCAACTACTTATACGAATGTACTTAGCACTAATAAACAAGTCTCTCACTCTATATTGTTCAAAAATGTGCCTATTTTTTATTGTACATAAGTATGCATAGTTTTATATTATATAAATGAGATTATATGCACTGTTCTGTAACAAAATTGTCCACCAAATGATAAATATTGTTATCTTTCTATGTAAGAATATGTATTATTATTTATTTCTTGTTATAATTTTGATAAACTTTATATTGTCTATAGGGTATTTAAGTAGTTTTGATTTTTAATATCATAAATAATCTGTTCTGAACCTTCCTTATACCTGTACCTTTATAAGCCTGCCTCAGTATTTTTAGGAGCAGTTCCTAGAAGTAAAACTGTTATTTCAGAATACATGAACAATTTAAAGGCAAAAGTTCCCCACTTTATGTTTTGGTTTATGATTTTTCAACTTTATGATATTGTCAAAAAAGGCATTCAGTACAAACAGTACTCTAAATTTTCAATTTTGAACTTTGCACAGGCTAGTCATATGTCTTGGTTGTTTTCCTCTGGTTGCTGAGGCAAAATACCTGACCCCAATGGGAAGGAAGGAAAGACTTATTTAACTTACAGTTTTTGGAAGTTTTAGTCCATAATCAGCTGGCTCCAAGGCAGTGTGGTGTGGCTAAGGGACAACCATTTTTGGTGGCTGCGAGCAACAAGAGTGAAAAGGGTGAAAAAGGGAGAAAAACACATCTTTTTCTCTCCCTATGTTGTATGCTGGCTCCCCATCCCTGAGCCAGTGCAGTATTCACACCACCAGAGCTAGACAATGAACTAATCTCAAACGCTAGGCTCAGCCTCCTCCATGACTGCATGAGGCTTAGGGGGCCATCCAAACATAAACCATAACACCATATATGGTACATAAAACACTCTCACATATCAAGGGTTAATAACCTGTACCTGACATCATATTGTGTTGTTCAGATTTGATGTTTGTTAGGTTATTTGTATTAAATACATGTTCAAAGTAATATACTTTCAATTTATCATAGGTTTATCAGGATGAAAACTCACAGTAAGTTGAGGAATATGTGTACTGGTAGATCCCACTAAACTACCTTCTGATATAATTTTGAATGATTGCATCGCCTCCCAAATTCACACTGAAATTTAAATTCCCCCATGCAGTAGTAATAAGGGAAACTTTCAGGGCATGATTAAATCATAAGTGTGGAACCCTCATTAATGCAATTAAGGTCTTTAAAATAGGCCATTGTCCTTCCATACCTTTTTCCATGTGAAGATGCTACACTCCTCCAGTCCCATGGGCATTATAACTGATGCTATCTTACAAGCAGACATCTTACAAAAAGCCTATACCAGGCATCAAATACTGATTCCTTGATCTGGGATTTTCCACTTTCCAGAATCATAAAAAATACATTTTTGTTCCTCAGGAATTACCTAGCTTCAGACATTTTGTTAAAGCCCAAAAAATGAGCTAAGATATCTCCAAACATCTGAACCAAATTATCATTTACCTTCTGCAGTTTATGGGTGTTTCATTTCCAAAATTTATTCCCCACCATTGAAGATTAAATTTTAAATTTTATTCAATTTATGTACAACATTGTTGTTTTAATTTGGATATTATAAATGACTCATGAGCTTAATTTTTTTCTAGGAATGATGATTTTTGTCATTATCATAACATTCTAAGTTAAGAAATTTATGCTCAGCTTTTTTATTTTTTATTTTATTTTTTATTTTTGGTACAGGAATCAAACTCACAACCTCGAGCTTGCAAGGTGGGTGTGTATACCACTGAGCTAAATCCCCGGCCCAGCTTAAACATTTTAGTGTACATACTCATCTTTGGACTTCTTCTACAAGATGTCTCTAAATGTAATTTGCCCATTTTTTCTTTTGACAATTTTATTATGAAATCATAAAAGTTTTCTGTGTATTTTGATTAATATTCCTTTATTGCATCTAAACATTTTTCAAGCCTTATGCTTATAACTTTATAGATGGTTCAATTTACAAATTGGACTCTACAATGTTGCAAAAATGATGCACACTCAGTAAAAATCATATTTTGATTTTTGAATTTGTTTCTTTTTTCTAGATTAGTGGTGTTCAATTATCTTGTGATATGGGCAGTAGCAAGAAACCACATCTAATCAGAAATTGATGACCCTGCCACTGTAGAACATCCATTACCCAGCAATTACTTTTAGTGTAATGCTTCAAATATTCCTCAGGCCCTTGTGCTTTCAGCTCTGTACGTTAATGATGAGCATAGATATAACCATTCTCTTTTTCACTTTTGGTATATTATTCAATAAATTACATTTTCAACATTTTATTTTAACAGGTTTTGTGTGAGTTGACTATGCCCACTGCAGGTTAATGTAAGTATTCTGAGTATGACTAAGTTAGTCTAAAACATTACATTCAATAGGTTATCAATTTATGATATTTTCAACATGTGAATTGTTTATTGGTTTGTAATCCCATTGTAAGTTGAAAAGCATCTATACTTATGCTGTTTTATTCAGAGTTTTTCCTAGGTAGAAAAAGTCTTTCAAGCTTCATGATTTCAGAGTGTTATATCTCATTCAAGAAGATGTGTCTATCTCTAAATTTGGAAAATATTCTGTATTCTCTTCCATTTTTAAACTTTTGTATAGTAAGTTCCCAAATTCCAAACATTCACTTTCAAACTTTCAGATAGGAACAGATCACATTACCAACATTCATAGCTGTGAATAAATCACAGAAGTAGGTCATGTGTCTGCTGGACATTGCCACAGTTGTGCTGCTGTGTTTTCACTGAACAGTGTGATATTGTGTAGTAGTACAGTGTTAATTCAAAGCTCAGGATGTCCAGAAGCAAGAGGAAAGGTAGCCGTGATGTGGAGGAGACTGTAAGGAAGTGCAAATCAATAGCCATGGAAACAAAAGTGGAGTTAATTGAGAGATTGGACCAACGCAAAACAATAGTAGACATTATTCTACCATTTCTCACCTGCCCTACCTCATCCAGTTAGCAACTCTCTTCTAGTTAGTTCACTCTATGTAAACCCTTACATGCAAGTTGTACTGTACTGTATCACTATTCTATGGTAAAGGTAAAAGTAAAATAGTTAATTTACAATATTTTTGTAGTGCTTGGATTTTTTTGTTTTTAACCTTACATTGTATCTTTTTGTCAAAAGTGTGTAAGACTCACGTTATCAGCTTTACAAACCATTGCAACTTATGAACATTCTCTACAAATGGAACTGCTTCATAAATTGGGAACTTGCTATCTAAATTACTAGCATTGTTAGAAAGTGTGAGGTGACTGTTAACATTTAATTTTGTTTCCAAATAAATATTCATTCCTCTTCCGCTTAAAGTGTTTGTTTTTATTTTTCCCAATATGAAAAATAGTGTTTCTGTATATTAAATTCCTTCACAGAAAGATCCCTGATTCTTTACCCCATATCAAATATGCATATTTGGAAAAATACAGTTTTATCACTATCCTGAATTGAAGTATTTGTCAGGATAATATGCCACTAGAATCTTGCTCATGTGGTATAAAGGTTATTATCAAAATCCAGAATTTTTCATGGTTATAGCATTTTCTGCCCACTGATATGTCAGTTGACCTCTCTGTCTGTGCTCCTTATCTATAAAATTTTGCATAATTTTAGACTTAGCATTGCTAGTATTAAAAGAATGTTATTAGAATCAACACAAGCAAGTAAGTCAGCATATATAAATTTCTTAAGTTAGTGTTTGTCATATAAAAGTCTAAAATTCTATTTAATCTATCATCATGTTTTATTTTTTAATAGAATTTTTGCTATATTTGCTTCATGTTAATTTTTCTAATAGTCTGCAAATTTTCAAAACTATTACATTTTTCTCAGCTAGACAAAACAATGGGCTTGAGTACTAGGTTACTTTTTACTCATTAGGTTAGTTTTGTAAAGAGCTAAATCCCCGGCCCAGCTTTAGCTCTTTACAAAAGCTAAATACTAAATACAAATATTGTCTAGGAATAGAAATGTCTTCATGTAAGAGTTCAAGTACGTTCTAACTCATGTGTCTGAAAACTTGAACTTATGATTAAAGCTGCTCACCCTGACCACCAATTAATACCTGCCAGGAGTCTCAGATCTTATCACATATATTTTTGTTTCAGTGAGCAGTGATGAAAACACTGTTTTATTTTCAGAGCAGAAAGTTCAAATTGGTGTTATTTATAAAAAAAAAAAAAATCCTTAGACATGATTCTAAAACTTGAAATTTCAGGAATCAAGTCAATAAATGACCTTTATTCCCATATAAGGCCAAACTTTACTAAGGAATCATAATAGGTTAATATGATCAGGTGAAAAAAATTTTATTTAATCAAATTACATAAAACCTATTTAAATGGTTGTATCCTATAACACACAGTTATCCAATATTATAATTATATTTACATCACCTGTGTTTGTACAAAATACAACACAGGATTTTGATTTCAGTAGTGCACATTTGTTATCTTTTATATGTAAGATGAACAACCTCATAAACTGTAAGTAATCCCATCAGCTTTCTGAATTTCTGCATTTGAGTCATTATTTCTGTTGGGCTAAAATGCAAATTAATCAGTATTGTCATAAACACAGTATGCTAAATATAAAGAATTATATTAATAGGCTATATTCTTTTTATTGTTATATTTTGTTCAATCAAGTGGCAGCAAGAACTTACATCTAAGTATACTGTAGGCCAAAACATAGGTGTGTTCTGGAGGAGGTGTAAATACTGCGGACATGGGAGAGCAATGGTGGCTCCGGGATTCCACTGAGGAAGGAAACTTTCCAGCATGTGAGAAGCACAGTGCACTGTTACAACACCAATTTATTCACCTGAGAATTTTAGTGGCTCTGAACGAGCACAATGCAGAGCCTGTGGCTAGTCAGCCAGTAGTTGAATGTTGCAGAGTGCTTTTCCTGGGTGGTCATAAAAGGCACCACTGATAGGACTGTTGTCTCAGGAGAGGTACTATAGAGGGTACTCTGATGCATTATGTCACCAAAATACACAGTGTCACAGGGAAAGTGGTTGATTTTTAACAGCTACTATGTCAAAATATTTTAAGCTCTCTAAGCCATTTGGGTATTAAAGAATAAGTTTAGCTACTTCATTATACATGTTTTCCATGCCTTGTAGTTGTTAAATAGATCATCACATGTCTCACAAAAAACCTATTTTTACTGTGTAGTGATAAAACTCAAGTCTTTGAACAATAAACAATAATGGAAAATTAATTTTGAAGAAGACTTTAAAATCAGTCTGTCAAATGTCAAAGCCTATAGTCAAACCATGAAATTACAAGTATTTCACTAAAAACATAGTCATTTTCTCAGTAATCCAAACTTCCTTAACTTGTTTGTTTTAAAATTGAATCAAAATATTTGTAGAACCACAATGTAAATCCACAACAAATGTCAATTACATAGGCAATGAAGCAAACAACATAGAAAATGTTTGACTTTTTTGTGATCTGACTCTAATTTCTCTATGTTGCTCTTACTTTCTAGAAACAAGCATTACTATGAGCATGATATGTATTTTTCCAAACAATGTTTTTAATTCTTTTACATGTATACATTATCTATAAGTCATGAATATATTTAAATTCTGTGTTGAGCTACACAAACTGCATTATTCTGTGTGAATGATCCTACACCATTTCATAGCACATGCAGTGTAGTTGCTTATTTTTAACAGTTCCATAATGACCTATTTTTTTATTTATCCATTTCTTTCCTCATGAATATTTGGATATATATTTTCAATACTTTAATTAAATTTGTAGCAAAAAAGCTTCAGTATGTTTCCATATAACCATGTATAAAGTCTGTCTCTGTTTAGTTAAGATATACATCTAAAAGTATTTTCTAAGTGATCAGCGACCCTCCAAAAATGATCAGTGCCCATGCTGTCCAGTATATAATACTTTATATGCAAATATGCCTTTTGAAATATTATATGAATTTAATATTTCATCAGCACTGTATAAGTAGACCTACTTTTCCACATTACTAATACCAATTTTTTTAAAAACAGATTATTAATCTACCTTATATTATCTATATCTATTTTAATATTAAATGAAATTTCAAGATAAAATCTGTTGATGTAGTGACAGGTTTTCTGAGACTGGACAACAACTTACTCTCAAAACATAAGTGGATAAGGCCACGAGAGACCTGCAAAGTATGAGTCTCATGTCATCCAGGGCAAGAGCTAGTTCAGTGTGTAAAATACCTACTGAGACATGTCCAACAGAAATGTAAACTGAAACAATGGGAAATTCTGCCTTTTCTGCCTCTAAGTCATCTTAACTCAACTTTACTTTCTTTACAGTATAAACCAAAACTTTTGATTACTTTATTATTACTGTTTATTTCTGTTTTCTGTCTCCCACCAATGTACTAGAACATGAAGTTAAGGACGATTGCATTTTATTTCCTATTTTATCTGCAATGAATAAATGTACAACATGTTGGGGAATTTAACATGATTTCTTACCTAAATTTCCTAGCACATATGAGTTAAGCCTTGAACTATTTCTTGGAATTAGTGTCCAAGGTCATTTTTCAAGTAGATAATAAAAACTATAGCTGGAGTGAATCATTTTATAATAAGGATTAAAAATAATTGCAACACATAAGAAAGCTGAGCAAACTTGTAAATTATTACCTTGTTCCAAAATCTTGGCAATAATTGTAATATTTTGAGAAGGGAAAAAGCAAAAATATTTTTATTTTAAAGGGCAAATCAGAGAAAAGTAAGCAGTTACATAGGGTTAAGATCTTGGTTCTGCTATAGTAATAATAGCATCCAATATAGTAATTATCCAGTAGAAAAAAAGATTTGACCATTATATGGAGTTCAAATACAGAGGACAAATGAAGAGTTTTTCTAAAGGTAAAATTAATAGTACAGTATTTGGTAACCTCAATGTAATAGCTAAAAGAAAAAGACAAACTAATGTGCTTAAATGTTAATTACTTTTCTCTCATTGCTGAGACAAATTACTTGATACCCAATATTAAGGAAAGAAAGGTTTATTTAGCTCACATTTTTTGAATGTTTCAGTCCACAATCAGCTAGTGCCAAGGCAGGGTGGCTAATGGCAGAGAACAACAGTTCATGGTGACAGGAAACAGCAAAACCAGAGTAAAAAGGAAGGAGTACAAGAGAAAGCTCCTTCCCTCCCATATATTATATAGGCTATCTGGTGTGGGTATAGACTCACATTCATAACTTCAACATTGGACCATGAATCACTCACAAACTCTAGAACTTGCCCCCGTGACTGCATGAGATTTTGGAAAAACATTCAGACACAAACCATAACTTTCCACCTCTGGTCCTCCAAAGACTCATTCACATCCTTTATGAAAAAGGCATTTAGTCCACTTCTATGGGTTGTCAAAATCCTACCAGTTCAGCAGTGCTGAAAAGTCCAAGTTTCCTCTGAGAGTTAAGACAAACTGTTTGAGCACCTGAACAAATGGAAAGAAAGTCAAACACTTCCTACATTCAATAGCACAGGATAAACATTATCATTCCAAAATGCACAAACAGGGAATACAAAGTATTGGGACCAACAAAAGTCCAAAGTCCAGTAGGAAAACATTAAGTTCCATAGTTCCAAGTGTTACATCCAAAGCAATCTGTGGTAAGTTGTGAGCTCCAAAAGGCTTGAGTGACTCTGCCCCTAAGATCCTTCTGATCCACAGCTTCTCTCTTAGGTCTGCTTTGCTCCCTCCTTGCAGCTTTCCTTAGATGATCCCATATTCCTGGACTTCCCAAACTTCTGGTCTCCACTGCACCTTCCTGGATCACTAGGCACTCTGAACAAATTCTCTGTGCTGCTACCATTCTGGATCCTGGTGCTGCTGCCACCATTCTGGAATATAGTGTGGCTGCCACCACTCTGGAACATGGTGCTCTCTAGCTTTTTCCACAAAGTAAAGTCTTACACTTTTTCAGTTCTGAGGCTGCAATAGGTGAGGACTTGCTACTTCTTGTGATGCCCTCAGGTCATCTTTTTCTGTTCTCTTGTTTCTTCTCAGCAATCCAGATCTTGGCTTTGTCTTTGCAGTCCACACTTTTTTTACTAGAGCATTTTTTTCTGGCCAAACTCACAACATTTTAAATCATACTTCTGAGATTTTTGCTCTTGATTTGCAACATAAATCTTGTTAAAAGCCCCCAACAATAACCATGCCACAGCCTCAACATTTGACTGCCTTGAAATTTCTTCTGCCAGATTTAGTCTATCACCCTTAATCTCAGTCTCAGGCAAAGTCTCCAGACATGAGAAAAATGCAGAAAAACTTTTGACTAAGCCTTAACACACATCATCTGGAGTCTAACAGTCAATTCAGTCCTTCTTCCCAATAGAAACCTCCCAAGCCTGGTTTTACAAACATATTTTCTATCAGCCTTCTGGTCCTCTGAGCTCTGACTGAAATCTCCTGTAAATAACAGCCTAAGGTGTACCATTGCTACTCTTTCAGGGAACATCTCAGAACCTTTCCAAACTCTTCCTACAAGCCATTCCCAAAGGCTTTTGAACCACATTTTCAGGTATAGTCAAAGCAACAACCCCACTTCTCTGGTACCAAATTCTGATTACTTTTCTCTCATTGCTGAGACAACATACCTGGTACCCAAAATTAAGGAAGGAAAGGTTTATTTAGCTCACAGTTTATTGAGATTTCAGTCTATAATCAGCTGGCTTCCAGGCAGAGTGATGTGGCAGAGAACAACTGTTCAAGACAGTGGAAAATAGCAAAATAAACAACCTCAAAAAGAAAGGGATGAAAAGAAGACTGTTTCTTATATAGACTATCCACCCTGGGGTGTAGCACTCACATCCATAGTCTTAGCATGAATCAATCACAAACTCTAGAAACCTGCCTCCATGACTGCATGAGGATTTGTGGGGACATCTGGACATAAACCATAACAATAGTGTTCTTTAACAAAATGAGAAATTGAGAGAAACATAATGTGGTGGCACACAGGGAGAAAATAATATTTAGTTTAGCTCTATGGAAAAATATAAGGCACTAATTGTCTCTGATTTGTGTCACTTTTATAAATTTATTTCATTATGTAAACAACTTAGGTGGTATTTCATAAGCATTTGCTAGATATATATTTAACTTTCTGGTTTACTCTTGAAACACAACAGTACATAATTATCTATACACTCAAGGACTGAAATAGAGGGTGTTTCAAGAAAAGAATCCTGGCTTAACACTCTCTTAATTATAAATCTTTTGTTTATATACAAGCTCACTCTCTTATGGAAACAAACAATGCTATTGAAATGATTATTTCAAAATGCAGAAACATCATTCTGTTATTACCAAAGATAGAGTAATACATTATAAGCCTATTTCACTTTAGGTGGATCAAAATAACTAACTCCTACAAAGTGTTTTAAACATGTAAGCACAATGAAAATATTAAACACTTGTCATTTGTGTTTATCCATGCACAATATGGATAACCATAATTATTTAGGGTAAATTAAATGTAGTTATCCAGGTATAAGAAAATATTAACACCCAAGTGCTTCTGAATGATTAAATTTAATTCTACTGGCATACTTCAGAAAGGAATTTTGAAAAACAATAAATTATGTCATATATCCAAAGAGGTTCATTTTGCAATCATAAACAAGTTAACTCAGTAAAGCATTTCAATTTCATTTTGAAACTGCCCAATTTTGAGTTCAAGACCAAAAGCAGATAATCATTAATTTTATTAATGTAAAAATTGAACAAAAGTTTCATTTGAGAAATGCAATGTATAAATGTTTACACAAATTAAGTGGAGCTCCAAATCCAATTTTGGATGTCACACTGGTTACTATACAAGATGTAAGATTTTAGAAGAATGAAATTATTTTTATTCCAAAACTCTCAAAATATAGGACAGAGCATCAAATAAAGATAGTGTGACAAAAAGCAAAGATCAAAGGAAGCTGCTAAATCTATATTCATTTTCTGACATGATGCCTATTGATCCAGAGAACACAGTGCCTAAAATAATTCAGAAAATAGGGGCTGGGGATTTAGCTCAGTGGCTTAAGCACCTGCCTAGTAAGTGTAAGGTCCTGAGTTCAACCCCCGGTACAAAAAAAAAAAAAAAGTTCAGAAAAAAAAGTAGATCATACACAAGAGAACCAGAAATTATATGGCCAGGCTACTTGAAATTATTCAGTTAGATGGAGACACAGAGAGACACACACACACAGAGAGAAAGAGAGAGAGTGAGCAAAAAGAAGGAAGGAAGGAAGGAAGGAAGGAAGGAAGGAAGGAAGGAAGGAAGGAAGGAAGGAGAGAGAGAGAGAGAAAGGAAGAAAGAGAAAGAAAGAAAGAAAGAAAGAAAGAAAGAAAGAAAGAAAGAAAGAAAGAAAGAGAGGAAGAAAGAGAGGAAGAAATAAAAGGGAGGAAGAAAGAAAAGGGAGAAAGAGGGGAATAGAGGGAGAGAAGAAGGGAGTTAGAGTGGGGGGAGAGAAAAAGGGAAGGAAAAAAGAAAATAAGGAGGAAAAAAGGGAGGCAAGCATGAAATTATGGCACACTAAAGAAATCTCAGAGAAGTAAAAGAAAGACAAAAATCTTTTTAAAAATAGCATAAAATATTTGAAATCTGAGGGAGAAAATAAACATTCAGACAATGAACCCAAAGAAACTTAATTAGATTATTAAGAGATGTTTCATTAAGAGTAAAAAGGAAGAAAGAATTCGGAAAGCAGTTAGAGGAAAGTAATTTATCACATAAAAGGGACCTCACACAAAACTATCACCAGTGACACTGATAAAGATTTTCATGGTTAAATGGGCACCTGTTGTTTGAGAGTCTTCTCTTGAGACAGCTCTGTTTGTTACACAACTCTTCCATACACGTTGTGCGGCCTTGCATTCATGGCTGCATCCATCTCCTCCACAGTGACATAAGTGACAACCCAAAGCCCCTGGATCCCTTGGGTGTTTAGGTCTCTCATCACCACACAGTCTGTGAGTGTGCCCCATTGCTCAAAATAGCTTCCACAGCTGTTTGAGTTCCTGAGGAGACTGACTTGGGCATGATGCTTCTTCCACGGTGTCCACAAGCAGCAAGGAACAAGCTCCCAGACAAAGGAGGTCAAAGGGGTTCTGGAAATGTTGGTGGTGGTCATGGAGGTGGTTTTGGTGGCAATGACAGTTTTGGTTGCAGAGGAAACTTTAGTGGTCAAGGTGGCTTTGGTGGCAGCTGTGGTGGAGGTGGATATGGTGGCAGGGGGGTGGCTACAATGGATTTGGTAATTATGGGAGCAGTTATAGAGCTGGTAGAAGTGACAGTGAATTTGGCGGTTACAATCATCAATCTTCAATTTTGGATCTATGAAAGGAGAAAACTTTGGAGACAGAAGCTCTGGGCCCTATGGTGGTAGAGGCCAATACTTTTCTAAACCATGAAATCAAGGTGGCTATGGTGGTTCCAGCAGCAGCAGTGGCTATGGCAATGACAGAAGGTTTTGAATACTTCCAGGAAACAAAAGCTTAGCAGGAGAGGAGAGCCAGGAAAGTGGCAGGAAAGCCACAGGTTACACAGAATTGTGAACTCAGTCAAAGAGAATGGTGGCAGCTGCTACAGAGAAGACATGTTTTACACAACACATGTGTATGGACAAAAAACTTGAGGGTTGTATTTGTGACTAATTGTATAACAGATTACTTTAGTTTCTGTTCTGTGGAAAGTGTAAAGCTTTCCAACAAAGGGTGTTAATGTAAACTTTTTTTTGGCTCTCATGCTGTTGATTGCTAAATGTAATAGTTTGATCATGATGCTGAACAAATGCATCTTTTAAAAGAAACCATAATCAGGTCTCTGAGCAGAGAAATTGCTGAGGTCAAGAAAGAGTGGGGTAATACTCACACAACTGAATGAAAATATGCCAACAGCATTCCTACAATTGGCAAGGGTGTCTGTCTTAGTTACCTTGCTCATTGCTGAAACAAAGTACTCAACATCCTCAGATAAAGGAAGAAAGGTTTATTTAATTCACACTTTGTAGAGTTTTCATTAATAGCTAACTGGAGCCAAGGCAGGGTGGCAAGGCAGAGGGGTATCACATAGGACAAACTGTTCATGGTAGCCAGAAGGCAGCAAGGCACCAAGATACAAGGGACAAGTGACCACACTAGTCCTCTTTCTGTCCTGCATATTCTGTCTACCCATAGTGGAGCACCTTCAGTCCTACCCAGAACTATGTCAAATTTATCAGCGATTGATTAGGGAACACATACCCTTAATCCCAGCATCACACACTCTAGCTGCAGCCACCTCTGAAAAACCCCAACCTATGACTACAGGAGACTTTCAGGTGACATCTAGAAACAAGCCATGACACTATCCTTCAGAATGAAGGAGAGACACAAAGATTATACAGGTGAAGAAAAGCTGTAGCAATATCATACCAGATCTGCACAGGAAATTTAAGTCATTTTTCAACTTGAAAGAAAACTAACAATATGAAGTCATATAAAGTTATAACACTCACAAGGTAAGAATGTAGGCTAGGGCTGGGTGTTTAGCTTAGGGGCATAACCGCCTGTCTGGAAAATGTGAGGTCATGAGTTCAATCCTCAGTACAAAAAAAAAAAAAATAGTCAAATTCCAAAATCTCTAATAATATAATGGTAGAATATAAACCACTTTTAATTATAAAGCAGTCAAAAGAAACCTACTAAAATATCTATAGTAACCATAATTTGTTAATAAATACACATACATAAAAGATATAAATGGTTTCATCAACAATAAATAATGTGCTTGGCGTGGTGGTGCATACCTGTAATCCCAGCACTTGGGAGGCTGAGGTAGGAGGATTGTTGCAAGTTCAAGACCAACCTGGGCTACAAGGTAAGCCCAAGGCCAGCCTAAACTGCATAGTGAGACCTTGTCTCAATTGCTGAACTATTTGCAATGGCTGAGCTATAAACGAAGCCTAATCTTTTATTAAAAATCAATGGATTATAGAAGGTTTTCTATCTATCCACCTATCTAGCTAGCTAGCTATCTACCTTTCTATATTTTCTATGGAAACATGGAAAACTCCAAATAATCAAACTAATTATTAGCATGAGACATTCCCCATCACAATTACATACATAATGGAGGATCACTAAGCCCTAAAAATGAAGACATTGCTGTCATTCATAATTTTGATTACAAAACTGGAAGGAATTATGCTAAGAAGATTGATCTTGCACAGAGAGGAAACACTGTATGGTCTCCATTATATGTAGAATCTAAAAAGGGTGAACTAATTAGAGACTACAGTGGCTGGTTTTTAAGAACTGGGAGAAAACAGCAATGAGGACATAGTGGTTAAAAACACAAAGATTTTTAGTCAGACAGTATAAGTCCTAGAGATCTAAGATACGGTATGATTATTCCAGTTAATAATACTTTATGATACACTTGAAATTTGCTAAGTGAAATCTTAGTCTCACTATAGAAACACACACACATACACCACTATGAAATAAATAAGTGAATTACATTAATTTTGCAAATATTTACACAACATACACATCCATCAAAACATCATTTTTATGACATAAATATACAATGTGTATTTTTTAATTGTACATCATCAATAAAGCTGAAAAATGTTAGAAGAATTAATGAAATGTGATAAATTTAGATAATTAGTGAAAAACATTCAAT
Organism: Hydrochoerus hydrochaeris; assembly: GCA_004027455.1. Classification (NCBI taxonomy): domain Eukaryota; kingdom Metazoa; phylum Chordata; class Mammalia; order Rodentia; family Hydrochaeridae; genus Hydrochoerus; species Hydrochoerus hydrochaeris. The sequence continues at coordinate 115,307 of PVLA01004151.1, read as the reverse complement.
AAATTTTTGTATAAAGAAAGATAAAGAGATGGGAATGAAAATAGAAGAGAATAAAGATAAAATAAGTTTAAAACAGAAAACAGGAGACATAGGGTATATTTATTTGTTGCTGAGTATGGTCATCTAGAAGACGGCTTTAATGGCTAACAAAAATGAAAGGTTATTTGCAAAAGGATAAATCATCAAACTGAGAACAGGAATGAAGAGATCTAGAGAGACCAAGACATTGTCCTTCTAATGGAAACAAAATAATGTTACTACAACAAAAGGAAAAGAGAGATGATATAGGTCCTGATGCTACTAGAAGTATAATTTGAAACAAGAGAACCAGACAGCTATAGTCTGGTTGCTTCATTTTTCCATTAGCCATTTCCTGAGAGTTGAAAAGGATTAATGTGGATCTTTCAAAAATGATAAGAAATTACGAAATTTGTGTCTCAGAAAATATTCATTGACAGGGTTATAAGACAGTATTCTATGCCAAAAGGAAAACCACTCAGTATGTTACAATTTGCCAAACTATCCTCCAGGTTTTCAACATTTAACTAACAAGATGTAAAAGCTTGCTGAGAGTGCATATTATCAATACTTTATAGCTGTAAAAATTTGATATAATTTTTAAAATACTTTTATTCTATTTTTTTACATTATCATTAACATGGTTTCTATTTTTATTGTTGTAATATACAGAGCCACAGGGTAAGGTTATACACCAGGGCATTTAGAAGGCTTTTGCCATAGTACAAAGATTAGAATGATGGCATGAATAAACCAAATATTAATATTTATCATCATTTTCTTTAAGACCAGCTGGATACCTTCCATTAAACTTAACAGGAAAGCCTTTTGGTGAAGTTTCTTACTACATATTTTTCAGTCTGGATTTCAAGTTCATGGATATATCAACATATCAAAGAAGAATACATGTCCCAGTAAGGAGTCTGAAATGAACAAAGCCATGAAGTTGAAAAATGTGTCTCTCTCATTTTTTTAAGTAATGAGAATAGAATTGTATTTCATACTAACCAGCATATATGAAACAACATATAATAATATTTTTATTTTTGTATATGAAATAAAACTGTTAGCTTATTTATTGCCACTAAGAACTAGAACTATCAAATCAAATTGCTGCCAAATATACTGAGCTCATGATCTCAAAGCATCAAGTACTAAAGTAATGAACTAAAGGAGGTAGGGGAGTTTTATGGAAGTAATAATAAGAAAAGCTCCTGGATTTCCAGGAGAGGTCCTGAGAGGCCACTGAGGCTTTTTGTCAAGGGTAATTTATGCAACAAAATCACACCATGGGTGCAGCACTGGTGAACCTGCAATTCACCCATAGGATTATAGGTATAGTCACTTAGCTAACATTGATCCAATAGGGAAGCAAGGCACATATCAAGGCTATATATACTTTAGTTTATCTATAACTTCTAATCATGGAAAGAACAAAGGCGAATCTAGAGAGAGATGGAGTATTTGGTCAACAAATATGTGTGTGATTCCTACTAAGGCTTTCTAAGTCACGTGGTGATGGTTACAGTGCAATTTCAAGCTGCTGCTTATCTCTGGGGCTTGCAGGCCTGGATACTGTGTCTCCATATGGAGGCCTGTCTCTCTTCAGTTCTCCAGCCACAGTCTTGGTGAAGCTAATCTTGTGCACTCACATCCATGAAGGTTCAATTCCTGCAACTCTGTGTATTAATTTCTATCTAACTTTGCTGTTTACAACAGAATGAATAGTTCTTTTTGTATAATTCAGGCAAATCACAAAGAGGGAGAGAGAAATAAAGAGAGAGAGGGAAGTGTTGTAATCTAACTCTAGTGCCGCTGCCCTTCTGTTCTGTATGTGCCACACCCTTTGACCTAAACTGCAACCATTATCCCAAATCGCACTTTGTACTTCTCTGACTCCAGTAATTGTGTTCTTCCCATAATGCCCACCCGCCTGCATAACATATTCCTGGAAGAGACTAGCCACAAACCTCTGTACTTTGACCCTAGGCAAACAACCGGATATCCTGTTTCCTCGGGAATGCACAGGTGTGGCGCCCCCCACACCTTTGTGGTTTTTCCCTTTATAAACCACCCCAAATCTTAGCCTAGATGCACAGCAGTGTAAATTCCACCTGCACTCTGTGTCACTGGATACCAGCCTAAATAAAAAAGTGCTCTCTTCTTTTCCCTTCAAGATGTCTTGACCTTTTTACTCTTTTTGCCTTTTTTTTACAATTTTCATTTTATTTTGGGGGTGCAGCCTTTTGGGGTACAGCAGGAAGGAGAGAGAGAAACACCAATTTTTTCTGAACATATTGAAAAGTACATGAATTGGTAAAGCAGTATAGACAGGAATTTTTGTCAAAGCCTTCTAATATGTAATTATACAGGAATAAAAACAAATACCTAGTAGCTGAAACAGGAAGTCTGATTAAAGAATATTTTAAAGGTTAATTTTATTTTTGTCTTTCATTAAGATAGTGTTATACATTAAATTATGAATCATCCCACCACCTCCCCAAAATAGGTTGAAAAACAATGAGCCCTGAATATGCTATTGCTGTATGTTATTGAACTCATAATCTCACATCAAGGAATGAAGGAAGTCTAGAACAACAAGAGGTTAGGGGAGCTTTATTGGAAATAGGAAAAGTAGCTTCTGAAATACCAGAATGGATCTGGAATGGATGGTCATATGGCCTCTCAATCCAGAGCTAACTGGATGAGCAAAAGCACAGGAATCACTCAGTTGTTTGATGACCACCTATTACAGGTGGCTCTGTGGATTTAAAATGATCAGCTGTCACTCAGGGCCTCTAACACAATTTCTTAGCATGCAGACTTGGAAACAGTCTTAGACTTTAGGAGGAAAAACTAAATATTTTGTATTTTAAATCCCCTGGAACTCAGGAGCTTAGAGAATTGCTGTACTCTTCTTTTAATAAGGAAAGGGCTGTATTCCACTAACCAGAGGAACTTCTTTGTATTTTAAGTTCTTCAAACTCCAAAGTTTAGCAGGGAGTGGCTGTGATTTCTGTTGTAATCTAACTCAAGAGCCACCATTTGTTCTGTATGCGCCGCACCCTTTGACCTAAACTGCAACCGTTGTCCCAAATTGCACTTTGTACTTCTGGTGACTCCAGTAATTGTATTCTTCCAGTAATGCCCCCTGCCCACCTGCATAATGTATTCTTGAAATAGACTAGCCACAAACCTCTGTACTTTGACCCTAGGCAAACAATAGGATGTCCTGTTTCCTCAGGAATGCACAGGTGTGGCTCCCCCACACCTTTGCAGTTTTTCCCTTTATAAACCACCCTAAATCTTAGCCTAGATGCACAGCAGTGTAAATTCCACCCTCACTCTGTGTCGCTGGATACCAGCCTAAATAAAAAAGCGCTCTCTTCTTTTCCCTCCAAGATGTCTTGGCCTTTTTATTCTTTTTGCCTTTTTACAATTTTCATTTTATTTTGGGGTGCAGCCTTTTGGGGTACAACATTTGGGGGCTCATCCAGGATTAACCCCAAGGGCCCCCAAAAGGGCTCCCCTTTTTCTTTTCTCAAGTCATTTCATTGGGTCAGTACTCTGTAAGTATCTTTTTTATGTATACTTTTCCTTGGTTCATTTGTATTTTGGTGCACATTTGCATTTGGTAGAGGAGCCTGAGTGCTCTTTCTATACCAGAGTGGGATGCCCTCCGGGTTTGGGGGCATTTTGCCCATTGGTACAGTTGGGTATTTACCTGTTCATAATTTGTATGGTCGGGTATTGGAATTTACCTGTTTGTAGTTTGGGAACCAGGAACTGCTTTTCACTCAACTTCATTCCAGATCTAATATTTCTTTCTAGGATGCTCAAGAGAGGACAGAAGAGAGTGATTGTGCATTGTTGGTGTTTTTTGTGTCTTTTGTGTTGTTTTATTGTGTGTATACTTAACTGACCATTTTCTTACTAGTCACCATGGGACAAGGATCTTCATCTGTGCCTTTATCTCCTCTAACTCTAGTTCTTAATCATTTTAGGGAATTTAAGCAAAGAGCCCAGGGATATGGAGAACCTGTTCATCCCAGGAGACTTCACATGCTCACTTCCTTGGAGTGGCCTCGCGGAGTCCCTGAATGGCCATCTGTTGGTAGCTTCAACATGGCTATCGCCAAGGCAGTCCGGAGATATGTCTTTGGCCCTCCCACTCATCCTGACCAAGTTGTCTATATACAGATTTGGATTGATCTTATTTTTGATTCTCCTCCCTGGTTAAGAAAGTTTCTTAATGTTTCCAGGCAGCAGCCCAGTAACCCTCTGTTGCTGGCACTGCTAAGAGAAAAAACAAAGCCTAAACCACCTGCCCTACTGGTCCTACCAGAGGGAGATGTGGAGGAGCAGCTACCGCCCCCTTACTGCCTGCCAGCTCCACTCGCAGCACCACCAGCACCTCCAGAAGAAGAACCTCCTCACTGTCCACTGAACCCTATCTGGGCCAGGAGCCAACCATGCCTGGAGTCACCAGACTCCTCCTCCACAGCCCCCACTCCCACACTTTGCCCCTTGTGGGAGATGCCCAGCTCTATAAATCCTGAATCCCCCATTTTTGTTTATGTTCCTTTCTCTCCTTCTGATCTATATAATTGGAAAGGGCAAAACCCACCCTTTTCCAAAGACCCCCAAGATATTACTACTTTGATAGAATCCATTTTCTCCACTCACTTGGGATGATTGTCAGGAGATACTGTGGGTGTTATTCACCACCGAGGAGAGAGAGCACATTCAGGCATTAGGGTGAAGGGAAGTGCTGGATCCAGATGGAAATTCATCCTCAGACCCAAATAGCCTGAACCAGAATTTCCCTTTATCTTGACCTGACTGGAACCCCCACACCACGGAAGGTAGGGAGGTTCTAGCCCAGTATCACCAATTATTCCTGAGAGCCCTTAGAGGTGCCGCCAAGAGACCCCCAAACTTGTCCAAGGTTTCAGAGGTAAGACAATTGGCTAATGAATCTCTATCAGGTTATCTTGAGTGGTTATTGGAGGCCTATTATATTTATACACCCATAGACCCAGTCGCACCTGAGAATGCAAGGGCCATTAATATTGCCTTTGTTACTCAATCGGCCCCAGATGTTAAAACAAAGTTGCAAAAGCTTGAGGGATTTGAAGGGATACCCCTTAGTCAGCTCATAGAAATTGCTCATAAAGTATTTGATAGGAGAGCTGGCAGGAGATCAATGGTAAAAAGGTAACCAAGGTGCTGGAAATCTTAAGTACAAGAGTTATGCCTCCAAATTTTTTTTTTAAAAAAGCAAGAGGAGGAAAAGAAAGTGCTCTAAAATAGATAACTGTATGTATACTTAAGTGTGTAGGATTGATAACCATGTTATTAAGTTTTTGTTGGATCGGTGAACAGAACTGTTTGCAGCCTCACTGTTTGAATGTCCACTTTGTATGCTTTAATTTTGTAACTTGAACAACTATATCCAAGAAGACAATATGTAATGTATCAAATAGTGATTTCTTACTGTTTATTTTTTTTGAAATGCTGTATTGTTTTTACCCTTTTTCCTGTTTTGCTTCCCCCTTAAATAAAATTAAAAAAAAAGAGTTATGCCTCCAGAGAGCAAAGACAAAGATGACAAAAGAGGCAAGGAGTACCCTCTACTAGATAAGGATCAATGCGCTTATTGCAGAGAAATGGGACATTGGCATAGAAATTGCCCCAGACTAAAAGCGAAAAGAGAGAAAGATGCAAAGATTGTATTATCCCAAGATTGAGGGGGTCAGGGCTCTGCTGCCCCCCTTGAGCCCAGGCTAACCTTACAAGTGGGGAGCCAACCTGTTGATTTTCTGGTAGACTCGGGAGTGGCTCATTCTGTTTTGACACAGCCATTAGGGACTCTGACAAAAAAGAAACTGAAAGTATTAGGAGCCACTGGTACTGAAAAGGTCTATCCAAAACTGCAAGCCTGGCTTGCCAGACCTGGGTAGAAGACTATCTCTCATGAGTTTCTCTGGGTGCCAGAGTGTCCAGATCCCTTTTTAGGGCAGGACCTTTTACACAAACTAAAGGTCCAACTCAGTTTTGAAGCAGCGGGTCCAACCATGACACTAGGCTCTGGAGCACCTGATGAAATCCATAGCACAAAGGTGTATGCTCTCTGAGGGAGAAGGACACCTCTTGCTAGAAGAACCTAAGGTGTTAGGTGATGATACACTCCTGCAGCACTGGAAACAGGAGATCCCTAATGTCTGGGTGGAAGATAATCCCTCAGGCCTAGTGATACATCAGATTCCCTTGGTCATAGAGCTCCTCTTGCAGGCAACCCCAATCCAGCTAAAGCAATATCCTGTAACTCTGCAAGCACACCAAGGCATTGCTAAGCATATAGCAAGGCTAAAAGAATATAATATCTTAAAACCTTGTGTCTCTTCCTGGAACACTCCATTACTGCCTGTCCAAAAGCCTGGAACCCAAGATTACCAACCAGTGCAGGATCTCCGAGAGGTAAACAAGTGAGTCATGACTCTCCACCCTGCTGTGCTCAACCCCTATACAGTGCTAAGCTTGCTGAGCCCAGATCAAACTTGGTACTCGATTCTGGACCCAAAGGATGCTTTCTTCACCCTGCCCATTACTCCGGTAAGCCAACCCATTTTTGCCTTTGAATGGACTGATCTTGTGTCAGGAGTGTCTGAGCAACTAACTTGGACATGCCTACCTCAGGGATTTAAAAATATACCCACCCTATTCGATGAGGCCCTTGCTAGAGATCTCATGAACTATAGAGAGGAGTACCCCAATGTAACACTGTTGCAGTATGTTGATGACCTCCTGATAGCCACTGATTCTCATGAGAATTGTATAAGTGCCACTGAGGCCCTTTTGTGGACTCTAAGTAAGCTAGGATATAAAGTCTCTGCTAAAAAGGCCCAGCTCTGTCAGCAATGTGTGACCTATCTGGGGTACCAAATTCATGAAGGAAAAAGGACTCTGTCCTCTCAAAGAATACAAACTATATTACAGATACCTGTTCCCAAGACCAAAAAAAAAAAAAAAAAAAACAGGTGTGAGAATTTTTGGGAGCTGTAGGCTATTTCAGGCTTTGGATCATTAATTTTACAGAGGTGGCACACCCTCTTTATGATGCTTTAAAGGGGATTACAAAAGACCCCCTAAAATGGACTGAGACTCAAGATCAAGCCTTCAATCAGCTCAAGCAGGCCCTCACTGAAGCACCTGCATTGGCTTTGCCTGACTTACACAAGCCCTTCTCTCTCTATGTTGATGAAAAAAGGTACAGAGCTAAAGGAGTATTAACTCAAATGTTGGAACCTTGGCAACGTCCAGTGGCCTATCTATCCAAGAGACTTGATAATGTGGCTGCTGGGTGGCCTCCTTGTCTGCGAATAGTAGCTGCAGTGGCCTTATTGGTAAAGGAGGTTCAAAAGTTGACTTTTGGACAGAAGCTTACTGTTGTTTCCTCACACTCACTGGAAACTCTAATCAAGACCCTGCCTGGCTGTTGGCTGTTCAATGCCAGGATTATGCATTATCAGGCCCTACTTCTAGACCTTGCCTCCTTTGGTTACAAGACAACAGCAGGGTTGAATCCTGCCACGTTGCTGCCTGATGATGATCCTTCTGTACCTCTCCAAGACTGTTCTGAGGTAATTGTTCACCTCCAAAGTCTCCAACCAGATTTGACTGATGAGCCCTTGCCTGAGGCCCCCTCATACTTCTCTGACAGGAGTAGCTGTATCCATCAAGGTAAGAGAGTCGCGGGTGCAGCAGTTATTACTGAATCCCAAGTTTTATGGGAACAAGCCCTGGAGCCAGGTACATCTGCTCAAAAGGCTGAGCTTATTGCTCTCACCGAGGCTCTCAAACTGGCAGAAGGGAAGTGGGTCAATATTTATACTGACAGCAGATATGCATTTGCAACAGCCTATGTCCATGGGACCATTTATCAAGAACAGGGCCTATTGACCTCTGGGGGACAAAAAATCAAAAATGCCCCCCAGACACTTGATCTACTGGCCACCATCTGGATGCCAGAAAAGGTTGTAATTATACATTGTAGAGCCCATCAAGTGGGAGATGATCCTGTTATGAGGGGAAACAACTTGGCAGATGTCACAGCCCAAAAGGCAGCTATAAAATCAGTGGGGTCCGAGATGGCCCTGACATTATTGTTTATCCCCCCCATTTTGTCAGAACCTGTGTATACTCAAAAGGACCTCCATCTAGCAACCCAGCTCCAAGCCAAGCCTAGTATCCCTGGAGGCTGGTATCAGCTTCCTGACAAGCAAGTCCTATTGCCAGAGGCACTCGGGAGGGAACTTATTCAGCAGACTCATAGGTCAGCTCATTTGGGAGGATCAAAACTGGCTGATCTCTTCTGGGAACAATATTTTATTCCTCGCCTTAGATGCCCACAATGCCAACTGGTAAATCCGAAATGACAACTGCCAATTGAGACAAAGTGTTTTCGAGGAACCATGGCAGGAGATCATTGGGAAATAGACTTTACTGAAATGGGAAAGCCAGGGCTACAAGGACATAAATATTTGTTGGTAATGGTAGACACTTTCACTGGCTGAGTAGAAGCATACACTACCAAGTCAGAGTCAGCTCTCATAGTAGTAAAAAAACTCTTATATGAGATTATACCCGATTCAGCTTGCCTTTATCTATGGGGTCCAATAATGGCCCAGCTTTCATAGCCCAAGTAACCCAAAAATTAACTCAGGCTTTACAGATTGATTGGAAACTTCATTGCACATACCGGCCTCAAAGTTCGGGACAAGTAGAAAAAATGAACCAGACTATAAACACAGTAATAATGAAAATGGCCTTGGAAACTGGCGAAAATTGGGTGAGTCTCCTTCCTTTTGCCCTCTTGCGTGAGCGTTATACTCCTTATATTGCTGGAATTTCCCCTTTTGAAGCCCTTTATGGGAGGCCTCCACTTCTCATCCCCAAAATCTCTGAAGAAAAATTAGCTGACCTCTCTAATCAGGACCTTATTAAGTCCCTACAGGCTCTCCAGCCCATTCTGACTGCAGTACACCATTTGTTCAAGCAACACCACTCCACATTTGACCTGTAGGGCTATGAGGGGTACCTGTGACATGTTTAATAAGTCAGAGTTAAAGGAAGCCTGATGAGAATTGGAAGCAGAGGCAGGATCATCATCAGTCTGAATCTGTGAGGGCAATTCCACCACAGAAGATGATGACAGTAAATGACATTTAACATGTTTTACAGTTTCCCCTGATTGTACAGAGGCATATATGTATCCAGAGTAGGTATCAACAGAAACATGAATATATTTAAAGTTGTCAATAAATTCATACTGAGTCATGTCCATTTGTCAAATTGCATTACCTTTCAACCCATGAGGATTAACACCTATTTAAGGAATAAAGCGTATCTGCTTTTGGCAGTCAGAGCAGGTATGAATGATTTCTCAGGTGTGTTTATGTGTAACATAAAAAGAACAAATGAATGCATTAGCTCCTATGTGAAAAAAAATTGATGCAAAGCAAAAGTCTCTTCTAAAGAGGTGGAAAGCATAACAACATGTGGCCAGCACAAGTGTTGCCTGACCTAGAGGAACAGGAAAATTATGTGTAACATAGAGAGGTGTAATACAGCCTCTAAGCAACTATCACAGGTGTTTAACAATGTGGAAGAGAATTTTATCATTACTGCTATGAAGGAGAATGGCTTTAATAACCTGTAGGCTGCATATAATATAAACTAAATATCAGTGACAGTATTGAGGGAGTGATTAAGGAACTGTTATTGTTTATCAGTCATGCTTGTCTTAGGAGTTGAATCTCTAAAACATGAGGTCATGAGTTCAAATCTCAGTGCTGAAAAAAACAAGAAAAGAAGTTGAAACCATATAGAATATTAACAGATAATAATTATAATGTTTTATAGAGAAAACTTGAAATCAAGAAAAATACATTAGCATAAAAATAATGGCAGTCTCATTAGATTAAATGATATGAATAAACTTTTCTAAATCAATTATTTTTAATAGAATATCATTTAAGAAGAATGTATTTGTCTATAGATGTATTTTGTGTGATAATTTTTGAACTGTATAGTGTTTGTGCATTTTTTTAGTGTTGTAGCACATGTTCTTTTTAAAAATTTTTTAATTTTAAAGAGAATAAAACAAAAGAGGACAGATCTAAGCAGGTCAGAACAGAACAATGTAAGCAACACAGCACTTCACAACAAGACAATTGGATATTCACAGTAGCAATCATAATATCTCTTTCTTTGAAATAGTTGAGCTTAGCTTTACACACGATAATGTAAAACATAACAAAATAGAATAAAACCACTCAAGAGAATAAAAGTATTGCAAGGCATTCTGAGCCAAATAACCAAAGATGGACAATGGCTACTATATTATTTCATTTTCCACAAAAAATTTGTTTATACTATCATACATATTAAAATCCAATACAACACAATGTGATAGAACCAATGATAATAGACAAACAAGAGCATGGTAGGACTTCAGAGCAAGATGATATTAAATCAGCAATGGCTGCCATGTTGTCTTTTCTTTAAAGTAACTATTCATACCATCACCTATATTAAGATAAAATAAAACAGAATAAAACTATTCCAACCAATGAATGAAAATATAAGACTTCAAAGCAATACAGTGGTGAACAATGATTACCATAAAATCTTCTGTACTCTTACCATTTCTTACACTAGGGAGACTATATGGTATTTATGCATGTGAGTTTGATTTATTTCACTTCTGAGTATGGATTCAAGTTGCATCCATTTATTTATAAATATCTCAATATGATCATTCTTTATAGCTGAGTAATAACTGTATAAAAGTACCAAAAATTTTTTATCCATTCCTCAGTTAATGGGCACTTAGGTTGTTTCTAAGATCTGACTATTACAAATTGTGCTGCTATAAACATTGGAGAACATATATCACAGTGGTAAGATGTTTTCAGATCTTCTGGGAATATACCTAAGAGTGGAATAGCTGGGTCAAATGAGACCTCCAACTCCAGCTTTTTGAGGAATCTCCAGATTGACCTCCACAGTGGTTGCACCAGTCTACACTCCCACCAAAAGTGCAAAAGAGTTCCTTTTTCCCCCACAGCCTCTCCAGCATTTGTTGTTGGTAGTTTTGTTGATCCTGGCCATTCTTTCTGGAGTGAGATGGAATCTCAGTGTGGTTTTAATTTGCATTTCTCTAATGACCAATGATGATGAACATTTTTTCATGTATTTATTTGCCATTCATATTTCTTCACTTGAGAACTGTGTGTTCATCTTGGATGCCCATTTTTGAATTGAGGTCTTTGAATTCCAGGGGTCTGATTTTTTTTAATTCTTTATAAGTTCTAGACAGAAGTCCTTTGTCTGAGGGACAGTTCACTAAGATTTTTTTACTAGTTTGTGGGTTTTCTTTTCACTCTGCTGGAGATTTCTTTGGACATGCAGAAACTCTTTAATAAGATGTGATCCCAGTTATTGATTCTGGGAAGTATTTCCCGTGCAGTTTGGTTCTTGTTCATGAATTCTCTACCAACCACTATGTCTTCAAGATTTTTACCTAATTTGTCTTGCAACAGCTTTAGTGTTTCTGTTTTAATACTTAGATCTTTGACCCATTTAGATTTTAGTTTAGTACATGGTGATAGGCATGAGTCTAATTTTACTTTTCAGCATACAGAAAGCCAGTTTTTCCAGCACTATTTATTAAAGAGACTATCATTCTTCCAGTGAACACTCTTGGCCCCTTTATCAAAGATAAGGTATCTTCTAGTCTATTCCATTGATCTTCAGGTCTGTTTTTATTCCAATACCATGTTGATTTTATTATGGTAGCTTTGTAGTGTAACTTCAGGTCAGGAATTGTGATGCCTCCTGCCTTGGCTTTGCTGTTTAGAATTGTCTTTGCTATTCTACGTCTCTTCTAGTTCCAGAGGAATTTTAGGAATGATTTCTCTAGATCTATGAGGTATGTAAGTGGTATTTTCATTGAGATTGCATTGAATGTGTAAAAATTTTGGGAGAATGGCCATTTTCACAATATTTATTTTTCCTATCCATGAACAAGGGATGTCTTTCCACTTACTGAGGTCCTCTTCGATTTCTTTTGTCAGGGTATTATAATTTTCCCTATACAAACCTTTTATATCTTTTGTTAGAATAATTCCTAAGTATTTCATTTTTTTGGATGCTAGTGTGAAGGGTGTGGCTTCTTATTTCTCTCATGGTGAATTTGTTGTTAGTGTATAAGAATGCTACTGATTTTTGAGTATTGACTTTGTATCCAGCTACATTGCTGAATTTATTTGTTATATCTAGGAGTCTTTCAGTGCAGATTTGGGGGTCTTCTATGTAAAGTATCATGCTGTCTGCAAATAATGACAAATTAACTTCTTTTCCTATCTTCACTCCTTTTATTTCTTTCTCTTGTCTAATTTCTCTGGCTAGTATTTCTAGTGTTATGTTGAATAGGAGCAGTGATAAGGGACATCCTTGTCTTGTGCCTGATTTCAAGGTAAAGGCTTTCAGTTTTTGGCCATTTCACTGGCTGTTGGTTTGTCGTAGATGACCTTTATCATATTGAGGTAAAGACCATCTATTCCAATTCTCTATAAGGTTCTTATCATGAATGGGTGTTGGATCTTATCAAAAGCTTTTTCTGCATCTATAGAAATGCTCATGTGATTCTTACTTTTGGCCCTATTGATATGGTGGATTACATTTATTGATTTACGTATGTTGAGCCATCCCTGCATGCCTGGGATGAATTCCACTTGGTCATGGTGTATAATCTTCTTGACGACTTGCTGCATCCTGTTTGCCAATATTTTATTGAGAATTTTTGCATCTATGTTCATTAGGGAGATTGGCCTGTAGTTCTCTTTTTTAGTTGGGTCTATCTCAGGTTTTGGTACTAGAGTGATATTTGCTTTGAGGAATGACTTAGGGAGAATTGCTTCCCTTTCAATTTCATTGAAGATTTTGAGGAGTGTCAGCATTAAGTCTTGTTTTTATTTCCTGTAGAATTCCACAGTGAATTCATCTGGGCGTGGGCTCTTCTTTGTTGGTAGGGACTTTATTACATTTTCAATTTCATTCATAGAAATTGGGTTATTCAGCAGTTTTACATCTTCTTGATCCAGCTTTGGTGATTCATATGTTTCTAGGTATCTGTCCATTTCTTCTGTGTTATTGAACCTTTTAGAGTAGAGGTTTTTGTAATAGTTGTTGATGATCTTCTGTATTTCCACAGGGTCAGTAGTGATTTCACCTTTTTCATGCTGTATTGCATGAATTTGACTCTTTTCTTTCCTTTTTTTAATTAGGTTGGCTAGGGGCTTATCAATTTTATTTATTCTTTCAAAGAACCAACTCTTTGACTCATTGATTCTTTGTATTGTTTTCTTAGTCTGTATTGCATTAATTTCTGCTCTGATCTTTATAATTTCCTCCCTTCTTTTGGCTTGGGGCTTGGCTTGCTCTTCTTTTTCTAGATGTTTCAAGTGTAATATCAGGTTGCTTATTTGTGTTCATTCTGTTTTCCTAATGTGAGAACTCAGTGCAATAAATTTTCCTCTGAGAACCACTTTCATTGAATTCCACAGGTGCCGGTAAGTTGTATTTGTATTTTCACTTGCTTGTATACATTGTTTAATTTCTTCTTTATAATTTCCATGTGTTTGTGGGGTTTTCACAGTTACTTTTATCATTAATTTCCAGTTTCATGCTGCTATGATCTGATAATATGCATGGGATAATTTCAATTCTTTTGCATTTACTTAAATATGTTCTTGGGTTAGTATATGGTCTATTTTAGAGAAGGTCCCATGTACTGCTGAGAAGAATGCATATTCTGATGTTGTTGGATGGAACACTGTATACATCTATCAAATCCATTTGTTCACAGGTGTGATTCAGTTCTGTTATTTCTTTGCTGATTTTCTGCCTAGTTAATCTATCCTTTTGTGTCAATGGTGTGTTAAAGTCTCCTGTTATAATTGTGTTATTGCGTATTTGATTTTTCATTTCTGTTAATACTTGCTTTGTGTAGTTGGGTGCCCTAGAGTTTGGTGCATATATATTTAAGATTGTTATCTCTTCATCTTGCAGTTTTCCCTTAACTAGTATGTAGTAACCTTTTTTTTATCTCTTCGGACCATTCTTGGTTTGAAGTTCACATGGTCTGCAAACAATAGCTATCCCCCCCTTTTTTTTTTTTTGAGTTCCTGTTTCATGGAGTATTTATTGTTTTCCATCCTTTGACTTTGAGTCTATGCATTTCCTTTTGGGTTAGATGGGTTTCTTGTAGACAGCATATGGTTGGATGTTGTTTCTTGATCCATTCTGCCAGTCTGTTTCTTTTAATTGGTGAATTGAGGCCATTTACATTAATTGTTGTAACTGTCATATATTGGTTTATTGTTGACATGTTATCTCTCTGATGTTGTATCTTAACTTTCCATTCTTTTTAACTGTCTATCTTGCTTAGTGGTTTTTTCCTATGTGCATCTAGACTGTCTTTGAGTATTCTTTGCAGAGTTGGTTTGGTGATCATGAAGTTCTTCAGCTGTTCTTTGTCATGGAAGTATCTTATTTCTCCATCCATTTTGAAGGACAGTTTTGCAGAGTACATCAGTCTAGGTTGGAAGTTGTTTTCCTTTAGGATCTGAAACACTTCACTCCATGCTCTCCTTGACTTCATTGTTTGTGCTGAGAAGTATGTTGTAATTCTGATAGGTTTTCCTTTATAGGTGATCTGTCTTTTCTCTCTAACAGCTTTTAATATTCTGGTCTTATGTTGGATTTCTGGGATGGTGATTATTATATGTCTGGGTGTAGTTTTGTTTTGATTATGGCTATTTGGAGTTCTATATGCTTCACTAATCTGTATGTCAGTTTCCATACTCATGTTTGGGAAGTTTTCAGCTATTATTTCTGTAAATAGCCTCTTGATATCATTTGTGTTTTCCCCTTCTTTTTCATTTATTCCTATTAATCTTACGTTGTTTTTCTTTGCATCATCTTGCAGCTGTTGAATTGTTATTTCCTGATTTCTTGTTATTTTTAGAACATCTTTCCTTTCCTGTTCACTAGCTGCAATCTTATCTTTGAGGTCTGAGATTCTATCTTCACTTTTGTTGAGGTGGTTTTTGCAACTTTCTTTAGAGTTTTTGATTTCCTGTGTATCTCTTTGAATCTGCTTAATGCATTCTGTTTGTCTCTTAAACTGTTCATTCAGGGATTCTATCATTTTGCTTTGTTCCTCTAATTTTTTAGCTGTGTCTTCATTGAATGCATTCAGTATTTCTTTCACTACTTTTATCATTTCTTCTTTGACCTGGGAGATTATTTCTGATTTGAGTTCCCTCATCACTTCCCATACTTTTTTTTTTTTTATTTCAGTTGATACCATTTCAGGCATTTCAGGCATATGTGTAGTATTTTTTTCTATGTACATGGCTCCTAGGTTATCTTGAGATGGGCTGGAGGTTTGAGATTGCATTTTGGTCTTTCATTTTGTCATTTTCCTATATTTCTGTGTTTCCGGTGATGTTCCAAAGTTTTCACTGGATGTGTTGGAAATCACCTCCTGTGTCCTCTGCTACTGGACTGATGTGGCCTTGGGTCCCCTTGCGTGGTGGGCCTGGCTCCCCTGGTTGAATGAAGGTCACTGGACGTGGCCCACCCAAGCCTGTGGAACCTCAGTCCAGCGTCCTAATGGGGCTGGGCAGGCACCCAGCCACTGCAATAGATGGTCCCAAACTTTTCCATGTCTGCCCTTGCTAGCTGCAACTCACCTCATGGTGCAGCACCTGGCTCCTATTTCGGCAGGTGTGTCACATGTTCTACACATGTATAACAATTATGTAAAAATAAGCCTTGAAAAAATATTTGCCTTATTTAGCTGGCTATCTCATGCCAGATTGGTATGCATCTTTCACCACAAATAGTGGGCAAAGAACTCAGAGAAAGCCTAAGGTTTACTGTCACAAAAATTTTTAGCCTGGCAGTTATTAGTATGAAAAGATGTGTTTTAGTTTTATATCTTTGAAAACCTATACACTTGGGAAATATAAATAATACACTGTAGAGGCAGTGATAATAGGTGCAAGAAACCAGGGTGGGACTGTCTAAGAAGACAGCTTTGCCCGGCTTCTTGTCATTGGTGGGTCTAGATGTCTCTGCTGGTCATGCAGAAAAGCTCATCTTTGGTAGTAATCTTAAATGAGAGTTATAACCTTTCCCTGAATGCAGAGTTAAACTCGAAAGGAAAGCTAAGGCTTGGGAAGGACTGACTGATGACACTCAAGGCCACAACCCGATAACCTTCATTGAATGACAGAGAGCTTTTATTTTTACTTATATATTTATTTTTACATATTTATTTTTATTATTTTTTATCTGTACAGGGGATTGAACTCAAGACCGCTTGCAAGGCAGGCACTTATGCTGCTGAGCTAAATCCCTAGCCCCCAACAAAGAGCTTTTAAAAGGAATATTTTGAGCTCAATAAAGTTAATAGGAACAAAAGCCTAAAATAACTATACATTCATATTTCTTCCTATAAACAGCATCCTCCACAAATCTCTCTGTTACATGTTTGAAATTTCTAGATTTGCTATCATACCCCTTTGTCATCCTGGTAGGGCTAAAAATTTAAGATACAAAATTCACTCACATCAAATATATATCTTTACTACTAACAGCCTTATATATAATCTATTCTTTATTTTAATTACTATAATCTTTCCGCAGTAAACCTGGATGTCCCTGGTTTTATTTTACAGTGTCCTTTTCTCTCCCTTTTTTCTTTGAACTCAGATCATTACCATTTATTTGTTTATTCTTTAGTACCATGGATCGAACTCACGACCTCATGCTTGCCAGCCAGTTGCTTACACTACTGAGCTAAACCCCCAGTGGGAGACTGCTATCTTTTAAAGTTGATTGGCTGCCAACAAACTTCCAAGTGACCTTGAAAAAGTGCCCTTATCTTTACTGAAGCAAGGGAAGAGCAAATTAATCCTGTAATTGTAATCTAAGAATTTACAATGTACCACTAATGTTTTAATCATATCAATTTAAAAAATACCTACTCAAGTTGAAGCCCAAAATTAAATTTAATAAGTAGATAATATGAGCTCTGGCAAGTCTAGAAAATGGCATTTATGTCCAGTAGACCTCTGGGGAAATGTCCCAGGAAGAATTTCTTTTCCCTTTCTTTATTTTGTTAGACCTAGCATTTTGGTTATTTTTGGTTAGTTGCCATGACTAAGCTTTTTGTAATCACCTGTGATGAAGGTTTTATGTCCACACTGAGAGCCACTTTCCTAAACTTTGAGGAGGCAGTATCTCCAAAATTAAAAACTATGTCAAGTAAATACCCACAGAAATCAGGAACTAACTAGATATTAAGCATTAGAGTTAGCATTGTTATGGTTACTGTCCTCCCAAGCAGGAACATTATATACACAGTTACACAAAGGAGAAATCTGGCATAAGTTCTAAATCCAATTTTTAAATCTCTTGTCTGTCATAAGCAATGATCAGATACACGCCCTGGTCTAAATACTTAATATTTAAACTTTAGTTTGAGGCTTCAGTCTCTCACCTGAATGCCATCAAAAACTCACACATCTCTCTAATCCCACCTGCTCATATTGCTTTTCATATCCCTTTATATGGTATCCAAATCTAATATTGGCACTTTTTTTATTAAAGGCTTAGAAGTTCATAAGATGAAGTCTAAATTTCTCACCATTTCAAAACAAGTTCCATATAAAAGGTCACTGTTCTCTGAACCTGTTGCTTCACGTGTTCTGCATCATGTTTTTGCCATCACCAGCCAGCATGCCTTTGCTTCTCTTCCTTATTTAACTAAGATTCCCTTCACTTTCCCCCTCAGAGGAGTCACCTCTCTCACTCTGACCTTTTAAATCAGTCATTCTTTAATAACAATAATTGCAGCAAAATCAATAGGTAACATAAATACATAATTATGTGTCACGCACTATTATAGACACAGGTGTTGCCTCATTTACTTCTCAAATGCAAACCTATAATAAAGGTACTGTTACCACTTTCATTTAACAGTTGATGAAACTAGAGCAGAAAAATCAAATATTTTTCTAAGGAACCTTGGCTCAAGAAACACGCAACAAGTTTTGAATCAATGCAGAGTGTTTTAAGAATCAAAACTCTAAAATGCTATGGAATGCAATCAGAGTGATCAAATGTGGTATTATCATAAAATTAACATCACTTTCTCTTCCAAAATCACATATCTCATCCATAAGGTTTCCAAAAAGAATAATTCAGTAGCTGGATTACAGACATTAAGATAATAAATAGAAACAAATGAATCAGTGACTGCATGACTGAATGAGGTCACATAAAATAGCTATCAAGTTTTTAGTAGACTGCTTTTCCCACACAGTACTATGGATATAATAGTTATTCATCTTATATGAATATTACTATTTGTTTATTATTTTCTTTTAAATTTTGTACAGGACATACTTTAGAAAATTCTCAGTTACTTTTTCGTTGCTGAAACACAACCTGACACCCACAACTCGAAGAAGGAAAAGTTTAGTTTGGCTCACAGTTTGTAGAGATTTCGGTCCACAGGTGTCTGGCATCTGATTACTGCCTCAGAGATACTCCTATGAGTGCTTGAAGCTGCTGGGTAGACATCTAGATGTAAACTATAACAAAAATAAAATTTAAAATTACTGCTACAGCTGCATTAATATCTAATCAGATATATACAACTGTAAGTAACTTTATCATTAAGAAGATATAATTGCTACTTGAAAATGGTGCAGTAAGCATATGCCTGCAGATTAATGTAAACTGAAACTTTAATTAGTCTTGAAAAAGGAAACTTGAAACTTTGATTCAAAATAAATCACTGTTTCTGAAATATTTCACACATACACACATTAAATTAATGATGCTGCTTGAACAATCTTTAGATTGGCTACCTACAGTATTCCTAGTTTAAATCTACCCAATTTCATTCCAAAGATTAAACTAAAATTTCTTCAATATTATCCAAAGTCTTTAAAAAGATAAAATAAAATTTCTTCAATATTATCCAAACTCTTTAAAAAGAAAGACTTTTATTATCAATTCACTTTTTCCAGCAAAGATTAATTGATGTTATATTTTTAAAAATTAATATAAAAGTGGAAGTTTTTCATGAAGTTCTGTGGAAGTTATGTGCTGTGGGAGTCACATACAATTTTTTTTGACATCTGCTCTTATTCTGAGTAGTCTTTCTGGTGCATCATTAGTCTCCTACAGACTGAATGGATCTGAAGTATAATATTGAGTTTAATCACTTTGTGAGTGAATTCAAAATAAAGGAACAAAATTGTACTTATTAGCTAATCAATCTGTATAACAAAGTATAAAAATATGCTGATTTAAATACTATTTACTTGACCCATAATAAACGTGTGGTGAAAGTTTAAATAAAATTTTAGACTTCAAAAGAGAATATTATTAATTTTAAGAATATCCCTGTGGTGGATTAAAAAACTAGTGGTGAACTTAAACATGAGCTGAACTGAATCAGCATGGTGCTAAGTGTAGATACCCACCTGAGGACTGTTGCCAGCATAAAAAGAAATGGAGAGGAAAAAGGTAGCCTTGTGGGGTCTCCTAAGTGTTATTGTTTAGAGCTGTTGGTTTTTCCTGGAGGAAGTTGTCATGTTGGCTTCCCTAATACGAACTTGGCTGTGATTGGAGAAACTTGGGATCCTGCTGCTGAGAATGGCTGCAGTTCACTTTGGGAGAGCTTTAGTTCTTACTTTGAGCATTGCTTCCTGGCTCCAGAAGGGAAAATGTTTGCTGTTTAATCTTACTTCCTGGTATCTATATGGCTGTTCTCATGGTCGGGGGAGTTCAGGGCCTCCTAGTCACAGGATGGCTGTGGTACTTTTCAAGGGAACCTGGATCCTTAATTTGAGTGTTGCTTCTTGGTTCCACTGCAGAATCTTCAGCCTACTGGCACAGATCCATCAGCCTGCTGGTATAGACTTTCTAGCTTCCACTACTGAGATTTGGGCCTTCCCATTGCAGATCTGTGAAACAGACTTGCGTGAGTCATTGTCATGGGCTCTAGGTCTTCAGCTGGACTCATGCAGGACACTATTGTGGAATCTAAGCCCTTGGCTGGGTTCTCTAGGACTTTAGTATGTGGACAGAGTTCCTGCATTTCTTTGTATTTAACTCTTGGGTGACTTTTATAAAATAATACTATAAATTACTTGTCCTCTATTGTATGTAGTTGTTTTCCTTGCAACTCCTGACTACAATATTTAAGATTTTTTAAATGCAAAATAGAAAAGTATCTCAAATATGAGGACATTGGATATCCTCATAAGATAATGTTTAGAGTTACAGTTTTTCTGGAATAAATAAATAAACTACATCAAAATTTACCATGGAATGAAAATAACTGAGACAAGTATATGTTTTTTGCTTATTAAATAGCAAATGTAAATGATCTTATAGTTCAGCACTTAAAATGTTCACAAAGGTACATTTCTAGAGGACTCATAAAACATGTACATAATTATCAGATTATCCTGAACAATGGCATCAATGATTATTTTTATTTTTCCCCTCTATTAATTTACTTTGAAACAAATTTATAACATTAAAAGTTATTTTTACATACATTCATCTCATCACATGGCAGTTTATTATGGAATGCTAGAACCACTATTTCTTGTATGAATCATAAAACAAAAACTCACAGTACAAACAGATCAGCAAAATATTCACAGCCAACAGTATTTTCCCATTGGCAAACTTTATTTAAAATGTGCTTTATATTTACAAGTTTCATTAAATATTTATCTGTTTTATTTACAAAGACCCTGAAAGGAAAGCTTATTATTTAGAGTAATTTTTATAAAGTAGTTATAGCAATAAGCAATGAAATGAAAAAAGTATCAATATTAGAAAGGAAGAAATAGTGTTGTTCCAAATTATTCCCTAGCCTTAAAAACTTACAAAACTAAAGTGATAATGTCCAAGAATTAAAATAGTGTTAAGTAGATGGATAGCCACAAGTAGAATGACTGCAAATTTTGAGTAATCAGTAAAAAAGACATGTAATTGAAGCAGATATTACATGTCAATTGACTCACTAAAATCTTATTTCATCAACTTCCTGTGTACTACAAAAGCTTACAATCTAATGCAAAACTTTATGCTTCTCTTAGAGGATAAAAGTATGTGGCTTAGTTTTGAGAAATCATAGGCCTAAGCAAGGCTTACACACAGAGTGAATGTTATGAGATACTCCCAGCATGTGAGGAGCCCACACATCCTGGAAGGCATAGGGAGAGAGGCATATGGTTCTTCCAAAGCAGCCCTGGCAGTCATTTGGCATTTAGTCTTCATACCTTCACTGGCGTAGAGAAAGAGGTGACAAGAAGCAAGGATATTTCTAACAGAACTTTCTCTTCATATGAATTAGGCAGTTTTTCTGGACGTGGTTTTCCTACTCAGGTAACATCATACACAAAAGCCTATATCCGAGACATCCTCTCCAAGACAGATATACATACATCAATCACGACATACCCTGGATTATGACATTTCCAGGGATTTTAAAATACTAATTTTTAATTTGTAATATGCTAGTGAATTTGCTATGCAGGTGTTATGCAATATAAAGTAAAACATACAAAGTCTTCTTTAATATTTTTTCTATGTATCAGAACTAAATATCAAGTAGTGCCAAAAATAAAATAGTCTATGTTGCAGAGATAACCAGCTATTCTCCAAATATACAACAAGTAAATAAACCATATCTGTTATCTCTTCATGGGGACATATGTGGACCCACTTTCAGCTTCCTTCAAAAGTGATTGCGGACACGAGATTGTCTTAATGAATGCTCTATAAGAAAAATGATGAGCAAACTCTCAAGGTTGATCCATATTACCTCTCTGGCTGATGGCAATGCCTTTAGTGCCTTTAAAATCTTCCTGATGACATAGCAAAGTAGGTAACAGTCTGATATTGATGTCTGCATAGGAACAGTTTAACTGTCAACTTACTGAATAGCAAAGGCTATTAGATATAAAAAGAATTATTTTAAGGCACTGAAATTTTGGTATCAACCATGTCATATCACCTCAACACAGTGCCCATCTCTCCCACCATCTCACTTTCACCTTTTAAAATTAGGATTACCCCGACTGTTTCCTTTTTATCCAAATTCTCCACTTTCAGAATCTGGAACCATTTTTTAAAGCTGGAGATGACATCCAAGGCTTCCTGTATACTAGGCAAGCACTCTACCACTAAACCACTACCCCAGCTCTGGACAATATTTCTGAAAAATCTGAGGTAGGCATGATGGCTCCCAATTCCTCAAGGGAATCAAGCAGGAGAATCACAAGTTGAGACCAGCCTGGACAATATGAGGAGACCTTGTAAAACAAGTCTCACCATGAAGGTAGCTCACAGAAATTTTTCAAATTTTATACAGTCATATTGGTACTTTCCTCCATCAAATATGACCATTTTTATATTTCTAGTTCTATGTGGACATCCTATAGTTTATTGGAAGAAGACTAAGTGCCTATTATTTTATTTACATTTTGCTGATTTTTACTGATATTTTGCTTTAAATGATTTGTCTTTCCCCCATTAATATCTTTAAAAAATTTTCAGTAACAAGGTACTTACTGTAATTTTACTGAAAAAAGCTTTATTAAACATCTCAAAGTTAAAATAAATACTGTCCATTTAAAATTTTGAATTCAATTAAATTCAAATTCAGGTACAGACAAACATCTATCACTTCCCACCTGGCTTTAATCTGTTAGTAACATCATGCATGCAGGTGAAATCATGGTGACAAGAATCAGTGAACACCCAAAGGCTGTGCTCCCTTAATCAGGGGTTGTCTAACATCTTCTGAAATTATAATTGAAAAGCTGCACCATACTTCAAAAGCTCCTATACCTAACTAATGAAATAAAGTTCCTTCCCACTAGACCAAACTCCAGACTTTTCTTACGAAACTCCATGGATCATCCAAGGCCCATCTCTGTTATTGCTTGTTCTGTAAGCATTCTTATTTCTCAGACAGATGTGCCCTGTATCTCAACTCATATTTTTAAATACAATCCACATTTGTGAAAATTTGACCTCCAAAATTATTTTTCAATCTGTTTTCTTTTTTTCATTATTTAGGAAATATTAGTTTCTGTAATCAAACCCATGTAGATAAGATCTTACATATTTAATATAGTGTGTTATACCTGCACAAATGGTTAAACAGTTCATGTTAGTGGTATCTGGCCAAATAAAGTTTGGTACCTAGTCGAATGTAACTAATGAGAAGCATGCAGATTCTATAGTTCTCATCAAAGAGAATTTGCCACAGTGAAAATAATGCAACTGATAAAGAGCTAGAATTAAAAAGAAATATTTCCCCTGAAAGCTATTTTCTAGTCACTGCCATTTGAAGTGAGCTGATGAAGTATAGCATGGCATTGTAGATATTCATAAATGTTTTTTACTATTATGAATTTTCTTCAAATCAAAAACCTAATAGTCTCAAAGAACGATACATCTCTGGAAACAGAAACAGTGAGAAGGAAAATGGACTAGAGAGTAAAACCAAACAACAAAACAAAATTAAACAAAAAATACATGGGCAGGTCATTTTCACTACACAGAGCAACATTTATAAAATGAAGAAATGGAAAGTAATAAAAAGTATAAGATGATGACAAAGAGAATGATAGAAATGGAAAACCCTAAAAGAAACCTAAAATGTGGATAGGAAAACAAGAGTAAATGCAGCAGAAAAAATATTTAAAGAGGAATATGGAGAGTTAAAAAGATGAATTTTTAGTCAAAGAAGAATATTGTTTCAGAAAAAATGCTAATGAAATTACTGGGTAATAAATGTGGACTTCGGGATAATAAATGTGGACATCAGGAGGAAAACTAATAAATTCGCCTACAATAAAAACAAGAACTCAGTTTGTATAACTGAAGATACTTTTATGAAATGCCTGGCCTGAAACAGAGTATTGATGTCATTTCACTGGGAAAACCAATATACTCTTCATAGTCCAATTCAATAAACCAAGATATTAATCTAAATAAAGAACAGTGGAATAAAGAAGCATGCTTTATAATGATTCCCACAAAAAGGCATGATAAATACTAAAAATGTAAGCACCAAAACTCCCCAAATTGTAGTATCTAGTGTGTAGGCATTGATCATGGTATATGAGCATGTGTATATCTACATATCTATATCCAATCTATCTATTTATATATAGCAGCAATTGAAATCAATGTTCACCATCCCAGGGAAATATTTTAATAGCTGTGTGCATTTCTATTTAATAGTTTAGGCTTTATTTTTTGTGAGAAACATTATTCATAAAACAAAATACAACCGCAACCAAGAAAAGTCTACAGTAAAGTTTCCTAAATAAAAGAAGCAACACTAAATAAATTATAGATTTTATACAGAACTTAAATGTCAATGCAGAATTGATAGTTGAAATAAATTCCTTTATGAAAAGAAAAATGCAGTAATGTACTATTTTAAATTCCCGGTGATATATAATTTCTAAAACAAAATTTTAAAACAAAGTAAATACCCACTATAATATGTGAGAATGTTTGGTAACATTGTGTGAGCAATATAATTTTATACACCCGTTGAAAGAATCCTTCATTTACTAATGGTCCTTCGTTTACTAATCTTAAGGAAAGGAGGGTGGATGCGTGGAGAAACAAGCTGTGGAACAATGCATCATGTAATCCCATTTATGAAAAAATGAAAGGAAATTATTTCATGCTCTCCAAATCACAAGACTGACTGAGAATCCTGAATTCTAAGTACTGCTTTACTTTTTTTTTTTTTTTTTACGAAACACAAATTTCAAAATGATTGGAATACTTTATTTAGAAAAAAAGGTATGTAGAAATATCGGAACATTGCTTTACTGTGGTTCGAATCAGATAGAAGTGTGATGAATAACCAAAAGCAATAGTGCCCTCAAGCTATGACAGCTCAAAGCACTGAAAACTCCTCATACCTTCTATTTTAACTTACTGGTCTGCCATAAAACAGTGCACTATACGGCAGGGGTGGGAGGTGGTGTTTAAGTAACAGAAACTATTTTCTCACAGGTCTGGAGATGCAAATGTGAGGTCAGAGTGCCAGCGTGGTGGGATCCTTGTGACAGGCCCCTTTCCCCTTCTCCGATGGCCTCCTTCTCACATGTCTTCCTTTGGTACACAGACAGAGACAGGGCGCAGTGCAAGTCAAAGTACTCTTACTCGGATGCCATTTCTTCTGCAGGAGTGTGTTTACATCCAGTGCGGGAAGTTGGTATATGTTCACATTTCAATTATTTTTTCTCCCTTTTCCCTCTCTTTCCTTATGCCTCCCTCCATCTCCACATCCCCTGCCTTTTTGAAAAGAGCCAACTCCCCATTTTCTATTAACTTTTATGTTGCTCTTTGATTAAATTTAGGGTTTTGCTTATAAGAAACACCATGCAATATTTAAGCTTCAGTGCCCAATTTAATTCACTTAACGTTATAGTCTCAGGGTTCGTCTATTTTCTTGAAAATTACTTAAGTTTATTCTTCTTTATGGCAGAGTAGTTAGTACTTTATTGTGTAAAAAAGCCACACTTTCTTCACTCACCTGTGGCTGCACAGATAGGCCAATTCCAATATTCAGCCAGTGTGTGTTGTACTACTTTAAAAATGAGAGTATAATGTGATGGATTTTTTTTAACTCTTTCAGGAAGAAACCTAGAAGGGATATAGATGGCCTTAATAGCATTTTTAGTTTCAGGTTTTGAGGATTCGCCATACTGATTCTCATAGTGGATGCATTATTTTACATTTCCAATAGCTATGTGAAAGAGTTCCCTTTTCCTGAGAGCATGACTGGCATTTGTTATTTTCCTTCTTGATGATAGCTTTGCCTTCTGAATTAAGATGGAATCTCAGTGCCATATTAATTTACATTTCTCTAATGTTAAACATTTTTTATGTATTTATTGGTCTTTTGTGCTGCTTCTGAGATGTGTTTACTGATTTCAGCTGTCCATTTCTCAATTGAATCTTTTATTTGGGGAAGTCTAATTTTTAGAGTTCTTTCCATATTCTAGACATTAATCCTTTGTCTGAAGTATAGCTGGCAAATATTTTTCCTGTTTTATAGGTTTTCTCCTAACTCTGCTAGTTGTTTCCTTTGATATAAGTTTTCTTTTTTAACTTGATGTGGCCTCATTTTTAGACTCTTGATGTTATTTTTGTTCAATTGGTGTGGTATGCCTATGCCTTTGTGCACTTTACCTATTTTCCAGCAGACTATCTCCATTTTAATAGCTATATCTTTACTCTATTTTGATTTTAACTTAGTACCTAATGATAGAGATCCAGATTAAATATTCTGCGTGTTTACAGCACTCACTGCTGTCTTTTTGCCAGAATAGTTTTGATCTCTTTGTTGAATGTCAGATAGCTGAATGCTCTTTTGCAGGGGCTTATGCATCTTGTACTCTGTTCCATTGGTGCATTTGTCTGCTTTGGTGTCAGTACCATTGTGTTCTTATTACTGTAGCTTTGTAAAGAAATTTGAAGTCTAGGAGGTCAGGCAGCCCAAGTGTGGTGCATACAAGCCTGCAGTGGGCAGGGCAGGCAACTCAGTGAAACCAGGTCACGGTTTCACTGAGTTGCACACATGCACACATGCCTGTGGTGGGCAAAACAACCAGAAAACCAGGCCAGGCCCTGGCAGGGGTACACAGGTGTGAAAAGCCAGACCAGGCCCTGGTGCAAGTACACATGAAGGTCCAGGCGAGACCAGCAGTTGGAAAGGTCTGAGGCAGTGGTGAGGAGCCAGCAGTTGATATGTTAGGTGAATCATCACTGGGCTTTGGCACACAGACAGGCAGAATAGAAGCAGACAAGTCCTCCATTCTGTATCAAAGGGCCCAGAGAACTCCACCAACAGAAGACCAGCCCCGGCTGCCATATCCAGAGGAAGGATCAACTCCCTGCCTAGCGTAAATGCCATGGCAAACTTGGCTGAAGTACTCAGTACACCTCTGGGATCTGTGCTGGATACTATCACAGGACTGTGGACACCAGAGAAATTTTGCTACTTTTATTCTCCCTTTTTTATCTAATGGACTATCCTGTTCTTGTCTGGATTTTGTCTTATTTTTGTTTTTGTTTAGTCTTTGTTGTTTTTGTTTGATGCTGTTGTCATTCTTTTTTCTGGTCTCTTTTTTATCCTTTTTTCTTCTTCTCTCGCTTTATTCTTTTTTTCACTGTTTAGATTCCTTGTGTTTCTTTTTTGTTGTTTCTTATTGATGCTCTTTTTCTTTTTCCTCAACTAACTCTTGAATTTATCAAGCTTTCGTGTAAGTAAACATTGTCTCTTCCCTTTCTGAGTCACTTCAATAGCCCTTTTCTTTCTCTTTCATTCTTTCTCTCCTGTGTCCTCCAGTTTCCCAAAACCTGGGTCAGCACTCTTTGACTTCCAGCTTTGATCCTACTATATTTGACTTCATTCATCACTTTTTCTTGTCCTATACAAGTCTTAGTCCCTCCTTAAACCAGGGTAAAATAACTCAACTGAGGAGGAAATCACTACATACAACTACGTGGTATATGCTGGCTTTTGTTATATAACCGTAGAATTTGCTCAAGTATGTAAAGGTATCAGGAGAATAGTCCCCACAGTTTTCCAGCAGCTAAACTGTAGTTGAAACTATTGTTACTGCTAACTGTATTAATTTAGCCAGGATGCCACACAGGTCATATTCCATTTTTCTTCTTGTGTAATAGCACTGTGATTGTATGGGGTCATAAACATCACTATAATCCAGCACCAAAGGACTAGGTGCTGAGCCAAAGAGTAAAATTTATCCTTAACAAATTGGAAGGTAAGTTCTTGGGACAGACTCAAAGAATCACATGTCTAGAAGACATTCGTGGAAAACAGACATCTCCTAGGGAAGTCTCAATATTAGTGATAAAGCTGTCTACCATAAGAAATTGGCAAGCATCAACAGAGAAAACAAAACAAAACAAAATAAAATAGAGAAAATAGAAAATGAAAAGATGCAGAAGCAAAATGCAACCCTTGATACTCAGGCTACCCAGAACAAGCTCAGAGCACAATGACATAGATGAAATTGGAAGTCAAATACTGGAACTTTTTGAAATAATAGCAACCAAAGTGAAAAAACAAGCAGAAAAGTCAATAGAAGAAAATAATCTCTCAGTTACAAAAATAAATGATCCTCAAAATGAAAGATACTAAAATAGACACAGATAAAAGAGTAGAAGATCTTAGGAAAATGATGGAAATCACAAATGCCCAATATAAGAAAGAAATAGAATCCATGAAACAGATCCAAACAAAATCCAGTGGAGGATTAAAACCTCTATTGAAAGTATACAGAACAGATTGAAAGAAGGTGAGACTATCAGCAGCCAGTGATCATGAAAAAAAAAAAAGAAATCTTAAAAATATCAAGAGACTATGAAAAATGAGTCCATCAGGTACAAGATGAGGCAATGATGAACAGCATAAGATGGTTTGGGATCAATGAGAAAGCTGGAGATAATACAAATGCCATAAAAATATCTTCACAGAGACAACACAAGAAAATTTCCCAAGCATGGATAAAGAGTATGACATTTAAATAAGTAAAGGATACTGAACTCCAAACAGCCATGACCAAAATACACCTATACCAAGGTATATAAAAATCAAGATTCCAGAAATTCAGCACAAGAACAAAATATTAAAATTTGAAGTCTAAAATTGTAGTGTTTCTTGCCTTGTTCTTATTGCTCAGGACTGCATTTGGTATCCTAGGTCTCTTTGGGCTCCATATGAATTTTGCAATTTTTTTTTACCTCATTAACTTATGAATGATGTTGATATTTTGATTGTTTGCATTAAATTTGTATATCATTTTTAAAAGTATGATCATTTTGATAATATTGTTTCTGATGCTCCAGGAACAGGGATATTTTTCATTTTTTGATCTCCTGTTCAATTTTCTTTTACAGAGCACTGTAATTTTCACTGTAGAAGTCTCACTTCTTTGATTAAGTAATAACTACATATTTTTATGCTATTGTGAATTGTATTGATTTTCTAATTTTTTTTCTCAGTGAATTCAGTGTTGGTGTGCATTAGCACTATTTATTTTTCCTTGTTGATTTTGTATCCTGCTGCATTGCTGAATTTGCTTATTAAATTTAACAACATTTCATTGGAATTTTCTAGATTATATGTATAGACAGAGGACCCTGTTATCTACAAATAATAATAATTAGACTTCTTCCTTTCTTTTATATTTTCCTTTAATTTCTTCTCTTTCTTGATTGCACTGGCTAGTGTTTCTAGTATTATATTGAATAGGACTGGTGATAGTGGAAATGCTTGTCTTATTCCTAATTTTACAGGGACAGTTTTTAGCTTTTTCTCATTTAGTATGATGTTAGCAGTACATTTGTTATAAATTGTTTTTAACAAATGTAGATAAGATTCTCTGTACCTGTTTTCTTTAGAGGTTTATCATGCATAAATGTCAGATTTTGCCAAAGGAAGCTCCATGTGCAATTTATTAGCACATGGTACTTACATGGATTTTGCTAAAGGCTTTTTCTGTGCCCATATGATTTTTTTCTTGCTTCTGTTTAAGTGACATATTACATTTATTAATTTGTATATTTTGAATAGCCTTTGCATCCATTGGATAAGGCCTACTTGGTCATAGTGTATTTTTTTATTATTATTTGTCATATTCTGCTTGCATTAACGTTCATTGAAAAGATTGGCCTGTAGTTCTCTTTTTAATTAGGTCCTTGTCTGGTAATAGTAGCTTACAGGAATGACAGTGGGAGAATTCTTCACTTTCAGTTTCATTAAAGAGTTTGAGAAGTATTGGCACCAGACTTTTCCTGCAGTCCTTGTGGAATTCAGTGGTGAATTCATCTGATCCTAGGCTTTTCTTTGTTGAAAGGTATTAAATTAATGCTTTGCTATCATTCATTGAATTTTTCATGGGTTTTATAACTTCTTGATTCAATTTGGTAACTCATATGTATCCAGGAATACATCTATTTTTTCTGGACTCTCCAATTAAAGTACAACACATGGTTTCAACGTAGTTACAAATAATCTTCTGGATTTGGGCAGAATCACTTGTGATTTCACCTTTTATTTCTAATCATATTAATCTGAGTCTCCTGCTCTCTGTTTTTTGGAGAATGATTCGTTAAGATTTGTTTATTGGGGGCTGGGGATTTAGCTCAGCGGCATAAAATGCCTGTCTTGCAAGTGTGTGGTGGTGAATTTGATTCCTGGTACCAATAATTTTGCTTATTCTTTCAAAAAATTAACTTTTCATTCATAAATTCTCTTGGCTTTTTATCTCAATTTCACTAGTTTCTGCTCTGATTTTATAATTTCCTTCTCTGTGTTAGCTTTGTATTTAGATTGTTATTGTTTCTCCAGGACCTTGAAGTGGATAATTATTTGGGTTGGCTCTGTTTGTCTTATATACACATTCAAAGCATTGTTTCTCTTAAGGGCTGCTTCTGTTGTTTCTAAAGTTTTGGGAAAGTCATACTGGCACTATCACCTGATGCTAGGATCTGTTTAATTCCTTCCTTAATTTTTTCTGTGACGCATTGATTAGCCAATAATGTGTTAATTGTTTTATGCTTGCATCATTTCTGTGGTTTCTTAGTTATGTGCTTACATAATTTCTGCGGTTTCTTTTGCCAATGATTTCTAGTTTCATTGCGTTATTATCTGATAATATGCAAATGTCTCTTCTTATACTACCACTAATCCTTTCAAGAAAGCTTTCATTTATTACCTCATCTAAAACCATTTATCTCTGTAAATCTTTTCTAAATAGCATTACATTGGGCTTAAGACTTCAACATATGTATTTGAGATCCATTCAATTTAGTTTAAACCTTTCTACCACTGGCCTCCAAATTATATAAAATTCTTATACACGAAATATATTCAGCCCATCCCTGTAGTCCCAAAATCTTAACTCATTCCAGAATTGAATCTAAAATATAAGTCTTAAGTCTAAAGTCTTCTGTAAATATCATCAAAATTAGACCTAATGAGCTTTAAACTATATAATTAAAATGTGGCAAAATTACTCCTTGGCTATAAAAGTATAAATCCAAACAAGTTCTGTGCTTCTAAAACACAATGCCAGGGCATTCATAAGATAGATATTCCCATTAAAAAATAAAGAAATGGGAAAGAAGATAAGAATAATGAGCTCCAAGAAAATATAATACCTAGCAAGGGAAATGCCATGAGATCTTAATGCATAGTAATAATCCTTTCTGACTTGATGCTCTGCCTTCCATTTCTGCTGGGGCATTCCTATCCTCAAGCCATATTAAGCACCATTGCTTAGCTTAGCCTTCCTTAAAAATCCTCAGAGCACTTATGGCTGGACAAAGTCATATAACACGATACCTATCTGTATAGCAAAGTGCTGAATATCTTCTGTAATGTACTAAAATTGTACCCAAAGTGGGTACATCTTTGCACCATTTTAAAGTTGAAAATTCATAAGTCAAACAATGGTAAATCAGAGATGGTCTACATAAAGATTTTTTAAGGTCTAAGGTGGTCATAAAATGTAAGAAGTGGGATGGAAATTAACTTAAATTTGGAGGTTTTGATTACTTTAACAAAAAAGGAAAATGTTTCTAGTAAAAGTAGTCTGTATTTGTTACAAATTGCAAACCCACCTTCCTTGCAGAGTAGTAGACATAATCTTTTACATGAATGCACCCCCAAATTTTTCTTTATAGGAGACCACTGAAAAACTTAAGAAGATATTACAATATTAGATTTATAATGTTCTCATTGTTTAATTACAGAGATACCTTAAAGTTGAGATACCTTTTCTTATTTCAAGTTTCTTTTTCTGTTCTATGCTTTCCTGAAGAAAACTATGCTAAAAGAGGAATGTTTTACTCCTAGGCCCAAAATGACCACAAGGAAAGAAAATTTGTGATTATTTAAGAATCTTCAATGTTGAAAACCCTCAATCAGCCTCCAGAATACACTTTTCAAAACCGTTTCTAAAAGTAGCAAACTACTGTGACTCAATTACACTAATGTTACATTCATTCACCAAAATTTCAACAGGTATGGGAAGATTTTTTTCACAATTTAAATTTTTTAAATTTTAAAAACAAAACAATTAAAGGATAAAAATGATACAGAATTTTAAAAATATAAAATTAACACTATTTAATATATTGCACGTTGTTATCTTAAAAGTATTTGCTCACATCACAAGATTTAGGCATGAAAAACATGATCAAACAATGAAAACACAAACTTCTTTTTTATGAACTTGCAGAGATTAGCAGTACAGTTATTTATCTTGTATTTATCTTCCACTCTTCTTTGCAGAGTACTGATGCAAACATTTTGTTGTCTCCCATCCTCCACAATCACTTTCCTCCCCCTTTTCCTAACAAGTTTGGTCAGCATCCTCTAAAATTGCTTCTGATGACCTCTGCCTCTTGCTGTTTGTGACATTGTATGATTCCCTCTGATTGAAATTTGACTAGATAAAATGACAGACTGAATATAGGAAAAACAATAGGATGACTGTTCAAAGATTAGTTTACAAAAACATTGAGTTTCATCTCTCCATAATGTCTTTTGCTCTCCACTGAGTCATTTACTCTAAGAAATAAGTGGTGTGTGGTAATTATAGAAAAGCTCATGAAACAAATAACTGGTTTCTCCAGTTAAAATCATGCAATTAATCTGAGATCTGTCAATAACCATGTGATTAAGAATAGCAGAAAATTTTATTTAACATAAACCCTGAAGTGATTGCAACCCCATTAATGTTTTAGTAGGTATTATATGTGATGATGATTTATCTGCACTATGAAATAATACATAGTAAACTATGAAATAATAAATGCTTTAAACTACTACAAATTTTGGCAGTGTATTGTGTTGTGACATAAATAAGCAGGTAATAAGTCTATGTGTTTTATCTGAAAACATTGAGCAAGGTCAGAACTGCATCATCTATCTATGAATTTTATTTGTATCCTTTCTATTCCACATTCTGTTTTCTGCCATATTACAAGGAGAAAAGTATTTCTGATGCTGTCTCAACCCAAGCACTCCACTTCCATTACTGAGAGTCCTCAAGTATTTCACCAGGACAATGATGAGCCTCAGCCATTACATAGCCAATTTCTGCCCAGCTATTTTCTTCTTTGCTTCCAGACTTCTGAATGTTGAAATGTCTCTATTTCTCTACTGTCTTTCTCTTTCCAGACATCCTTACTCAGGGAGGTTTCTTTCTTTCTCTTCCCTCTGTTATGAATCTTTAAATTTCTAGCTATGATCCTTTTTCTAAACATCAGAGCATATAGTTATTTAGGTATCAACTTGACATCTCCATTTGCTACCTAATATATATTTCTACTTTAACTTCCCCAAAACTGATACTGTCTCATCCACACTGCCCTAAATTTCCTTAGTCCTCTCAGGATTCCATACCTTTTAAAATGGCACCCTCGGGTGAAGAACATAGCTCAGCAGTACAGCACCTGCCTGACACGTGCCAGATCCTGAGTTCCATTTCTGGTACCAAACAAATAAAAATAGATAAATAAATAAAATAAAAAAATGGCACCCTCATGTATGTAGAATTATCTGTTGTTCACTTGTTTACATACTTCTACTATTTCCTGTTTAGTATCAAAACTTGTTCAATATATAGTCAAAAAACTCAGAGTCTCATCATTCTTACTCTCCACAGTTAACAATGCTTTATCAAACTGTGATTGTTACTTACTGTTACTAGTATAACTTGTTTCTATTTCCATCTTCCCTCTTGAAAGCCTATTTTGCAAAATGATTATAAATCAAATAACATCAGAAATGATTCTCAAGTTCTGTGCTGAAATCATCCATCTCAATTAGGATTAAATATAAATTCTTTATTATGATTTAAAACACTCTCTGTGTTTTAGCCTCAGCCCAAATCTGCAACCACTATTTTTGAACTGAGCAACCAGACTTGCTGTGTTAACTCTTCCTCACTGTGATCATTAATCATAACATATCCATTTAAAAGGATGAAGAAACATGTAGGAGATTAAAAGCACAGTGTTTTCTGTGTTTGTTGATAACTGACATATAGTCCAATGAAGGAAGTGGGAGAATCCACTCCTCATGTGGGTGGCACAAACTAGTAGGCTTGTAGTTTGGATGAAATAAAAAAGAGAAAGAAGAAGAAAGTATGTTCCCCATTTTTGAGACCTCCACTCTTAACCACTGCCTTTGAATTTTACTCTCCTCTTTCTTAACCTTCCAAAGTGAGCAACCAGGCTTTCAAATTTAGACTGGTGCTTCACCCTTAATCACTTGTTTTGCTGTTTGTATTTTCTTGTGCTGAGCAGCTACAGAATCCTCTGGCTTTCCCATACACAGATGGCCATTATCAACTCTCCTGTCTCTGATCCGATAAGCTCACCTAGTAAATCCCTTTGCCTAGTTTTGAATTGATTTTGTTCCTTTACAGATCCCTAGCAAATATATTCACATGGAATGTGATATAGATCCCTAGCAAATATACTCACATGAGATGTGACATAGATCACATTATTTATTCTTATGAACAAGGAGCCATTTCTGCTTTGTCTTCCTCATATTATTCTTAAATTTTAGTTTTCCATTGAATATGAGTAGGCATACCTATGTGGTACAGTGTGTGATCTTTCAGTAAAGCATACATTGTTTAGTGGTCAAATGAGTATAATTAGCATAACTATCACTCATAATTTGCCATTTCTTTTTGGTTGAAAATCTTCAAAATCCTCTCTCCTATATCTGTGGAAGTATTTAATTAAATATTATTAACCATAGTCACCCTATTATGCCAAATTGACACCTCATAATAGACTTCACTGGGCAGCATATACTATTAAATTTTTAAATCCTAGTAAGGATGGGACTACAGCAGCAGAAAGACAATTCAGGCAGGTAAAAGAAAACAAGCTAGGTAGGGTCCTTTGGAAAGATTTTCATACCAAACAATGAAAGGGACCCAGCCCAGGGCTAATCTGAGGTTGAGGATGAGCTTGTGTATTTCCAGAGAATGCTGAATGTTCTGTCTGGGTACCAGAGCATGCCATCTGGCTGTGTAGACCCAGATCCTGAAAAGGAGTTGATTCTACCTTTCAAAAGCTGATGCCCAGTCCCTTGACAGTGATGCCCCAGAGACTGCTCTCTACAGTTGACAGACAAGGATGGGGCCAATGAAGAAATTAACCAAAAATTTCCAGGGAACATAGCCAAAAATTGAAATCAAAGGTCTGAATAGATGGTAGAGTGCTTGGAGATAACTGAACTGAAAGTTAAATAACACAAGGGGACATAAATGTTACCAGTATACAAAATAAAATACAAAATTATATATTATAATAAAAGATTTTATTCCTCCCAAATTCTTCTTTAAGAAATCTGTGTTAATCAACCTAAAAATAATTCTATGTAGTCTATTTATAATCACAAAGTTCTAGAATTGAAAGACAACTATTATAGTTTGAGTGCACTCTGATTTTGTAAGATGTCTGTCTGTTTGTCCAGTCTGTTAAGCTGTATACTTGTTTGTCCATTTGCTCAATAAGTTGGCAGCTGTTTTTTATTTGAGCTCAATAATTTTTCTCTTTTTTCTTTTGCATTTTTGGATCATTTGTTCATAGTTCAAGTTAGATTATAGTTTTTAAAAGCATGCTTTCATCTGGGAAGCCAGCTAGTCAAAAGATATCAAAATTGAGTTTTCAAAGGTCATAAAAATTGTTAAGATATTAAACAAAAATCTCAGAGTGGAGAATTATTGGGTAGGACTTCAGTTGATGAATAAGAAAGAATATGCCTGGAATTACTTTAACTAGTTCTTGTTCATTAGTGGGAGGCTCTAATGACCTGCATAGGCTTATGAGAAAAATTCCAATAATTGTTATTAAAAATATATTATTGTGATATGTTCCTGTTGGTCATTATCAAAAAGACTAAATTTTTCAGACTATGAAGTTTTTTATTTAAAGATGCTCTGGTACAAAGGTTTTCATATGACTGTGACAATAAATTTTTATTAACTTCATGGTATATCAAATATATTCATTCCTCCAAATGTACAGGTGTTCCAATATGTAGTGCAGGGATTGTTTATGGTGACAGACTTTTATTTCAGATGCAGACCTCTGCCTTTTATAAAAACTCATGTGATGTACATCCTGCTAAAGATCAACAAGTTAGGTAACAGCTTCTTATATATTAGATAGAGATGATTGACTAGAAAACATATTTGATGTCAAAATGGAATTTCAGATGTGTTACAAAATGTCATCATGATTGTCATGCTTTAATGTTGTATATAGTTTTAATTTCCAATTTTCTTTGTAAAATATGTAACTGTTAACATTCTATAGATATTCAAATGTTAAAACATCCACAGTAAAAAATAAGGTTCTCATTTTATGTTTTAAGGTGCTCAATGTTTAGATAAGATAATGATGTTAACAATTTTCTGCCTCTACCATGCTGGACTGTTATTAATCTTTTCTTCAAGATGTTCAACAACTGAGGATTAGAGACCAAAAACCTAGGAAGACAGATGGGCTGAGAGGATCACCAATATTTGGTCCCAGCTCCTTGAGGTCAGTGGGAACCCAGAACACAAGAGAAGTGCTGTGACATCCTATCCTCAGTGAGTCCCTGATACTCTGACCAAGGAGATTGTGGAACCACAGATGGAAAAGATCAGTGATAGGTAGTGTGGCATAGGAAAATCACCAAAAGAGAAAAACATCTCTCAAACTTTCATAGAAAAAAACTTGGTCAAGCAATGGCTATGACTCATCCAGATGGCTGACACTGACAGAAGCACTAAGAGGTGCTGTGCATGGTTCCAAGGTAATTCTTGAGGAGACTTAACTGACTTTGATAGATAGCAAGACATTAAGTTAATGTAGGCCTCAGTTTAACTTTGTCTTGGGGATCCAACAGAAAAGTATAGCCACAAAATGTACACAACAATGCCATCATAATATGTTAGTTATAATAGAAGCACAAATCACTAACACCTTCTGACAACTGCAGGCTACACTGGTAAATGACTACTACTAATGGATTAATTGACTGTACAGGGTTAAATTACAGAATGCATAGATTTGAAATCCTTTGCCTGAAAAATCTTTAAACTAAATGGCTAAGTTCACTCAGAATGGAAATGTTCAAGAATGAGAAGTTCTTGTACAGAGTCCTCCAAACACAGATCCTTCCACCTCAACTGACCGCCTATTGTTTGCAACTACAAAACAGAAAAGGGGGAGACATAGGGAGCAGATGAAGCTAGAGATTGATCATACATGTGGGGATAAAGCAAGGCCAGCTCTGAGAACACAGAGCCCAAAGCAAGTTACATAAGCAAGCTGTTCCAGCTCCAAAAAGGCAAGGTGCTCAGGCAAACAACTGAGGCAGAGGGTTTGAAATTGACATTATTGTCCTGAGTGTATAAATAAACACACTTTAGTGGTTGAGAAGTTTCTTTTCTCCCATCAGGAGAGAGGGCTCCTCCTGACCTCAGCTTCCAACTCTTTTCTTTATTTTCCTATCCACTCTCTGTCTTTCTACCTGAGAACCTCAAGAGCTGCACTGGTATGCAGCAATAGATGTGCAGATGCTGTGTTCTACAGCATGGCAGAACCACAAGCTTCTTTTACAAGGGCATCACCCAGAAGTTGTGGTAATAAGAAAACATGATTGTTCATGGGATTCATTCCAAGTTTAGATCTGGAAAGCAACTTAATTTGTGAATTTCACAAAAATTCTCAGTGAAAAAAAGTAAAGGGGAAGCCACGGCTGGACACTCACCTGAGAGGTCACTGTTCACAGTGCTGTAAGACCTGTCTTATCCCTCTGACAACGTGGCTTAGAATCTGAGATAGCAATGAGAAAAAGCTTCCAAGTTCACAGATGCAGCTCATAGCCAAGATTTGGAGATCAAGACATTCTGAGCACTAAGTTTTCCAAGTGAAGACAGAGAAAGGTTGCAGCTAATCACTCAGGCCTGATGCCATTGCTCACCTGCTGGCCAAGCCACATGCCCAGGTAACTAGCCAGGACACAGCCCAGAGTCTGAGATAAAAATGCAACAAAGATTCCTGGTAGATGGACCCTGTTTCCAGAGCTGCAGAAGTTTCATTTTGGGATAGAGATTTCAGGTAACCATTCAAACCATTTTGGCTTAGGTTGCTGTCTCCCTGGCACTGGCATAGGGAAAATATGTGCTACAAATAAATTCAGTACGCTGGGTCAAATAGCACCAGTGGGTACATGGAATGGAGAGAAGCAACCAGAGTTAACTGAGAAAACTTCCTCCCTAACTTTAGATGACACAGAATTCACAGAGATTAAAATGAGCTAAGACAAGGGAGAGGAGACTTCCAGAGATGGTGACAGGACAGAGTGGACCATTCTATGGTCAGAGTGAAGACAGTGGCCTTTTTGGCTTACCTCCAAGACCTGCCTATGGAGACCATTACATTTATCTTTGACCCATGTGTCTCTTTTAAAGTGTGTAATGGGAAGTGTGAGCATGTGGAACTTTGCATGAGTGTTATTTATTGCTTTAGTTTGTAAGCTGATTTACACTGACCTGCCAGGTTCTCCCTCACCAAGGTTTGTTCCTTAAATTCTCTAACATTAGGATTTTTCTACACCAACAATTGGATTCAAGCACCATAATGCCTTTCATTTTCCAGTGATATTTCCTCCTTTTTTTATTTCTGCCCCAAATGTAACCTATAAAATTTAATTTTTTAATATAAAGAATAAGACCAATAAAAAGTATTTTTTGGTTTTCTTTATTGATCTTTTTCTTTATTCTTCTACTACTTCCTAACCTATTCTTCAACATTACTATTTGTTCATCCTACAGGATTATAGAAAGTATGGAGAACTGCTTAAACATGTTTTAAATATCTGCTGACTTATGATGATGCTTCTATGGATATCAATATCACCTACAAATGTTCTCTCTTCATTAAGGACTGATCCCAATACTTTGAAAGGTCAGAAAAGTTCCAGAACATTGAATCATAGAGAAAGTCAAAGATACATCAGAGAATGTGGTTAAATAAAGAGAAGATCTCCGATATAGTGGTAGAACTAATCCCAACTGATCTATAAACTTCAACACAGAAACATAAAAATCAAAAGAAAACAAGGCAATAAGATGACCCCAAATATTTGCAAATCTCCAAAATTGGACTTTATAAATACTGGAGTAGATACCATTTCACAGAACTAAAAAAAAAAAAGCTAACATGGTTGAAGAAATCAAAGAAGAAACAAATAGGCAGCTTAATGAATAAAAAATTAAAATTATCAATAAATTTAACACACAATTATCAATAAATTTAATACAGCTAAAAGAATTGAAAAATAATGCAGGATGTAAAAGACTACTTCAATAGATAGAAATTGTGGAAATGAGTCAAGTAGAAATCTTGGAAAGGAAAAATAATTGAAAGTTTCATCAAGAGACAAAGTCAGACAGAAGATAGAAACTCTGGATTTAAATCAGGCATGGTGGTACATGCCTGTAATCCTAGCACTTGGGAGGCTGAGACAGGAGGATTGTTGCAAGTTCAAGACAAGTCTAGTCTACTAAGTGAGCTCAAGGCCAGCCGGAACTGCATAGCAAGAACCTGTTTTGAAAAGACAAAAAACAACAGCAAAAAAGAAAGAAAGAAAGGAAAGAAAGAAAGAAAGAAAGAAAGAAAGAAAGAAACTAAGAAACTCTACTGAAGATAACTTGATAAGCTTGATGCAGAACATTTATTATGTAATAATGAAATAAACAACAAATAATAATCAAAAGATGATTCAAGATCTCCTAGACAAACCTAAGAGAGCAAATCTGAAGATCACTGGATTTGAGGAAGGGGTAGAATTGGAGACTAAAGGCATAAAAATTTCATTTACTCAAATTATCACAATAACTTATACCAATCTAGAGAATGAGATGGACAGTCAGTTAAAGGAGGCATCTGAACCTTAGTCAGACATGAACCACTCCACCCACATTATAAACAAAATCCCAGAAATTCAGAAAAATTTCTGAAAGAAATACCAAAAAGAAAGAGACAATACCAAAAACTGTTAAGACTACCAAGCTACTTACAAGGGTAAACCCATTAGAATACCAGTAAATTTCTCAGCATAAAACATAAGGCCTCAAAACTGGAGTAAAGTTTTTCAAGCATTAAAAAGTAGAAATTGCCCTGCTGGGTGTGGGGTGAGTGCCTGTAATCCCAGCACTGAGGAGGCTAAAGCAAGAAGATCTCGACAAGTTCCAGACCAACTTGAACTAAATAATGATTTCAAGCCCAGACTGAACTAAAGAGTGAGGACCTGTCTCAAAAAACAAACAAATAAATACAACTGACAGTTTACTATATTCTGAAAAACAGTCCTACAAAACTGATAGGGAAATCAAGATTTTCAGTAATAAAGATGAAAAGATTCATAACCACTAAACTAGATCTGAAAAAAAACTTAAAATATTTAAAGTAATCCTAAACAGAGAAAAGGAAGATAACAACATCCAAGACTCCAACAAGTCTCAGTAGGAGAGTAGTTAAAAGGAAAAAAATCAGAAAGCAACTAAGAATTGGAAAAAACAAAATAACAGGAATCAGTATACACCTTTCAGTAACACTCAATGTAAATGGTATTAACTCTCTAATAAAAAGACACAGGCTGCATCCAAAAGAAGTGGCAACTAACCCTTACCTTCAAGAGATACACATCATTCTGAAAACAAAGAATGAAATCTAAAGGATAGAAAATAACACACCAAACAGCTCGGCTTTGAAAGCAAGCGAATGTAGCTATTACAACTTCTGACCAAACTGACTTCAAAGAAATACTTGTACAACTATGCATTAGTAAAGGAAACAATTCACCAGTAGGAGATAACAACTATAAATGTTTATGCTCTGGATTAAATTTCATAAAACACAACTACTTGACTTTGAAGAGTCAGTAGACATTAATACATAGTAGGGAGTTTCAATACCCCACTCTCACAAACAGGTCATCCATAGAAAGAAATATCAGATAAAAATATACCATAACACAAATTAACCAATAATAGCTTCATACTGCTTTCAGCAACCCATAGAAATGATGCAAAATGACCACTTAAGCCAGAAAGCAGGCCACAGTGAACATAAAAGAACTGAAATAACTTCTTGCAATGTGTCCTACCAACCATTGATTGAAACTAGATGTCACCAGACAAAGAATCTACAGAAATTACACAAGTGCAAAGAGATTGAATAATGCACTTTTGAATGAACAATGACTCAGAAGAGAAACCAGGGTAGAAATTTAAACATTCTTAGAGTTAAATGCCAATGTAATTACAGTATATAAAAATCTGTAGGTTACA
Organism: Hydrochoerus hydrochaeris; assembly: GCA_004027455.1. Taxonomy (NCBI): domain Eukaryota; kingdom Metazoa; phylum Chordata; class Mammalia; order Rodentia; family Hydrochaeridae; genus Hydrochoerus; species Hydrochoerus hydrochaeris. The sequence continues at coordinate 73,668 of PVLA01004151.1, read as the reverse complement.
ATGAAAACTATTTTAAAAGAGAACTATGTAGCTACGAATGCCTACTTTACAAAATCAAAGCAATATCAAATAATCTAATGATACATTTCAAAGACAAATAAAATATGAACATTTCAAACTTAAAGTTAGCAGAAAAATATAAATCATTAAGTGTACAACCTGTATTAATAATATTGAAACAAAAATTACAAAGGATCAATGAATCAAAGAGTTGGTTCTGTAAAAGGATAAATAAGCTTGATAGAACTTTAACCAGTCCTACTAAATCATAGAGCACTCAATAAAGTTATAAATGAAAAAGGCAAAATTAAAACTGATAGCACTGTGTTTCAATGAATTGGAGAATCAGGAAGAAATTGATGAATTCTTAGACCAAATGACTTACCAAAATTGATCCAAAAAGACAAAAAAAAAAAAACCTGAAGAGACCATTAACAAGAAAAAATTGGTGCAATAATTAAAACTCTACCAATTAAGAAAAGCCCAGGGCATGAAAGATTCACTGCTAAATTTTACCAGAACTTTAGAAAATAACAAACATGAATACTGCTTAATTTTTCCATGAATTGAAAGGCAAGGAAACTGCTTTTTAAAGCAGTTTTGGAAGTCTTTTTTTTCTATCTTTACAAGATGTGATAAAAAGCTGTGAATGCTTCTATACTCGTTCAGTGACGCTAGTTTTACCCTGATGCAAAAACCAGATAAGAATTCAGTAAAAGAAAGAAAGAGAGAGAGAGCAAGAGAGAGAGAAAGGAACAAGACAAACTTCAAATTATATCCTCGATGAATATATATGTGCTAAATCTTCAACAGAATACAGACAAACATGATTCAGCAAATTGTTAGAAAAAATTATACACCATGACCAGATTAGCTTCACCAAGGGATGCTAGAATGACTTAACATACATAAATCAATAAATACAATATATCACATAAGTAGAAGAGAATATAAAATTTACTGCATCATTTTAATGCACATAGGAAAAGTCTTTGGCAAAGTCCAACACCCCTTTGTGATTAAAAACTCTAATAAAAATAGGTATAGAACTCTGTTAAAAGCCATGCAGGGTGTGCTAACATACACAGTGAAAGTTTAAATTTAAAAAAAACCCTGCTATTAATCTCCCTCAAAATACTCCCCCTTGCTTCAAAAACACTTATGCCCTCATTCTGAGCACTTTGTAAGCAGTTTTGGAAGTTCTCTTTCATGAGTCTCTGTAAGGTATAATGAAAAATGTGGTGAGTACTGTTAGGGTGTGCCTCTTAAAGACAATAGAACTGATTTGTTTTTATAGGTTTACATTTTTATTTTATTTTTTATGATTTAAAAGCTGTATCAGTCAGAAGAGGCCAGGACACAGTGTATAAAAATACCCCCAGAAATCACAGGTCTATTTCTCAATCGATGAATGCTGAGGAGGAAGCCCCTGCTCACTGGGGTCAGTCAAAACCCTGGTAGGCTGGGTAATGTATTTTTGTGTTCACCCCAGCTGGGGAAAGGAATGAGGTAAATGATGGCTTTTGTCACTGACCAACTAAAGTCTCCTTGCTGTGGCCTAACCTCAAAGAAGATATAAAAATGCAATTCCATAAGGATCCAGAATACAGTCAGAAATCTTTATGAAGCAGAAGCAATAGCTATTACAAAAGGTATTAGCTCAAGAAAATTTGACCAGACAAAAAATGGGCAAAAACAAACTACCTTAGTATGTCAGGTTTCTGTAACCAAATACCTTAAACCAGGTGGCTTAAAAAATATTTTCTTTTTTTTAATTTTTAGTCTTTGTTAATATTGTTTGGACAGTATTTTACACCTAGACCTTCTATTCTGAGTAACTACAATGAAGACAGTAATACACAATCTAGTAATTATTGTTACTCTTCTATTAGCCTATTTTGAAACTTTTATTTTTATTTCTATTTTTTCTCCTTAAAATAAAAGACAATTTAAATTAAGCCTTGCTTTTTGATGCAGTCTGTGTCTTTCAATTGAAAATGATCAAGATGTATTACATATATGTACTGGTTCTCCATGTGAATGTAACTATTCTGTATTATAAACAGATACTGACAATAATAAAAATTTAATCATTCTGTATTCATAGATGATATGCTTCTGAGTAAATGACCAATGGTCAACTTTTGGCCATATGTCCCTTTTTGTCTTAGTCCTACCCTGACTTGCTGGGTCAGGTGTTCTTTCATGTTACTGTTTATCTCATGGATGCTTGCAGTCCTGGCTTCTGTGTGTCGATCGCAAGGCCTGACCCTCTTCAGATTTGTGTCTAGTCACAGTTTTGATGTGTTTTCATCACCTGCACTGACTTCCTCAAAGCCCAGTCCCTGTCTGACTGCCTACTAGCTTCTACCTAACTTAGCTCTCTATAATAATTGCATTGTATTCAATGTCAGCTTCGGAGTCAGCTTCCCTGCTCACTACTCAGGACTAATGAAGTTAGTAGGTGAGGCCTAACGTAACACTGGTAATATGAAGGGAGACCAGGAAACGATGTGCTCCCGCTACTGTGTTACATTATTTCTACAATAGTTTAAATTGAACAAATTTGAAGATGGCCAAAATTTGCTCCTACTTATACATTTGTGCAGTATAATTATATAAAGGCAAGCATCGGATAGCACAAACTCATCAGTTTTCTTCTGAGGGACAGGACTGGGGGAAGGTAAATATCAAGAATAGAGGTATTACCAAGAGCATATGAAAGCACAAAGTTGAGAGAGAGCTGTATATTAAGCCCAGAGTCACCATTTATAAGCTACATAACCTGAAGGATAGTGTAATCTCTGAACCCCAAGTCCTCCTGCTCTAGGAGGTTAGCTACTGTATTCACTATTTAGGCTTCAGTCCACAAAGATTTTAGAACATCTACTTAATCCTGGTAAATCTACTAGAAAACATTAATTAGATTCCAAAGTTGAAATTACACGCCTGTTACTTTTCTTCTATCTGGCCAAAGCAGCTGAATAATTTTTAATACTTTCCAAAAAAGGGCAGGAGCCAACATGTGTCACATACAAGTAGACATCTCCAGTGGAGGCGGAACCCTATACATGCTAAGTTTCTACATCGCTTTCACTGCTCAGAGGTATTCCTTCTACTTCTGTGGAGAGAAGTGAACAAAAGGGCAGGATAAATGGAAACTTTCCCTTGGATAATTTAATTTTACTGCACATTCTTCAACTTGTACCAACTTTCCTTTTATAGTGATGCTATATCTCTGACTTTAATGATATACATTTATTGAAAATATTTTTCCTGTGGCTTTGTCACTTTACTTTGTCAAAATTACAAAATAATGATTATGGATTTGAGAACATAATTAGTGTGAGGTCATCATCACCTTCATTTCCCACCTCAATTCTCAATTCTATGAATTTCATCCTTAAGAATGATAATGTTTACTTATCGGCCACTCTGCTATAATTGTTACAAAAAATGTGGCAATGTATGAGAAAAAATGGTTTGTGTTTTTAAGCACAATTTTTATAATTTTAAAATCATTAAGTTTTTGCAAAAAAATTGGATTAATTTTATCAGCTCTGCATTTATTCATTGTTTTATTCTGCAAGTATTTTAATAATATCTCCTTGGCTATTTATTAGAGATAGAAGCATTAAAACATTGTATTTTTCCCTCTAGAGTTTTCACAATGTCATAAGAGAAGCCACTTATTTAATAATATTAGAAAGTCAGTGACTTGCAGGGAAATGAAACCATGAAAAAAACAAGACAAAAACACAGGGGAGTCAATTATATCTACCTTGGGGAATGCCTAATATTTATGGATATCATTTCAATTACTGCTACTTCAGTGTCTTCTTTTAGTTTTGCACATACATTTGATCTTATGTTTCTGCTGTTTATTTAAAAAGCTTTATCATTAGCTATTTTTAAATTATGTACTCCTAAGAGTGAATAAGTACACTATTAGAATGCATATGTTCCATTTTCTATCATATCAGACAAGATTCAGACTTAAGTGTTCTTATAGTGATATAAGATGTAAACAATATAAGTAAAAAAATTAGGAATATAATAGTCTGATATAATAGATAATAGCCTTGGCTTGACAGATTATTCTTGAATGTCCCCCTTGGGTGGGTTGAGAGACATCAGGAAGTCAGTAAAGCACAGCTCTGGGTGTGTCTGGGTGTGTTTATGAGTGTTTCATTTCCAAGATAATTAGTGGGTTAGCACAAGAAATGGCAAATGGTGCCTTCAATCCAGGTAACACAATCTCATAGGTGGGGAGACAGTAGAAAAACAAACAGTAAGCCAGTGCTTAACAGCTCAGTTCTTCTTGTGTGTGTCTTTTGCCATTGCTCATCAAAACCAGACTATAGCTATCTTACTTTTTCACATAGACTCACACCAGTAATAATTCAGAGATTTTCCAGTCCTTCAGCATCAGACTGGGATGAATCACTGGTACCTCTTGTTTTGCCATTGTGGGACTATCCAACATCTGCCTTTGTTAGCCAATCTAATACACACACATACACACACACACACACACACACACACACCAGCAGTAGTTATAAAGACACAGATTTGCAAGAGTACATTTCCTTAACTGGTTTTGTGGTTTGTGTCATTGACTGTCTATAGTGATTAGACTTAAAGTTGCCAAAAGCTTATTTTCTGATCATACAGAGAGTATTAATAGCCACTCATGAAATAAATGTTAGAGTTTTCTGATACAATAGAGAAGCAAAGAGTAAAAAAAGAAAAGAACAGGTTTATTGAGGATTTGGAAAGGAGCACACAACATGGCGGTTGGGCTGCCTCCTTCAACCGGATACAGACAGGCAGAGGGTTAAATGACCTCTGATTGGAAGTGGTCTGTGGGGCGGATATTGATGACATGTGAGGAACCAACTGAAATTCTCTCTGAGTACAAAGAGGAAGGGGATTTGCAATTAGGGCTGAAGAAGAAGGAGGAAATGGTAGGCATTCCCGCTTTGGCCTTCTGCCATGTTAGACCAACACCACAATTGTACAGTAATTTATACTAGGGCAAGAACCTTTCAATAAAATGTTTAAAGAATTATACAATATAAAGGCATCTGATATTCCTAATTCACTATTTGTGAGAGACAAGGGATACTTTTAAACATTTTTGGGAAACTAAGGTATGTGATGATGATGGCTGCTTGCTCTTAGCATTGCTGGACAAAGTTATAAAGGAAAAGAATGAACTCAGGGATTTAATTTCCCAGCTCCAGGTGTGCATAAATAAGCTAAAAATCTTCTAAATGTGCCCTGAAGAAACTTCTCCCCCATAGGGCTGAAGTTCCTAACAACCATCTGAGAGCTCTCATCATTTGATTGGCTGAATTATAGCACAAGTTGAATTTTCAGTCTTGAAGGATATCTGCAGTTAAATGAGGACTCTGAAAAATAGCAGGATCTTGTAAATGGGGGTGGAAAGGTGTGAGAGGACCCCGATGAGGCTGGGGACACTGAACTCTTAAATTCTATAGAGTTTTTTTTCTCTCTGTCTCTCTTCTGCTAGATGGAGTAACCTCAGCACACTCAATGGCAGTGATTATACTCACCCCACCTTCCAGGTCTTCTGCCTCTCTACCTCAGTCTGAGGGAAACAATCCCACATTGCCTGTTTGAACAGTAATTACATTTCCTGATACAGTTGCCAAACATGACATTATGTATGGTCCCTACAACTCACTTCCACACCCACTTTTGTCTCTAAACCTTCCATGAAACTCAAGTCTCAGTAGGCGCTTGAAGGTGAGGTATTTAGTTTGACCCACTTGGAAATGTGCTACACTGTGAAAAGCTTCATTAATTTTCTTATCATACCAGAGATCTGGAGAACAGATATGGGAATAGATTTTAAGGAAATAATGGTGGAAGAAACATTAAATTGGATAAGGTTGAATCTATTAATATGAGCTCATTAAGCAGAGATTCTGCACATAATTTATGCATTGAAACAAAGGAAATAATCTCACCTTTTAAGAACTACTGGAAGCTATTCAAAAGTGACATTAATTCCAGGAGATCCAAAAAATTATTGTGGCCTTTTGGTCAGAGTATGGACCCATGGCAGTCACGTGAGCAATGGAATTATAACTAAGATCCAATTCACAGTGGGCCTCTAAACCCATCTTGTAAATGTAAAATCTATAGATATACATAGCACTTGGAAGAACCTCCACATTGGTTCCTTAATCTGTAGAGTGAGGGTTTTTATAGTGGAAAAAGCTCAATGGAAGCTATTGCTGTCTCTATCTGAAAAATAGTAAATCAAAAACAACATTGCATCCCTAGTGTAATTACAGAGGTTAGTGCCACCATCCAGGACTCACACAACGCACAGGTGACGGTCCTACCACACCTCCATTTACCCCTGAGGCCAATGCAGAAGAACAGAAGAATCTTAGGGAATGACAGTCAATTACCATAATCTTAATAAAATGGTGCCTATAGTTACTGTTGTTTTCATTGATTAAGCAAAATATATCCTACTTGGTATGCAGATATTATTTGGCAGATGCCTTTTTCTTCATACCTATCTATAAGGCCCACAAGAAACAATTTGTTTTAGCTGACCAGGTCACCTATGTATAAATTTCCACCATCCTATCTAAGGATATGTCAGCTCTCTAGCCCTCTTTAGGAAAAGATATGCTGATGGACTTCTCTATGTGAGAAAAGATTGTGAAGATATTTACTCACCAAAATGTGATCTCAACAGAGAATATCTATAATCAAATGGTATGGTGTCCCATTCCTTCAACAACTTTGTCATTGCCCAGTGAGATAATAAACAAAGTGATCATGCTGGCAGGGTAAAAGGTTATGTATGGTCTTAGCAACTCAGACTTCCATTCATTAAGACTAACCTGATTGCAGTTATTATGGAATGCCCAGTCTTGCAGCAGCAGAAAGTCTGAGCCCTCAATTCAGTACCATTTCCTGGAGTGATCAACTATAGACATTGTGGCAGTTTGCTTACATTGAATCATTTCGATCATGGAAGGGGCAGCATGTTTATCACACTGGATTAAGTATTTTTTCTAGGTATGGATTGCTTTCCCTGCACTTAATACTCTTTCCAAAAATACCATTGATGGACTTACTTAAAGTCTTACACATTGTTATGGTATTCCACACAACATTGCTTCTGACCAAGGTACACATTTCATAGCTAAAGAGGTGTAGCGATGGTTTCATGCTCATGAATTTATTGGTCTTACCATTTTCCCCACCATCCTGCAGCAAACTCACTTTATACAATGGCCTATTGAAGAAGCTGGTGCAGATCTAAATAACTGATGATAATTAACAAATCTAGGTCAAGGCTTTTTATAAAGCTGTATATACACTTACTCAGTATTCAATATATAGTACTGTTTCCCTCCTAATTGAGATACATTGATCCAGGACTCAGCAGCAAAAACAGGAATGATACCACTCATTAGTCATAGTAATTCACTGGCAAAACTTTCACTTCCTGATCTTTGCACTCTACTGGCTCATCCATTCAGGAGGTGGATTGATTTTATCAGGAGACACAATAGTGAAGTTAATATTTCTCTTGGTCAATTTGGTTTCATCATATTTCTGAGTCAATAGACTAAGAAGAGTGTTAGAAAATTGAGGAGGGGTGATAGATCCAAACTACCGAAGGGTATTGTACTAACACTTCACAAAGAAGATACAAAAGTATAGGTCTGCAATGCAGAAGATCCCTTTGGGTACTTCTTAGTACAATGGTGCACAATTAATAAGGTCAGTAGGAAAATACGACTCGGACATAGGATGACAAACAGCCCAGATCCTTCAGGAAGAAAGCTGTGACTTATCCTCCCAGGTAAAGAATTAAGACCTACTAAAATGTTTACTGAAGGCAGAGAGAGTACAGACCAGTTAGGAAAAGAAAAAAAAATAGCTATAAATACCAACTATGGACATGACTAGTTACAGAAATGAGGTTTGTAACTGTTATAAGGATTTCTTTCCTGTCTGGTTGAATATATGTTTGTGCCTATATACACATCTGTTAAGCAGATATCATTGTTTGCTTTCCTCTGCCTTTACCATGTAACACAATATTGATTGACAATATCAGTGATTATCTGTTAAATCTATAATATTTCAGCTATATTATAAATAGGATATAAAAATATTAGAAGAAAAGTAAACATCACTCCTCCAAATTTGTCTCCTTTTCTTGGAAGATAATTAGTATGTTTTTGTCCTATACAGCCTAGTTATATAATATCAGGTAGAATTATAATTTTATTGTAGATTTTATTTGGGTTTCAAACTGATGAGGTGGATTTGTAACAGTTGATCTTACTTGTCATCTTGACTGGGTTAAGAATCACCTAATAGATTCATTCAACCAGGGGAGCCAGGCCCACTGAAGGGGAAGCCCATGGAAGGGGGAGCCAAGTGGGTGCTGTGCCACAAGGGAAAGCTTTGGAAAATTGCTGGAAACATGGAAATATAGGAAAATGACAAAACGAAAGACCAAAATGCAATCTCAAACCTCCAGCCCATCCCAAGAAAAGCCAGGAGCCATGTACATAGGAGAAAATACTACACATACACCTGAAATGCATGAAATGATATCCACTGAAATAAAGAAGCAAGTATGGGAAGCTATGAGGGTACTCAAATCAGAAATAATCTCCCAGGTAAAAGAAGAAATGATAAAAGTAGTGAAAGAATTAATGAATGAATCCAATGAAGACACAGCTAAAAAATTAGAGGAACAAAGCAAAATGATAGAATCCCTGAATGAACAGTCTAAGAGACAAACAGAATGCATTAAGTAGATTCAAAGAGATATACAGGAAATCAAAAACTCTAATGAAAATTGCAAAAACTGCCTCAACAAAAGTGAAGACAGAATCTCAGACCTCAAAGATAAGATTGCAGCTAGTGAACAGGAAAGGAAAGATCTTCTAACAATAACAAGAAATCAGGAAATAACAATTCAACAGCTGCAAGATGATGCAAAGAAACACAATACAAGATTAATAGGGATAAAAGAAAAAGAAGGGGAAAACATAAATGATATCAAGAGGCTATTTACAGAAATAATAGCTGAAAACTTCCCAAACATGAGAATGGAAACTGACATATGGATTAGTGAGGCATAAAGAACTACAAGTAGCCATAATCAAAACAAAACTACACCCAGACATATAATAATCACCATCCCAGAAATCCAACATAAGACCAGAATATTAAAAGCTATTAGAGAGAAAAGACAGGTCACCTATAAAGGAAAGCCTATCAGAATTACAACATACTTCTCAACACAAACAATGAAGTCAAGAGGAGCATGGAGTGAAGTTTTTCAGATCCTTAAAGAAAATGACTTCCAACCCAGACTGATGTACCCTGCAAAACTGTCCTTAAAAATGGATGGAGAAATAAGATATTTTCATGACAAAGAACAGTTGAAGAACGTCATGATCACCAAGCCAAACCTATAAAGAATAGTGAAAGACATTCTAGATACACATAGGAAAAAACCACTAAGCAAGACAGACAATTAAACAGAATGGAAAGCTAAGATACAACATCAGAAAAATAACATGTCAACAATAAACCAATATATAAAAGTTATAACCATTAACGTAAATGGCCTCAATTCACCAATTAAAAGAAACAGACTGGCAGAATGGATCAAGAAACAACATCCAACCATATGCTGTCTACAAGAAACCCATCTAACCCAAAAGGAAATGCATAGACTCAAAGTCAAAGGATGGAAAACAATAAATACTCCATGAAACAGGAACTCAAAAAAAAAAAAAAAAGCGGGTATAGCTATTGTTTGCAGACCATGTGAACTTCAAACCAAGAATGGTCCAAAGAGATAAAGAAGGTCACCACATACTAGTTAGGGGAAAACTGCAAGACAAAAAGATAACAATCTTAAATATATATGCACCAAACTCCAGAGCACCCAAATACACAAAGTATTAACAGAAATAAAAAATCAAATAGGCAATAACAAAATTATAACAGGGGACTTAACTCTCCATTGACACAAAGGGATAGATCAACTAGACAGAAAATCAGCAAAGAAATAACAGAACTGAATCACACCTGTGAACAAATGGATTTGATAGATGTATACAGAGTGTTCCATCCAACAACATCAGGATATATATTCTTCTTACCAGTACATGGGACATTCTCTAAAATAGACCATATACTAACCCACAGAACATATTTAAGTAAATGCAAAAGAATTGAAATTATCCCATGCATGTTATCAGATCACAGCACGATGAAACTGGAAATTAATGATAAAAGTAACTGCAAAAACCCCACAAGCACATGGAAATTGAATAATACACTCTTGAGCCATCAGTGGGTCACAGAGGAAATTAAAGAAGAAATTAAACAATGTCTACAAGCAAATGAAAATACAAATACAACTTACTGGAACCTCTGACATGCAATGAAAGTGGTCCTCAGAGGAAAATTTATTGCACTGAGTTCCCACATTAGGAAAACAGAACAAACACAAATAAGCAACCTGATATTACACCTGAAACATCTGGAAAAAGAAGAGCAAGCCAAGCCCCAATGCAAAAGAAGGGAGGAAATTATAAAGATCAGAGCAGAAATTAATGCAATACAGACTAAGAAAACAATACAAAGAATCAATGAATCAAAGAGTTGGTTCTTTGAAAGAATAAATAAAATTGATAAGCCCCTAGCCAACCTAATTTAAAAAAGGAAAAAAAAGACTTAAATTCATGCAATACAGAATGAAAAAGGAGAAATCACTACCGGCCCTGTGGAAAAACAGAAGATCATCAACAACTATTTCAAAAACCTATACTCTCATAGATTCGATAACACAGAAGAAATGGACAGGTTCCTAGAAACATATGAACCACCAAAGTTGGATCAAGAAGATGTGAAACTGCTGAATAACCCAATTTCTATGAATGAAATTGACAGTGTAATCAAGTCTCTATCAACAAAGAAGAGCCCAGGCCCAGATGGATTCACTGCAGAATTCTACAAGAAATACAAAGAAGACTTAATGCTGACACTCCTCAAAATCTTCAATGAAATTGAAAGGGAAGCAATTCTCCCTAAGTCATTCCTCAAAGCAAATATCACTCTAGTACCAAAACCTGAGAAAGACCCAACTAAAAAAGAGAACTACAGGCCAATCTCCCTAATGAACATAGATGCAAAAATTCTCAATAAAATATTGGCAAGCAGGATGCAGCAAATCATCAAGAAGATTATACACCATGACCAAGTGGGATTCACCCCAGGCATGCAGGGATGGTTCAACATATGTAAATCAATAAATGTAATCCACCATATCAATAGAGCCAAAAGCAAGAATCACATGATCATTTCAATAGATGCAGAAAAAGCTTTTGATAAGATCCAACACACATTCACAATAAGAACCTTGCAGAGAATTGGAATAGATGGTCTTTAACTCAATATGATAAAGGCCAACTACAACAAACCAACAGCCCATGTAATACGTCAGGTTTCAGCCAAAAACTGAAAGCCTTTACCTTGAAATCAGGTACAAGACAAGGATGTGCCTTATCACCGCTCCTATTCAACATAGTACTGGAAATACTAGCCCGAGCAATTAGACAACAGAGAGAAATAAAAGGACTAAAGATAGGAAAAGAAGAAGTTAAATTATCACTATTTGCAGATGACATGATACTGTACATAGAAGACCCCCAAACTTCCATTGAAAGTCTCCTAGATATAATAAATAAATTCAGCAATGTAGCTGGAAAGAAAGTCAATACTCAAAAATCAATAGCATTCTTATACACTAACAACAAAATCACCAAGAGAGAAATAAGAGAAGCCACACCCTTCATGCTAGCACCCCAAAAAATGAAATACTTAGGAATTATTCTAACAAAAGATGTAAAAGATTTGTACAGGGACAATTTTAATATCCTGAAAGAAGAAATCGAAGAAGACCTCAGAAAACGGAAAGACATCACTTGTTCATAGATAGGAAGAATACATATTGTAAAAATGGCCATTCTCCCAAAATTGTTACACACATTCAATGCAATCCCAATGAAAATACCACTAATATACCTCATAGATCTGGAGAAATCACTCCTAAAATTCATCTGGAACCAGAAGAGACGTAGAATAGCAAAGGCCATTCTAAGCAGCAAAGCCAAGGCAGGAGGCATCACAATTCCTGACTTGAAGTTATACTACAAAGCTACCATAATAAAATCAACATGGTATTGGAATAAAAACAGACCTGAAGATCAATGGAATAGACTAGAAGATACCTTATCTTTGATAAAGGGGCCAAGAGTGTTCACTGGAAGAATGATAGTCTCTTTAATAAATAGTGCTGGAAAAACTGGCTTTCTGTATGCTGAAAAGTAAAATTAGACTCATGCCTATCACCATGTACTAAACTAAAATCTAAATGGGTCAAAGATCTAAGTATTAAAACAGAAACACTAAATCTGTTGCAAGACAAATTAGGTAAAAATCTTGAAGACATAGTGGTTGGTAGAGAATTCATGAACAAGAACCAAATTGCACGGGAAATACTTCCCAGAATCAATAACTGGGATCACATCTTATTAAAGAGTTTCTGCATGTCCAAAGAAATCTCCAGCAGAGTGAAAAGAAAACCCACAAACTAGTAAAAAAAATCTTAGTGAACTGTCCCTCAGACAAAGGACTTCTGTCTAGAACTTATAAAGAATTTAAAAAAATCAGACCCCTGGAATTCAAAGACCTCAATTCAAAAATGGGCATCCAAGATGAACACACAGTTCTCAGGTGAAGAAATATGAATGGCAAATAAATACATGAAAAAATGTTCATCATCGTTGGTCTTTAGAGAAATGCAAATTAAAACCACACTGAGATACCATCTCACTCCAAAAAGAATGGCCAGGAATAACAAAACTACCAACAACAAATGCTGGAGAGGCTGTGGGGGAAAAAGGAACTCTTTTGCACTTTTGGTGGGAGTGTAGACTGGTGCAACCACTGTGGAGGTCAATCTGGAGATTCCTCAAAAAGCTGGGGTTGGAGGTCCCATTTGACCCAGCTATTCCACTCTTAGGCATATTCCCAGAAGATCTGAAAACATCTTACCACAGTGGTATATGTGCGCCTATGTTTATAGCGGCACAATTTGTAATAGCCAGATCTTGGAAACAACCTAAGTGTACTTTTATACAGTGGAGTACTACTCAGCTATAAAGAATGATCACATTGAGATATTTATAAATAAATGGATGCATCTTGAATCTATACTATAAGGGAAATAAATCAAACTCATATGTATAAATACCATATAGTCTCCCTCGTGTGAGAAATGGTAAGTGCACAGAAGATTTTATGGAAATCATGGTTCATTATTATAATGCTTTGATGTCTTATCTTTTCATTCATTGGTTGGAATGGTTTTATTCTGTTTTGTTTGATCTTAATATACGTGATTGTATGAATAGTTACTTTGAAGACAAGACAATATGGCAGCCATTGCTGATTTAATATCATCTTGCTCTGAAGTCCTACCATGCTCTTGTTTTTCTAATACCATTGGTTATATCATGTTGTGTCTTATTGGATTTTAATATGTATGATAGTAAAAACAAAATTTTTATGGAAAATGAGATAAAATAGCAGCCATTGTTCATCTTCAGTTATTTGGTTCAGAATGCCTTGGAATACTTCCATTCTCTTGAGTTGCTTTATTCTGCTTTGTTCTGTTTGACATTATTGTGTGTAAAGTTAAACTCAACTATTTCAAAGAAAGAGACAGTATGATAGCTACTGTTAATATCCAATTGTCTTGTTGTGAAGTGCTGTGTTGCTTACATTGTTCTGTTCTGATTGCCTAGATCTGTCCTCTTTTGTTTTATTCTTTAAAATAAAAAAAAAATAAGACAGAAAAAAAAAGAATCACCTAATAAATTAGTAAGATCCCTGTGGGTGAGTCTGAGTATATCACTCATCCTAAAGGTGTGTGGCATATTCTGGTAATGTACAGTTCTGTAAGGAAAAAGGCAAAGTAGAACAAAGAGGAAGTTAGCCCATTCTTCCAAGTTCAGTTCTTCTTGAACACATGTGTCATTTGCTGCTGCAATAATCTGTGGACATCAGGAGCAAGCTTTTTTGGTCTTCTGACATGGACACATGCTGGCAGCTCTGCAGGGAGCCTCCATTCTTTTAGCTTCAGGCTGGTATCTCTCATTCTGAGACTTCCAACTCCTTGGACAAAGCAGCTCCTAGTTTCTCTGGTTGTCCAGTATTCAGATGGATAATGTGGAACTATCCAGTCACTGGCCCTGTAAGCCAATCTAATAAATACTCTTTTTAAATTATGTGTTGCAATTATACATATTTGTTCTTTTCATTTGGCAAATCCAGGATAATACACATAGTTTAATTTTTATATTTATAGCTGAATAAATACAAAATATCCTTAAAAGTAGAAATAATTCATAGCCTTTGTTTTGAAACTGCAAATTACTGTCTGATTAGAAATTTGACATTTCTAAGCAAATTGAACTTCAGAAAATAAATATATTGATAGAAGTAAGCGTAGCAAAGCAATTGACACTATATTGGCATCAATTCATTTTTACAGTAATGTCTAATATACTGGTTTTAGCAAATGATATTGATTATTTATACATAAAAAGCATCTAGTTATCCTTTGGAAAATGGTAGGATTAAACTTTTTTTGTATATTTGGCTTCAGGTATGATCCTGCGATTTGCAATGTAAGAAGAGACCTATGTTGGAGAGGGTAAAAATTCAAAGTATACCAGAGTAAGAACTAATGAATATATTCTTCAAAAATTTAATAAAAGATCAAAAATTGTGAAAATCAACTTTTTAAGACTTTATAAAATAACCAAAACTATGACACTCTGAGAAACATTTACTTGAGGAAAACAAATTATCTGTCCAAAGACAGTGCTGCAGTATTTTATTATGTGCTGTTCTGATTTTCTCTTCTCCAGCTTTGCAGCAGTCTTAGAACCAAAACCTTGTAACTATGCCAGATGTAAAACATCAGGTTACCAAACACTGGAAAACATGTACTGGGTATGGTTCCCATAAAGGACCCAATGCCCAGAAAATTTTCATTATTTGACCAATAGAGTAGCTATCTCAAAACATGGTCATCATAAAGCTTTCATTTGTTTGGCCCAACTCAGTAATAGAGCATATTCAATGGAGAGAATTATTTCCATTAGAAATAATTAGTGGTAACTATTCAATATCACAGAAGTCTGAGGTGACAACTCAAAAAAAAATAAGTAAGACAGTGGGCAAAATATTAAAGAAGAGACCTGGAGAATGAGAGGCCCATCAGATCATCATTTGAAAAATTTCAACATCGTTGGGATTTGTAACAATCTAAATAAACAATATCTGTAAGGCATAATGTACACAAAGGAGATGAGAAATACCGACTGAGAAAAATAGAGACAAAATAAACAAAGGCCAATTTTGTTCAACTTTCCTGGTAACACACTGCTAAATGTGTGGCACTGATGGTTAAAGCCACTCTAATCCAATTATGGACATGCAAATCTCTCCTACTATTTCTTCCCCACTTCCTCCTGCCAAGGCCATGGCTGAAACTCCACAACACTAAGCAGCAAGAGTGACAGGGCTGCAAATCACCACCTCTCTCTGACAAATTATTGTTGAGTAATGAATAAATAAATATGCAGTTGTTTTCCCACAAAAGGTGAATGCACAAACATAAGAGAATAGAAAAAAATAAAAGGATTATTTGAAACAAAAGAATTTATTCTTGCAGAATAGATAAGATCATCATATGAAAAGTCATTAAATAATCATATATCCTGTCCACACAGTAATAAGCAATTCTATGCATGAAAGAAGAATTGTAGGTTATGTAACAAAAACAAGACACCATAAATTAAGAGGCAATTCTTCAAACAACTAAACTTTTGGAAAGAACCAAGTTAAGATCTTACAAGCAGAAATATAACTATTGATGTAAACAAAAAGTGTTTTTTGATATGGTAAACAGAAGGCCAGATATATTTGAAAAGAATTCAAAAACTAGAAAATTAAATATTTTCAAGTGACGATGATAAAAAATAATTCTTGAAAAAAAAAAAAAAACTAGTGCTCCGGGGTTTAGCTTAGTTGGCTAAGGGCCCACCCTGGTAAAAGTGAGGTTGTGAGTTCCAGCCCAGATGCAGCAGCAAAAAAAACAAAAAAAGCTAGCTGCAAATGTTTCAACATTAGTGTTCAGGGGAATTTCACTATCACATGAGTTTTATTTGCAGGACTTCAGGCAAATTCTTCCTATAGTTAATGTTCTTTACATCAAAAGGACCTAGAGTGGAAAGAATAAGAATAAGAAAAACATGCATGAATCCAAAGGAATCAGATACGATCTTCTAAATCCTTCTATCTCTGAGCACAAAATGTTTCTCCCAAGCAGTGATTCACAGGGACCTGTCTCTGCTTAAGGAAATAAGGAAATCTTATTATATCTTCAGGGACTGTAGACTTTATGGGAGATTGTCACATAGGAGTATCTCACTAAGCAACTAGCTATGGTAATTGAAACTCAGGAGCCCAATAATGAAACTAAGTGTGCATCATCAATCTTTTTTAATTTTTTTACTCCAGGGCCTTCATACTGGGCTATATCTCCAATATATATATAGAAAGAGAGAGAGAGAGAGAGAGAGAGAGAGAGAGAGAGAGAGATCTATACATATATCTATATAAATATCTATCTATATCTATCTATATCTATGTCTACATCTTTGTGTGTATGAACACTAACTTGGCTGGACTTGGCTGGCAAATGTAAACTTGCTGCACCTTCTAGATTTCCCACACCCAGATTCGTATCATCAGTTTGGTGTTTGTATAAAGGAATTTTGGCAGACTAGAAGAACACAACCTAATTCTTTGTCCATGTAAAAGAATATCTTCAGTAATTAACATAAATAACTCACAAGCATTGTGGGTCACTTACAGAACTAGCCTAACACGGATGCAAGCAAGGATCCACAACCAGACAACTATCTTCATGTTTCCCTTGTGTCTACTGACGTCTCACCAGGAGCCAGTGTGTTTGCAAAAGTTATCAGTAGTGTTTTTCTAGAACCAAAGAATTAATTAACTTTAGATGGAAAAAACTGGACAAATGTCAAACAGTGTAAAATATGAGTAACACTTCTGAGGAGGAAAAATATGTTTCTAAAAAATGAACAAGGAAAAAGAGAAATTGTCTAACAACTAGAATAACATTTAACAAATTGAGAATATTTGAAACAAGGAATAAGGAGATGAATAACCTTAGCATTCTGAAAAAATAGGGAAGTGAACCTAGAATTACAAATTTTAATGAGTTATTTCTCCATAATTTAACAGCTAAGGTGAAATAATGATTCTTTTAGAAAGTCAGGTCCATTTTATTTAATAAATATCTACATAACTCTTTAGATAAATGCCAACAGATTTCACCAGCCAAGCCCTTGAAGTGAAAAATGAGATGAAATTTTGAAGAAAGAAATGAATAAAGTTTAATAAAATTTAAAAATAATTATTGAAAATATGTAGGAATAATTTAAAAGCTGAATTGCAGTCTAGAACTACCCAGATGAAAATGTGATGGACTAGGAACAAGGTAGGCACAGGGGACATTTTAGTGGATGTCACATTCTTGTCTTTCTAAAAATTAGGATATAGCAATAATTAGCTTTTGTGTTTGATGTAATAATATAAATCTGAGCCAATTATGACAAATATTTGTATATTGTCACAAGAAAAATAAATAGGAATGTAAATTTGTCACAAAGGGAACAAAAGTTGAATAATTCAACAAGGAAATAATACAAGGAATTGATACAATCAATAACTAACAAAATATGATGGTTCAAAGATAGTATCCTTTATGAGAATAAAATTAAACTCATCTGTCTAATATAACTTTCATGGCATATGTCACTTATTAGACAGATGTGACATACCTCGAAAATTCAAAATATATTAAATATGATAACCAAAACATTAAAATGAAGCTAGTAACAGTCTTTATATTAAAAAGGTAGACCAAGGAGAAAAAAGGATGTTTGGAAACCCTAAGAAGGAAATTCCCTATAGCTAAAAGGAAAAAAATAAAAAAGGTATATTTGTCTGTTAGCTTTGAAACATATAATATCAAAAGCTAACAGAAAATCAACAGAAACTTTGCAATAAAAAATAGAGAATAACACACAAATTTAATAAACTTATTTTTTTCTAAGGTATAAGAAATGTGAAAAAAACACTGCATGCAATCTGTTTCCAAAGAATATAATTTTTTTTTTTTTTTTTTAGATAAGGTCTCCGTAGGTAGTTCAGGCTGGGCTTGAACTCACTATGTAGTCCAGGTTGACCTCAAACTTGCAGAAATCCTCCTGCCTTGGTCTCCTGAAGAATAAAAAGTCTTCATCTAAAAATAAAACCAAATAAAACCAGCTTAACCAGATAAAATTATATCAAATTTCACTATTAAAAATAGAAATAACAGCAAATGAAATATTAGCAAATTAAATCCTATATGTATCATTTAAAGTGGACTTTATCCTCAAAGCACAGTTTAGTTTATACTATAGATTAAAAATAAAACTCATATAATTTCAAAATTATATGTGATATGTGATAAAATAAAACACATATTTTATCATAATACTCTAGAAACAGAAAGAAATCCTCACTTAATTAGAAAATTTCATATGATTTCTAATAAAATTATCTAAAACAATGAAATGCTAGATACCTCTCCATCATAATCAATAATATGACAAATATAAAAATTTTATTGCTACTTAAGATTTAAGGGACAAAAAAATTAGTGAAAAAAAAGAGAAAAAGGCCATGTTAAAATTGAAAGATTATTTTTTAAAAAATGCCCAGGGATATAGCACAGCAGTGTAAGTGCCTGCCTGGCAAGTGCAAGGTCCTGAGTTTGATCTCCAGTACAAAAAGAAAAAAAAATTGAAAGATTAGAAATGAGGGACAACCATTAATTTAGAACAATGTGAACAATTGAAAAGAATTTATGGAAATCAGCTACTGAACTACTTATAAACAGTAAGACAGATGTGTAATTCAGCTATACATAAACTGTCACTTATTAGAAGGTCAACAGAAACATCACTTTTACATTTCATAAGAATATACCTAACAAAAATCTACCAACAATGTGCACATTTTCAGTGGAGAAAGATAAAGTAATAAGAAGTATACAAAATATTTAAGTAAATATTACAAACTAGAATAATTAATACTGAAAATATGCCATTTTATATCAAGTAACCTATATATTTAATATAATCATAGCAAGAATATTTAATTCATATGGAATGGAAATTATGCAAGAATATTCCAAACAATTTGACAATAAAAGAATAAATTTGCCTTTATATTTATATATTTGTATTTTAAAAGTGAAATAACTGAAACAGTATTAGCTCTGATAAACATAAATATAAAGCAGATTAGAGAGCCTAGAAAAAAACACATGAATATATTGGAATTTGTTTTATCAGAAAGAATATATTTTCAACCTGCATGAATTGGACAAAGATTTAAAGACAAAAATATTTTGCAAGCTAGTAAAAATAAATCTTTTGAACATTTCTTTATAAGTACAAAAAATAGAACCTTACTTTATAAAAAATAAAATATGTAGATTTTGATGTATTTTAAAAATATGAGAAAGTTTAAATTAAATCATCTTGAAGAGAAGAAAATATGAATAAAAAGAATATATAGATGTATTTCTAAAATAATAAAAGAATATCTATATGGCCTTGAGTTTAGAATGAGTTTCTCAAAGAACTCATGGAAAGCAAAGGCCTTAAAGATAAAATTAAATTGAAATACAACAAATTTCAGACTTCTACATGAAAAGAATTCTACTGGGCATGGTGGTGCATGCCTGTAATCCCAGCACTCATGAGGCTGAGGCAGGAGAATTGCTGTGAGATGGAGGCCAACCTGGCCTGTATAGCTCAAGGCCAACCTTAACTACATAGTGGGAATCTGTCTCAAACAAATGGACAATATTCCATCAGTTGTAGTCATATATCAGTGAAGAAGAACCAATAGTCCTTGTTCTTGAAGGATTTACGTTTGGTTCAATAGAACACAAAATGAATCAAAATAGAAATTTGAAAAATAACTTCTAGAAAGAATCTGGGAACGTATAAATGATTGATTTACAGATATAGGCAGAACTCTTAAACTTTAAAAAAACAAAAATTAGGATAATATTAAGTGAGAATTCACAGAAGAATATCAAATGTGTGATACACAAATGTTAAACTCAGTACTAGTGAGAGACATGCAAATTCAAACACCAATAAGAAAAAGCTGTTTGTCATCTTGTCAGACTAGCACATTAGCAAGAATGTAATTCTCCACAATAGTATGGTAGGGCCACGCTGGGGGATAGTCCTGCAGCTTCATGTGTTTCCATACGATTCAGCCTCGGGATTTACCTGAAGCTGTCTCAAAATTCATCCATAGGACACTTGAATTTTTATGGCAGTTTTATTCCAAATTGCCCAAACTTGGTAGCAACCAAGATGCCCTTGGATATATTAGTGGATAATTAACAAATAATGGGATAGTATTCAGTGTTAAATAATGAGAGAGATGTAGCGTTTGATTGAAGGCATGGACACAATTTAAATGCTTATGATTAAAAGAAAGAAGCCAGTCTGAAAAGGCTACATACTCTAGGGTTCCAACTCTGATAATTTGAAAACAATAAAAATATGGAGACAGTAACAAGGTGAAGGGTTGCCGCAGCTGGGAGGTAGGTTGGGAGAAAGACGAAGAGATGAAGCATAGATATTAAGAATGAAGCTATTTTGTATTCCATTATACACACTTATAAAGTGAAAAACTGCAGCACTCAGCTTGGGTCAACTGTAGTCATGCAGTAAAGTGCCGAGAAGTATAGGTAAGCAAACAAATGCACCATTCTGGGGGGGTGCTTGGTGAGTGGAGACAGTTGTACCTGTGAGGTTGAGCGAGACGATGCAGGAACTCTACTGTCTCCTGAATTTTTCTGCAAATCTAAAATAGCTCCAAAAATTGAAGTCTATCACAAAAGAGAACACTTTCTTATATTACTAGTATAGTTAGAATTTATTTGTAAATGGGTAGTTTTCACCCATGGAATAATGTTTGAATTTGCAAATTCATTTTGCTACTTAGCAAGATATTGATGATAATACAAAAAGACAAAGGAACACCCCCCTCCGAGAAAAACCCAGCAAAAAAGGACAAAAGATGAAAACACAATATTCATAAATCAACACTAGAAGCTTATTATTCAAGAAAATGAAAGCCAGAATTTATTTTACTATCACAAGCACAGTCATTTTTTAATATCTTTTGAATGCTGATAAACGTAAGAGATAAATTTTAGGGAAAGCTTCTTCTATGCAAGGCATCATTGCTTAAAGTTTGATACATAGTTCCTCTTTTAATATTGTAAAATATCTCATAAGGTAGGTATTGATCTTATTGTCTTACAGCTGAAAGAAGTGATGATGCATGTAAATAAATTTTCAGAATCATAACATACTTACATCTTGATAAAACCCACAAGCTTGGAGACAGTGCTGCAAAAACTCATTTGTTAATATATTAACTAGACTTTTTGCATTGATGCCTGTAAGTAAAATTGGACTGAAAAAGATTCATATATGATAAATAGAGAAATACATATACAATATATATATATATATATATATATATATATATATATTCAATCTCTAATGCTTATTTTCTGTTAATTTAGACCTCCTTAGATTTAAACTATTGACTAATAATTTGCTTCCTGATAACTTGAATATTTATAATTTCTGAATTATGAATGTTGGTGCTATATTGTCAAGCACATCAACATTCATAATTATTTGTCCACACTAAGATGTATATTATTTTTATCATCATAAATTTTTTATTCTTTTTAACAAGTTTATGGCTTTATGCAACCTTATCTGTGATTAAGAGTGAAATTCCTAGCCAGACATGGTGGCTCACATCTATAATCCCAGCACTCGGGAGGCTGAGGCAGGAGGATCATTGTGAGTTCGAGGCCAGCCTGGGCTACAAAGTGAGCTCAAGGCCAGCCTGAACTGCATACCCAAAACCCTGTCTCAAAAAGACAAAAAAAAAAAAACCCTGAAATTGCTGCTTACTATATATTTTCACTTCCTTATTATCTTTTTGGCTATTCTCTTATAATGCAAATTTTCTTAGTTTTCTTTCTTTCTTTTTTTTTTTTTGATGTAAAACATAGAACTTTATTTTGTTTTGTAATCCAGTTTAAAATTCTTTATTTTCTATCAGAAATGAAATAAACTAATTTAATTTTGTTTGACTTGTTTATTAGCATGTGTTTGTGATATGTAATGAATATATTCACTGTGGTGCATTGGCTCGTCCACGTATTCCTTTTCCACTTATCTGTATGGTGGGTATGTTTACTGTTGGTTTTCCAGGCTGCCTTATGTTTTCACTTGTCATAATTTTGCATAACTCTCTCTCTGTGATTCTTAAGTGTGTATTTTAAATATTTACAGGTGTTTTTATTTTATTCTGTTACATTTTAAATTATTTTTTATAAATTATTTTATAAAAATACAATTAACATTTCATAATCAAATATGAGAAGAAAATACTAAAAATTCTCAAATGCAAGTGGTTTTGTTTTGTTGTTTTTGGTCCCAGGGATCAAACTTGTGACCTCTCACTTGCTAGGCAGGTGCTTATGCTGCTGAGATAAGTCACCGGCCCAAAGGCCAATGATTTTGCTAAGGAAGGATGAAGTATATCCTAATGTGACGTGAAAAATACTAAGATTTAGTTAATACGTGCCGGTAAGCACTCCTGCCTACACATGAACTGGCATTTGCAAAATTTACTGTTTACCTTGCAAGCAGAACTACAAATGGAACTTTACAAGTCAGATTACTTTTATTATATTTTTTAAGAGATAAGCAACTTGAAATTTTCTCCTGTTGATGAGCACGTGATTTACATCTCCTCTGCTCAGCCCAAGAGAAGTGACAGAACATGCAGGTGCTGGCCACAGGGCTGAAGCCCAGTTTCCCTGGCAGGAGCCCGAGAGCACGGCTGGTGGCAGCCGAAGTGAGGAAGGCAGCGTGGAGGTCTGTGTGGTGCTCCTGCTCGGCTCCCTCGCCTGTCTGTACGCGTGAGGTGGAGATTCCAGGTGCCCGCCCGGGCCCCTCCAGCTCTCAGACCTAGCTTTGAATAAACCCTCTTTCTGTTTTACCAAAATGTAAGTGCTCCTTTGACTTGATCAGCATACGGGAATTGTAATTATTTGCCAGTTATTTTAGGATTATTATTTCTGTTCAGAGTGAAATTTCAAGTCACCTGTTCTTTTCAAGAATGGGTCATTCTTTAATAATATTTTCCGTTACTTTTTTCTCCTGTGGGGTCTTTGCTGCTTATTGTCCCCATCTGTTAGTCTCTTTAATCCTCTTTTCCTTTTATAAAATCCCTGTTTTATTTTGCTAGCCTTCCTGACTTCTGCCCTTTCTTTACTTTTTATCTTGGTGTCTGTGTTACATTGCATTCTTCCATTTTCTTAATTTGTAATGGTTTCCCTTGCACTTTTTCCCTGAGTTTTGACAGCTGTTTCACCAGTGCCTGTTGACTCCTTGTCCTTCCCCAAGTTGTTCAATTTGTGACCTGTGCTTTTAATTCCTAGAGGAAATTTCCTTGCTGTGTTCTTGTGGAAACTTATGGCAGAACATTAAAACAGCTTTTCCAGCTCCTCCATGGCAACATTGTTACGATGTGAACTTGTAAACAATTGGTTCTTTTTTGCTACTCTTCTGCAAGTCTTTACTTCCATTATCTTCATATTGATACTGTGGCAATTCTTTTCTCAGTTACTCAAAATGAATTGAGTTAATTTTTTCTCCTGTAGGCTCCTAGGTAACCGAGGGGGAAAAATAGCCATCTGGAGTTTAGAAACAACCGTCTTTTGATGCTGCTAAGGGAATAGGTTAAACTTTGTAACTATCACTCTGCTGTTTAATCTCTGTATCACGCCATCCCTTTCCACGAAGTGCACGTAAGTGGGCTTCTGACATCAGTGCTGCTCCCTCACTTTCTGCATGGACTGCTACAAACAAGAAAGATGGCTCAGCAAGTCTAAGTGTGTAGGTCACTGTCTGGAAACATACTTTTCTTAGGTTTTGCAAGATTGGTCTCATCTGAGTCCTATCACTGCCGTTCTTTCCCCATTCTTCATTCTTTTGCAGACAGAGCCCAAGTTCAGTTAATGAGTGTGCTACTGAGGTCTAGAAAAATAAATTCGGGGCCTCCAAGTAAAACTACCACAGTTTTGAAGATTATTTTTATGGGTGTGATCTTAACAGTAAATGTCATTGGGCCCTTTTTTCTCCTCTGAGACTGAGGTTTGATAGCCTCAAATTTGGCATTTATTACACATATTTTGGAAACTGCAAATTACCTATTCCCTGTTGTTCCTGGAAACAAAAATATCAGGGCCTTTTCTTTTTCTTTTTTCTTATAAGTTTAGCATATTATTTAGTATGAAAAATAATACTGCCATCTCTTGTCATCATTTTACCAGATTAGCCCATGCATTAAACAGTATAAATTACATGTATAATACAGTTAATGTTTTACAATTCTATAATTTTAATGACATTAATTAGTGTGTATTTCTCACCACATAGAAAGGCAAATGTTTATTTTCAAAGGTTAATGCTAACCAAAATTTTCAGGTCTTATACTGCAACAAATTTGACTTTCTTTAGAAATCTCTTTTTCTCATTTTAGCTTCAAAATTTGATATAAGGACTGGCTAATTCAGACCCCAATAATCTGTTTCCCTCTACTCTTTACATTTTTATGATCTAACATTTAATTATCAAGTATTTCTTCTTTAGACTTCAAATTTATCATCATCATGTCATTAGCATAACATCTCTTTTAGTGACAAACGACTTTTGTTGAATTACAAGCCTTACAAGGGCATGGTTAGCAATTTTCTTCATCACAGTATTTCTAGGGCCTAACATGGTCCCTGACCACAAGAGGGCTTGTTAAAT
Source organism: Hydrochoerus hydrochaeris (assembly GCA_004027455.1). Taxonomy (NCBI): domain Eukaryota; kingdom Metazoa; phylum Chordata; class Mammalia; order Rodentia; family Hydrochaeridae; genus Hydrochoerus; species Hydrochoerus hydrochaeris. Next base: position 48,484 of record PVLA01004151.1, on the reverse strand, counting down.
ATGTATTCTATAAATACAGGAATGAAACTTCATTAAATAGTATCTGATACCCATATAGTCTTCATTCAAAGATAAAATTTTGAGTATTTCCAATTTCAGACATATTGTGTTTGCTTCCAATACTACTACTAGTTAGTATTGGAAATTGAAAGTGGTAGCCTTTAATCAATAAATTGTTGGTGTTATTAATTGATTTATTTTTGGCTCTCCTGTTGTAGTGCATGATTGATTGCAACACATAAAGATGTAGGAGAAGGAATATGAAAGAAGAGAATACTGTGGTGGAGGTGGCAGCACAGTCTTCATCCAGCCTATGAGTCTAAATGGAAATCCATTTCCTCTACTGGGAGATGTGTCTTAGCAACTTTCCTTATCGCTGAGACAAAATATCAGACACTCACAGTGTAAAGAAGGTGATTTTTATACTGGCTTATGTTTTTTTTTTTTTGGCCTGTGGCAGAACATTAGGGTATGGTAAGCTGGCTGGAGAAACGAGTGTGATCCCTTAATTACAAAACTCCAGGATATATGCTCAGAAGTGTTCCCAAAGCCCTACACATGGAACCAGAGAATGCTGTCTTTAATTCTTCTTGTGAGAGCTCGAGTAGGTTTTTGACAGGGCAGCCTCGACCTGACATCAGTCAGAGGAGAGGGAGATAGAAAAGATGGCCACCACTGAGCTTTTGCATGGTGGTCCACTCTTGCTCTGTAGGGTTACTTATTATGCTTTAATTGGCCTGTACTCTCTCTTTAGATATGTTTCTTTTCCTACTCTTAATAAATGTAAAACCTCACTACCTTTTGTACTTGTCCTGATGAATACTTTGTTTAAAAAAGAAGTAAGCTGGAAAACCCCTGCAGAAGGAGAACTGGGACCCCAGAACCTGATAAAATGCTCACTTAGGCAGGAAGGCATGGGGGAAGGGCATGGCCTGAGAAAAGCCACTCTTCCCATGATGACCAGGAAACAGAGAGCCAAGAAGGGAGCCTGGAAGCACATAGACCCTTCTAGGTCATTCCCCTGTGCCCTGATTCTTCTGAACAAGCCTCACCAAATAACAGCACATTTAACTATAGTCCCTACCCTGCCCCCAGTGACTCAGTCACCTTTGCAAACCTCCCCTGGATGTGTACTGAATACACATCTAGATGTAAACCGTTACAGGATGTCATTTTATCTCTTATTATCCTGTCATGTTTCTCATGGGCTAAGTAGATATGGTAAACTTGACTGAGAAGATTGTTTTGCTCTTTCAAATATCACTCTTCTTTGCTTGGCTTTAAGGTATTTCAGTTTGCGTTTTTTACTAAATATTTTCCAACCATAAAATGAGACCATACAGCTATGACTATTAAACTATTAAAACCAGATGTGGGTAGAAAATGTTAAAATTTCTCAAAGGCAAACTAGTTTACTACTAAGACGTGAAAAATATTTGAGATTGAATTAATTCTTGATAACCATTCTGTCACCAGGCTGGGTCTGAGAGTAGCCAGGGTTGAAATAAAGAATTTGAACAACTCTTTTTGTAGAGTGAGTGTGGGGCTCATTGACTCTCATCCTGAAAAAATTTTTCAGGACAGACCTGTGTTAACATTTGTGTTTGTCTGTACCCCACAGCCTGATGCTGTCATAGATGAGAATTTTTCAGAGGTGGTTGGGTCTAGAGTGTGTGATGCTAGGATTGATTCATGGTGCAGTGTTAGGATCAAGGGCACTAAGATTAAGAGTGTGAGTACTACTAGCCCTAAGGATGGTATCCTGCCTAAGTTATAAGGGACAGAAAGAGCTGTGGTTGACTCTTATTGTTTCTGCTACCTTCTGCTTATCATGAATTCTTTTCCATCTGTGATGCCTGTCTGCCATACCATCCTGCCTTGGAGCCAGCTGATTTTGGACTGAAACCTCTAAAAACTGCAAGCTAAAAAAGCCTTTCCTCCTTTAACTTTGAGTGTTGGATATTTTGTCTTAGCAACAAAAAAGTAAGACAATCTTTAAAAGACAAAAGAAGGGTTTATTGGACAGAGATATAGAATAAACTCTATAATATAGTATAGGTGCTTAGAGAAATGTGACACCATACTTGGGAACTGGGAATCTTTATGTTTTGGGTAAAAGAGATCTGTGGAATTTGATAATCTACACTCCTAGTCTTCTCTAGTAAATAGGAGAGAATGCCCCACTCATAGTACCATAATTGTCCACTTAAATGAGAAGTCCTAATTTAGAGGTGAAAATGGTTGTCTATTCATAGGCGAAAGCAAACCATTTGCAAGTAAAAGGGGCTGGACAAAGGTGAGAGGGAGTTGCCTAGGTTTATTACGTTTTGGAAGAAGAAAAACAGAAAAAAATAGTAATGAAAAGGACTTGTGTCCTGAAGCCATAGTTTTTCTTAAAAGTACAGTTTTTAAAATCTTGATTTGTCTCTTTTCTATCTAGCATTTCTTCCTTCAATTCTACCTCAATCCCTGTCTAAATGGTAATAAGCATTTGTAAAATTTATTGCTGGACTATCATAGAGGCTTAAAGCTCTAAACAAATTGCAGTTGTCAATCATTTATCTCTGTGGTCTTTGGAAGAGCAGCAGTTGCTAAATTTACATGGTGCATCTCTGGACTTCTGGATATCACACCACATGCCTTTCAAAGCTATGGTGTTGCAAAAGAGTTGAGTATCCGTTGGTCCCTTAATGAGGAGGTGCTTCTGTCATTCTGATTGTTAGGGAGATAGGAAGCCAAATGTTTCCATTTGCATATACTTAAAAGATTCTAGCAAGTTTGGAACACTCTGATGACCATGCAGTACTTTATAACTAATATTTAACTTTTTTTTTCAGGTGGCAGTATAAAAGAAGATATATAGGGTCTTCATTAATATTTGTGCATGCCTTATGTCATTAAAATATTTTCCCGTATTTCATTTCAAATTGAAAGTGAACTTATTTTCACAAATGCATTTGCTATATGACATACTTTTTATAAAATAAAATGCTAAATTATTTCTTCTAGAGTCTAAAGTCCTTTAGGCTTTCATAAAACTGAATCTTCAATAAATGAAAGATTATTTTTTTCTTTTTAAGCAAAACACACACACACACACACACACACACACACACACACACACACGAAGCCAAACACAGTTAGAACCCCTTTCCTTTCAGGGCTCTGATATACAGTAAATCAGACACTTCAGGTATTTTTTAAGGAGAGTTTTACTAGACTTCCTTTTCCATGCCTATGTTTTTACCTGCTCCTGTCCATCACCATGTGAAGATTATGAAGCAAAATTGTGGTTCCTGGAAATCCGTCAGTTGCCTCATTGTTTTTATATTTCCTGAATGTGTAAATTCACTCTCTAGATCTTGTTATTGTACAGGGCAGCACATGTAGTACCTATTTATATTTTTATTGGAATTTGTTTTACCGCAATTTACAGTCCGGTAAAGCAAAACAAATTCTACAATAGGAAAACTGGGCCAACCATAGGAAAATGTGGGAAAGGGTGAGTGTTGGGGGGGCGTGATGAGAAACACTGTAGTGAAGAGACTGTGACACAGTTGTATTAAACCTGTATTATAATGTGTGTTCTAGGTTTGCTTTTTTTAATGTTGGGTAATGGGAAGCGGAGGATCAAGACACATGGCAGTGACTGAAGCTCTGTCCTTCACACTGAGCAGCCATCCCAGATTAGAGAGCACGGGCCCAGGTTACATGGTCTCTCTCTCTCTCTCTCTCTCTCTCTCTCTCTCTCTCTCTCTCTTTCTTTCCTTTCTTTTTTCTTCTTCTTCTTCATAAACTGTTAAACCCGCTGGCAAACAACACCAGCTTTGACCAGGCAGCGGCTCTGAGGGGCAGGGGAAGGCTGCTTGCCTTGAGCTCCCTGCTGGCACCTTCTGGACCGACTGCCGGTGCCAAAGAGCGCCCAGGGACACAGACCGCTACCGGGGACCGCACAGATGCCACGGGTGCACATGCATGACCGGAGTCTGCAGGAGGGGAGAAGTCGGGGAAGACAGCCTGGCGACGCGGGTCCCGAGGCCGCGGGCGCGCAGCGGGCGGCGAGCGCGCACAGGTGCGGCGGGTCCGGGGCAGAGCTCGGGCTCAGCGCGGAAGCCGCGGCGGCGGTGGGTCCGGGGTGAAGCTCCAGCCTCAGCCCCGGAGGAGGAACCCGGGAAAGGGCGCGAAAGGGGACGCTGGGAAGGGGGCGGGGAGGGACGGCCGCCTCCTCCTCGGTTTCTGCGCTCCGGCTCGCTCGTGGGAACCGGCGGGGACGCCTGCCCCCGCCCCTCCGGCTCCGGCGGTCGGCTCCCCGCTCCCTGGCGCACCCCTCCTCTGCCCTCCCTCCCCCCGCCCGCCGCCCGCTTCCCCTCCCCCCCCCGCCCGCTCTCCGCGCTGGAGCAGCCGCCGCTCGGCGGAGACGGACATGGGCAGAGCGCGCGCGGCGCAGCAGCTCCGGGTCCTCCGCTCTCCCCGCGCGCGGCTCCCTGCGCCCCCGCCGCCGCTGTCGTAGCCTCGGTGTCCCCAGACTCCAGTCCCGCTCCGAGGACCGGCCCCGCCGCCGCCTCCCGGCCCTGCCCGCAGCCTGCGCCGCGCAGCCCCCGTGCGCCCCGGGTGGCGCTTTCCCCGGACGGTGAGTAGCCCGGAGAGCCGGTGTGGGGCCGAGCTGGGCGCCGAGAACCTCTGCAGGGCAGCCGGGCGATCGGAGCCACCTGCTGTGATTCCCCAGCGCCAGGCGCTTGTCTCCAGAGGGTGCTGCTGGGCGGCCCCGGGGATGCTGTGGGTTTCCAGCCCACCTGCCGCCCGCTGGACCCTCTCCCGCCCAGGGACGCTCGCTGCCTGCGTCTCGGTCCCGTCTCACCTTCTAGCTCCAGCTGCCACGCTAAGAGCAGCAGTGCATGGCCCCAGTCCTCGCGTGGCTTCACACAGGGTCATCTGTGCCCTCTCCCTACCCCGCCCAGCGTTCCCCTCACCCGTCCTCGCGCGGATCAAACCTTCTCCATAAAGTCTGCTCGGACCCACCTGCGCTCCCTTGCCGAGGCCTGACTCCAGAGCCCCATCATCCTGCCGGATTCCTTCCAGAGAGAATGGTCCTCCCTGTGAATTCTGACCTCATTCCCTCCACGCGATGCTGCTGCCTCTGCTCTTGTGACAGTCGCCTCAGGAAACACCTGCACGTGGTGGTCGTGCCTCCTTTAGCCAGTGTGTTCCCAGCGCCAGGGCTGTTTGAGAGATGAGCATGGAAAAAGCACACGCGCGCACACACACACACACACACACACATACACACACCCACACATATATACACACACACACACACACAGCATTTTAGGGCTCAACTTCTTGTTACACTGCTTGGATTTCCACTCATGCACAGCCTTAGCTGAGAGCGGGAAAGCCCCCATGTACCTCTCCCGCCCGGTCTCGGTCCTCTTCCCAGGGCGAGAGCAGCACCTGACTGGGAAGTGAATCGCTCTCAGCAACTACACTATCAAAAGCTCAGCAACTCTTGAGGATAAGAAGCTTTTTCTTGAAGGAGAAGAGAGTGTGGTACCAAGCTTACCCTTTAAAATCTTCTTTGAAAATGCTGTAAGCCGAAGGTCTTATTTTATTTTATTTTTTAGGTTTAGTGGCTAAGAGCAGGATATAAAAAGGATTAGAAAACGCTGTACCAAGAAGCTGCTGCACTATCTGGGTGCGTCGGGGTTGTGTAGCATCTTATCCGGACTGTATTTCCGTAGAAGTTTTCTTCTTATAGCCTTTCTTCTGAAACCAGGCTTACAGTCTTCCTATTCTTGTTGGTTTGAGAGAAAATCGGTAGTTATATCTGATGACTGAATATGAGCAACTGATGAGGGGGTGGGTAAGAGGCGAAGTAATTTAAATATTAAAATGTGTTCTCCACTCCTCATGAATTTAAGTTTGAAAAACTACTATCCAAACAATTTTGATGTATGTTTTTAAAGGAAGTTATGAGAATATATTAATATAAGATGACATTTTATTCTGTTGAATTCATCTTATGACTTATGCTTCATGAATACAGATAAGAGTATCAGAAAATGTTAGAAACTTCAAAAGATGTTCCCAATTTCAGCATAGAGTGTATGAATATAAATTTTTTGGCATTATTATAAATAATTTCAGGGGACTAAGAATTAAATTGTCGGGCTTGCTCTTGTAGATGGTAAGAAAAATGTTACCTCTTTACCTTAAGCAGCAAGCCTCTTCCTACCCAGGGGTATAAAGGAAAGTCGAGCAACTGTACTGGGAATTTGCTTACTGAGAATTGCTGTAAAAAAATTCACCTTCTCTAATGTCAGGAATTTTTAATTCATTATGTTCTAACCCAAAATACACTTGAATTTTATTTATCTTTTTTATATATAGACATAGGCAAAAATTCAGTTATTCGTGACTTTAGGTAAATGTCAGGAGTTGCTAAGAATAATGACTTTATTGTTGGTTTTATAAATTTGGAGATTTTGGTTGCCTTTAGTGTTTGATGAAGAACATTTAAAGCTATATATTTAAACTTATAGCAGATGCTCACATATAGCCATGCCTTGTGTAAGGTAGGTAAGCTAGAAACCACGTCAGATTATTTAAGTTTTTATTTAAATACATTTATACTTTGGGTAACAATAGAGTGATTAGTATGTAAACTATGTCCAACAATAATAAATGTGTACTGAGAAAGATGCACACCAGTTGAAATCAAGGTAAAGCAAAAATAATGCCCACTAATCCATTATTGCTTATAATAGCATTAATGATCAGTTCAAAGCAATATATTATAACATAATTCTATCTAATGTCAAATGCTAAAATGGTTTCAGAGTTATCTATGAAAATACAAATTAACATGCCATAAATTATGGCAGGAATTACTGGTAAGAATTCTCAGTAAACTAGAACTCTTAATCTTCCAAGATTTAATGTCATTGTCATTAATAAGGCTAAGCAAAGCAGTTAAATATAATACACTGGAAGGCAGGCACATCTTGGAATGACATATCTTTGAATGCCAATACAATGTGTCTCATGATGCTCATAGTTCCATGCCACCTAGAGGATAGGTCTAAATTAAATGTGTCCATAATTACAATAATACTGCAACTCTGTTCTTATAAATTGGCTTATTAATTTTTATCCAGTAAAATCTAAAGATCACAAACTATTTCATGAAACCTAATTCTATGTTTAAGATTTTAATAATCTAATTTTATGTTTAAGATTTTAAAGAAAAAGTTTGAAAGAGTACACATATACTCCCACCTAAAATTGTAATATTAGATTAATAGCAAACTTAGATGTATTATTAAATTTTATGACTATTTTTATTTACAAATGTGTAAAAGTCTATATATTACAGTATAAAGTATGAGTTTTATAAACTTGAAACAACCCCCAAATCACACTGGTATTTATAAAATCACATGAATTTTCATATGATTTTTCTATTTTCAATTGATAAGAAATAGTTTGCAAAAAAAATTCTCATAGAGAAATAGTTTGCAAGCATTTTCATAGAGCATAGAAATGAATATTTCTAATGTGGTATGGTGATTAAAGTTTTACAATAATGTCATTAAAGTCATATTCTTATGAATCTGTTCTAATATATAATTGTAATTCCTTCAAAAAGAAACATTTATATTCTGTTACTTTATATGTAACTTTACGAAATACATTCTATTTGGTTGCAAATGAACTACTTGGAGTTTTTAATAAAAGGAATGTAGAATTTAGATATTAGAAATTATAAGGAATATTCCATTCCTTTGTTTTATTAATAACTTGCCCAAGTTTCCTTAGTCAGTATCAGAAATAAAATCCAAGTCTCTGACTCCACTCTGCACCCATCTTTCTATAAATTAAAAACAAACCTTCCCCTCATTTTATTTTGAGCAAATAATAAGAGAGACATCAGTTTCAGTACTAAGGAACATGGAAAACAAATGAAATGAAAGATCTGCACTTCTTCAGGTAACATGGTACTGTTTGGTCTTAGAACCCTGGCAGTTCTCACTCTACCTGTAGATTAAAGTATGGGAAATATTTTTAAAGTTACACTGGTCCACCTAAAATATTTTAGTCTTATTTTATAACTTTCACTCTGAATTGTTTGCTTATGTATTGAAAATTTCTTTCACAGTAATGATATGCTGTGGACACTTCCAGTTTAACTTTTATAAACAGTTGACTGAAAACCATTCCAAACACAGATGCTGGATTCTAAAAGCCATTAGGGGAAATGCATTTACAGTTTCTTCTATACACTTACACTTTGTGTTACCAGAAGAAAAGTTTGTGCATCCATGTGTTCATTTTTTTATGTTTATTTTTGTCTCACTACACTCTCTGTGGCTTAAGTAGCCAGGGAAGATAATTTTGTTTTACAAAATTCCAGTCTACGGTGGAAAGTACAGACACTTTGAGCTTTCTCTTCACCCGTGACCAGAGGGATCAATGCAAGTGAATGACTAAATCGATGAGAACCTGTCATCGTTTACAGGGCAAAGAAAAAATAAACTTTCAACTGTATTCTTGGAGATAGTGGCCCATCAGTGTCACCTCACCCAGGAAGGATAATTTGGTAATTATGTTGCTGAGTCAGTTACATTATCTGGACCAAAACTGAGTTATCTAAGTGTGGCTGGGTTAATGGAAGTTAAGGAAATCACTGATCTTAGAATGCTTGTGGCTAGCTTAAAAGATGGGAGGAAACCTTGTTTTAAGTTTTCCTTGTTGGAGGAATTGGCCTTCTTTCAGCTCATTAAGATGCAGATGTATCCCTGAGGAGAACTAAGGCTTTGTGACCTGATTTCTCTAGAGTGTAATTCAACCTCCACATCAAGATCCCAGCCAGAAATGAAGTTATGAGTGCAGAAACTTGAATGAGTAGTACACAGACTCTGACCTCAGACAATTTGCAGTTTAACTTGAGACAAATTACACATGAAAAGGAGAGATGATGCACTGGTAGCTACTGAATCAGGATGTCCAGAGAACAGCAAAAAAGACCACAGTTCAATCAAAATCTGTCTTTGTAAAATAGGTAGGGTTACTGTCATTGCTATGGCTTGACAGTAAAATAATCCATTTTCTTTAAAAAAAAAAAGTTTCTGCTGGTTCCTATACTTTGCATCCCTGACAAAGATTTTTTGACAATGTAAAAGGCTATTCTTAAATGTATTATTATGAATATATATATATATATATAAATGTAGAATCATAAAATATCATAGCAATGAACTCAATAGGTCATAAGGTAATTTTTCAAAGGGAATGTAACTCACTATATGGATTTAATATGCACTAAAAATGTCAATTTTTCCTACAAAAAACCTCTAAAATCTCATCTTAAAGGAACATCCTCAGGGAGGTTTACAGAAATAGGGTACAAGCGTGCTTTATTTTCCTCATTGCTGAGACAGAATACTTAGCACTCAAAGGTGGAAAGTTTTATTGCCCCTGATAGTTTCTAGAGGTTTCAGTCCATAGTTGGCTGGCTCCAAGGTTGGGTACCTGGCAGAAGCACATCAGAGAAGAGAGAAAGTCCCTGGCATGACAAGTAGGGGCAGTGAGCAGCAGGCGGCAGCAGCAGCAACAGCAAATCTCCATTTGTCTTTTACTCTCTCCAGGGTACAAACCTTTTGGTTGGTACCATTCAAACCTTCCATAGTTAAAGGTTTACAAAATACTTTTAGAAAGTAGATTTAAACTTTAAAAGGTCATTTAAAAATCTGCCTTATTTCTCTCATAAAGAACATTTGTCGAATGTTAAAAAAAAAAAAAGAATGATAGAAAAAAAGATTAGCCATGGTTGGGCTGATAACATAGATACTCATGAAGTAATTTGAGGACAGGTATAAAGCCACAATTTTTAAAATATCACATATTATCTAATGTAAAATATAGACTGACCAATTGCTTTCATAGTCCTAAGAAACTTATAACATTCTTGATATTAAAAAACAATGACCTGAAAAACTTCTGAAGGTACCTAAATAATATTACAGAAAATGCTTATTTTGTACACATAATCTGATTCATTTATTTCCATTGTTGGTCTACCAAGAGGAAAAACAGGCATTTGGTTTTGCATGAGTGGCAAAATATGCATGATTCTTAAGCTGTTTATTGCTCTATTAATTCTTTATTACTTTATGTGCCCACTGTATTCTTTGTGTCAGAAAGAATGAACGTGAAGTGTTACTATTAGCTACCGTCAGGAATACTTGTGACACGTGATGAGCCAGAAGGCAGAGGGTTGTAGTGACAATAGTACTTCATTGCTCTGACTTGGTGTGAGACTATTGAGCTATGTCAGTAGCCAATTCCTGTTGATTTACAAGGACCATGAAATGTCCGAGATTAAAATAACTCACTAAGTGAAGCATGAATAATTGATTCCAGTCCTTGTTGTGATGAGGGTAATGAAGGCTGTCAATCCAGCTTGTTCCACTTGTCCACACCAATAGCCTGACCACCTTTCTACTGAATGGTTGGGCAGCGATTACAGATATGGGAGTGTGAAAGTTGTCCAGCAGTGTTGACAGGTGTTTGTGTGGGGAGTGCTGAAGCTGGGACGATCCCCTACCATCTCCAGCAGATTTCTTGCTGTAGTTAAGGGGAAGATGCATCAAGTCACAGTCAGAGCTGGCTGGCAGACAAGGGCAGAAAGTTAAATTTAAAGCCCTTGTCACTGTTCGAAAGCCACTTTTCATGCAAAGATGAGATCCCACTGATAAGCTAGGTGAGCTGCAAGCTTGACTATGCTTTCTATTTAGTAAGTGAGGTTCATTAGATCCTTTCTTACCTCATTAGTCATGAGTCTAAATTGACCCACCCCAAATAAAACAGCAGACCAAGTACAAAAGCATCACTGATCTAGAGTTCAATTTTAACAAGAGCCCAGTATAAGCTCATAGCTGCATTTTTTTTTAAGCAAAGTTTTACCTGGTAGGAATGTATCCTGTGTGTTAGGGAGATTGTTACTTCAAATCCCTTAAGGGCACTGAGGCTGTTTCAAGAGATTTCAATAAAAAAATCGCTAGTCATAGAGACTTGTAGCTCACAGATAAGTTAAAGGTATAGGGTCCCAAATATAGAGAGAAAGATACAGCTTGACTGAGAGCTTGTAATACATTGAGTCTGTGCCTCACTCAAAAGATTCTAAATTGTTTCTAGTTAGCTGACATAAAATTCCAGGTAAAAATTTCATGTGAGGCATGTATCATCTCCAGTACTGAAAGGTTCTAATAATATGTTTAATGTCCTTTGTGTTAGTTGGAAAATAATAGGCAGCAGTACTTTTTGACTGTGAGAGGAATTCACCATTGTAAATCTGCCCATATCATCTCCAGAAACTTTTTAAAGAAAGTCCAGATTTTGTTAGTATTCATCACCTCAATTGATAAAATTGTGAGAATACAATTTGATCAGTAACAATAAAAATTTCTGACTTGTTTATCCATAAGACTTCATCTATATAGTTATGGTTTGACATAATAGAGGATAGAAGCATTCATGTTGACCCACTATTATTGATGGCAAATGGATAAATTTAAGGAGCCCTGGGCCTTACCTAGAATGACTCAGATGTACTACAGGTGTGTATTGGTGGATATGTCGCATGAATGAGACATGATTTTTTAAGAGCCAGTATTCTAGATACATGGCATTGGCCTATCTAAGACAGCATTCCAGAAATGTAATCTATTCAGTGGTTTCAGTTACATGGACAGCTGGGACTATATGTGACAAACAGCTGGATTTGGCGGATGATAATCCATTCTAAGCTTATAATTCTCATTAGCCTTTTCACTGGTCTTACAGGGCTTTGTACTAAAGTATTTTGTTTCTTACTACTCATGTTCTCTTCAAGCCTGTGGCCCAGCCTATGATTTTCCTTTCTCCTCCTTAGATTTTAAATTTTCTGCTGGACCATCTGGGAAGGAAAAAGGAAACCTGGAAGGTGATTTGCATGTCACATTGGCACTTCTTTATATATGGCTTTTCGCAGTTCTGATAATCTTCTCAGGCACTTAATGGATGATGAAGAGGAAGCGTGTAACATTTTAATTCCTGATATATAATCATAGGTAGGAACAATAACAGTACATTAAATTAGCCAAAAGACTTCATCCACAAGGTGTTGTTAACTTGCTTGTCCTACTGTGAATCCTGCTTGCACCCTACTCCCCGAATCTGAGTGTCTTTCTCTTTTCTAAGTCTAGGTGAAAAGGTGAGTTGGACATCGGTTTCCAACACATCCATTTCCCTGAAATCTTTCAATACATCTGAATGAGAGCATATGTGTTGAGATATGTATAAAGGATGATGTCTTGGTCTCTACTCATTTCTTTTTAAATCAGCAGAGGTCATGGCAGAGTGGGAGAGAGGAATCTGAGAGCAGAGGTGAGAAGCATCATACATACATTCAGTTTCAAGTGATGTGGCAGAGCCTCATGACATAGTCAAATAAACTTCAAACATTTTGTCCCACACATTGATCTAGACTAGGAACAAGACTAATGTACCACACTCTGTTTTGCAATTGGGAATCCTTGACTCAAAAGGTATAGCCATGTTGCCGTTTTTGTAAAGGTATGCAGTTTGTCACCTCTGGCTAATACAGTCTTGTCTCATGTATTGATGACTTTCTTTAAGGAACCCACTTGAATTTTGGAGACAATTTGCTCCATTTTCTGTTATCTCAAGTTCTCATCCATTTTAACATCAGGGATGGGAAACTTTTCTGTAAAGGGCTGGTAACCTCTAGATTTTATCTAAATTTCATTAGTCTCTTTCTTATTCACCCTGAGGTCAACTTCACAGAATTTTAAAACTCAATTCAGGGCAATAGAGGCCCAAGTTCTTGCCAGTGCCTCATCCATGATTTCCCAGAGGAGTCATGACATTTCAGGAAAGTCCACCTGAGAGGAAAAAAGTTCCTTTACAGGGGCAGAATTTCCAAGAGGTGAGGGAGACCTGGGAAATCTTATTGTCATTTTCTATTGGATCAAAGGTTACCATGATGGAATAAAGGAGAAATTTAGCCTAAAGACAAACTGCCACTCTTTGGCACTTGTTTTCCATACCGACCAGGTGAGGTTCTGTTGAGTTAAGGGCTAAGATCCCTTTTAACCTGTTATGTCTATGTGCATTTAACGATTCTGTGTGAGCAAGCAGCGTCTTCTGCAGACCCGGTACCAACCTGAGTGCTGGTTGTAGTGCTGCGGACCCTAGACTGGCTTCCAAATTGGCAAGGACACCTTTACACTGACAGGTGAACATCAACCAAGGTGGCATCTGGCAGCTCTATTTTACCTGTTTGTTTACTGTTCAGCAAGAAATTGTCTTCCTGATTCCTTATCATTAAGAGGCAAAAAAAGGTAGGGCTGTTTATTGCCAGTTTATCATGCAATTTCTGTAACACGTTTGTGAATGATTCCTATAGGTTTACCTCAAATTCCATGAGAGGAACAGCATTCTATTCTCATAATAAATATTATCAAAATTTCTAAAGGGTCTGAAAGGCTCCCTGCTTGTAAATTAACATTAGTTCCATGGAGAGTTGTAGAAAACTTTAGACTCTGTCACAGAGGAAAGGCCGTATATTTTTTACAGCAATAGAAGTAGCAAGAGCACCAGCACTTTTGTACTGATTCCCTGAGCCCCAGCCTCCTAGAGGCCCTATGAGGAGACCAGAAGATACCTGAACATTACTGTATAAAAAGGCATCCGAGAAAAAAAAAAAAAAAAAAAAAGGCATCCGAGCCGATGACATGCAGATCTTTGTAATGAAGAATAGGCCTGTCTTTGCTCCAGAAAGAGATGCTATTGCTTTCTATTTTTCAGGGCTTTTTGGTTTATAAACATCTTTTTAAAATAATTCAAAGCAAAATTAGCCAGTGATTCTTTCATAAGAGGTACAGAAATGCAAAAAGACTCAAGATTTTCTCCCAATGATGAAAAAAGATTTCAATAAGTGTTTATTTTAGCTATCGTCTTATCTGTGTTATACTGTATTTTCATTTTTGCCAGTGTGCTTTTAACATGTTATATTGAAGATTGGTGAATCTAAGATTAAAAACCATGAAGAAGCTTTTAGAACAAGTATATGGTATCAAAAATATATGATTAGAGTCCTAATTAGTCACTCCTAAATTAATAGGTTTAGCACAGGTCAGATAAGTAATTGAGAATTCTTATACTAATGAGTAAAACAATTGAGCCTAAGTCTCAAAAGAAATGTGTATTACAGTAGATTATAAATAAAGTTAGTTCTATATATGCTATAATAATATATACAATTCGTATTATATATGATGTTTAACATATAATTAATTCTTACATATACTTTATATATACGTGTGTGTGTGTGTGTGTGTTTAGTATTTCTCTAATACTACATGGTTTAAAGGTTCCCTCTAGATTTTCCAAGTAATGGTTGAAGACCATTTAACTTTATATTGTTTTATTTAAGCATCATAATTATCATGTTCTCTAATGAGTACCTTGTATTCTTAAGGCCATGGCAATTTACCTTTTCTCTCTCTTAAGGCTCATCTATATGACATGATTTTTATGGCATCACATTGTTCTCATATTTTTATATGTATTTCTGTCACTGATTTAGTCTGAAATGCAACTGGTTTCCGCCTTTCAAAATTTTTATTTATTTCTATATTTAATTTAATTTAATTTTAGTATATTTTTGCAATATATAATGTTTATGTTCCTTTAGGAAGTTGGTACATGTACACAATACATCTTTTTTTTTTTCAGCTCTTTCCCTCTCTTCCTCCACCTACTTCATCTCTTGATCCCCTTTGTCATTTGAGAAATATTTATCTCCCTACTTCCTATCACCTACCTTTTATTTTGCTCTGTATTTATATTTTGATTTCAGTATAAGAGAAACGATCTTCATACTAGTATTGCTTAGCTCCACAACTGAAGCATTATGACTGTTCAATAATTTGTGAACATGAGGGTGAAGTGACGTAAGTTGCCATTAGCATAAGTGTCCATTAACAAGAATCTTACTTTAAGATATTTTGGGAAATGATGTACCGTAAGAAATAATAGAATAAAAAACATGTAGAACATTTGAGCTGGAATAATCTGTTAGAATTTTTAAAGAGCTTTTATTTTGTTATTGTTGTGTAAATATCCAAACCCTGATCTTCTTTCCTAATTTTTGACACAGAGTTTATGAATGTTTAAAAATTCAGAGAATCACAAACTGTAAATGTAAGACTTTGTTTAATCATCAAAAGACTAGAAACCAGTGAGTTTTATTATCCAGAAGTGATTTCTATTTTAACCCTAAGTTGGACATTCTAAAGCTTCTGACATGGCCCCACTGTTGAAGAGGGAGACTGAACATGAGTTACTTTTCTTTCACCTTTTGTCCCGATGCACAGGTGTCCTTTCTTGTTTCTTTGTCATAGTGTTTCTTCTCCTTAGGTTTACATGTCTGTGGGGTGTCGTTACCATTGCAGCTTCTCTTGGCACCTCATTTCTGTCATCATTGCTATTAATGTCGCCAGCCTTGGCATCTAGAGAACCTTTGCCCTTCTGTCACCTTTCCAACTTCTGCTGTCTTTTATTGTTTACTCAAATTCTAAAAATAGCAGCATAAAGAAAAGGCCTATTACTAATTTCTTAGTATATGTAATACAGAGTCATCATATAAAATTTTTGGTTATTGTAAATATACAAGTAGATATTATAGAAATCCTTATAATACTGAATAAGATTGTTCATTCTCATTCAAGAATTTATATTTTCTTCATTCTTAATAATTTGAAAAGATATAATCATTTCTATTGGTAACAAATGAAATAAGGTTAATTTTGATTAGATAATTAGTCAGTGATAATTAGATAATCTAATTAGATAATTAGCAAATCTCATACCACTAAGAGAATCTGGACTTTTGGGACTATTATGTGGTAATTCAAGAAGTAGCATATAATGAGCACTGAGGAGATAATTAGAATGATACTCTCCATAGCAAAATTAAGTGGATATTTGGAAAAGAAGTTTTTTGTTTTATATTAGTTCAGTGTGACATAAAATTTTTCCACAAGCATTAAAAGTTATAAACTAAAACAGATCCTCTTTCACCCAGAATGAACAAAGCTGTAAAAAGCATAAACTCACCTTGAGAGTAAGAAAACCCAGGTGAGCAACAGCAATAAAAAACATTATTTTTCTTGAATGCACTGGAAAGTTGAGTTCATAGAATTTTAAAATGTCTAGAACTATGGAGATGGGTAAGTAGGTCCCTCTATGGAGAAGTGGGTCATGATGTTCATGTCATATGGGGTAAAGCACAGAATAGGACCTGTGCAACATAGAATGGATGATAAAAGAGTTATCATCTAAGCTATTTAAAAAGAAATTTCTAAATGCTAAACACAAGATATAGTAAAAGAATCTGTGGCAATTCCTGATGAAGGAGAACTCTTTCACCGGTGATTTTATGTGAACATCTGCTTGGTATTTATGAGAAATCGTGAAAGTAGGGTGAAAGGCAGACGTTCCCCACAACCACCAGAGGGTGAATAGAAGATTGATTGCTACCATTCCAAGCTCCCAGACCTCATCCTAAACACACAGCAGTGTGAGAGAGCAATTCATCATCATCATTATATTAAAGATCAATAGTCAACTTCTGAATCAATTAACTCAGGGACACAAACCAATGTCCCTAGTGGAGAAGAGGTCTACTCTATCACTAGGCTCATGCTAACATAAGTCATAACTGACATAAGTCTCAACCATTTTACACTGGTATTTGGCACTTCATAAAACTAAAATACAAAAATTTGAGGAAAAATATCATTGTCAAAAATTAATTCTAGTAGGGCGTGGTGGCGCCTGCCTGTAATCTCAGCGTTTGGGAGGCTGAGGCAGCAGGATCATTGCAAGTTCAAGACCAGCCTGGGTTACAAAGTGAGCTCAAGGCCAGCCTGAACTGCATACTGAGATCCTGTCTCCAAAGACAAAAAAAAAAAAAAAAAAAGTCAATTCTAAGAAATAAAACCAGAATCAAAGATGTCTGAGAAGTTGAGATTCTCAGATTAATATAACTATGATTAATGTGTCCAGGGATCTAATAGGAAAAGTGGACAGTATGCATGAACAAATAAATTTTAGTAGGAAAATGGAAAGTGCAAGAAAGGTTCAAATGTACTTGCTAAAAATACTGAAAATGTTATCACATATCATACATTATTTTTAATGTACTTATTAGTACACTCATCCGTTCTGAGAAAAGAATCAACTAACTAGAAGATAGGCCTTTTGATGGTAGCCAAAATGAGGGGGCGAGGAAATGAAAGAAAAAATAAAGAAACATGAAATAAACGAAACTGAAGCAGAATATTTAAGAGTTTTGAAACAACAGCAAAAAATCTATTACATTTTTTATTAAAATTTCAAAAGAAAAGGAAAGAGAACAGAGCAGAAGAAATGTTTGAAGAGATAGAAGAAACTTTCATTATAAGAACAGTTAATGGACTAGATTTCTTCTGGGAATTTTCCCCAAATAATGAAAACCATCAAATTGCAGAACTAAGGAGTCAAGAAAACTCCAAGGATGCCAGCTAATAATGATCAGAACGTGCACACACAGCGTGGCCTCTACATAGTATACTCAAGCTATAGAGAATCAAAGATGACAAGAGCATAACTACATGATAACATGTGTTTAAAGAATTTATCAAGAGCTAGAAATAAGATAGCCAACAGAAATTTGGATCTCCACAAACATAAGATGAACTCTAGGGACAGTAAAAAATAACAGTAAATGTAAAAAGGTTGTTTCCAAGGTTTAGCTATTACAAATTGTGCTGCTATGAACATGTGTGCACATACATCACTGTGATATGACCTTTTCAGTTTTTCTGGGAAAATACCCAGGAGGGGAATAGCTGGATTGAATTGACTTCCAATCCTAGTTTGTTGAGAATTCTCCATACTGATTTCCACAGTGGCTGTACCAGTCTACACTCCCACCAACAGTGGAGCAGTGTTCCTTTTTCCCTGCAGTCTCGCTCATTTTTTTTGTGTGCCTAAATCTTGTAATGTGAACAACTACTTGTATGATAACAATATGCAATATATTTACTAGTGTTAATTTCCTACTATTTTTTGAAATTCTGTATCATTTCTATCCTTTTTTCTGTTTAGCTTTTTAAAATTAAAAAAAAGTAGATGTAAAAGATTTTTAGAAACAGTTTTGCTGGACGTGGGTTGCAGTTCATTGGCAGAGCACGTGCTAAATGCTGGGGATTCCAAACATGCAAAAACAATGACACCAACAATAACAATAATAAATATCATAGAACAAAAATTCTTCTAAAACATCTATTGCTATAAATAATAAATTGTCTAATGTAAAAGATAGTCATAGGTGTGAAAATATATAATTTATATATATAAAAGTAAAATGTCAAGGACACTTCAAGTTTGGGAATTATTGAAAATACAACTTTCTTGCAAAACTAATGTTACTTCAACTAAACTGTGATAAATTACTTATTGGACATTTATATCAACTGAAACATTTTTTAAAAGTAAGCAGTAGAGAAAATAGTACTATTAAAAATCAAATCCACAAATAAGCATAAAAATAGGAAAAAAAGATAGAAAAAAAGAGAAAATGCCTGACAGAACAGTAGATTTAAATCAAACCATATTAACAATGACAATAACTGTAAGTGATGTACAAAGCTCAATTAAAAACAACAGTTCTGGAGTAGATAAAAATCACATACATAAACCAGGTGTGGTGGCAGATGCTGGCAATTCTGTTATTCAAGAGGCCAAGGCAAGAGGATCACAGTGAGTTTGAACTGAGCCTGAGTCACATAGTGAGTTCAAGCCCAGTTTGAGCTGTGTAGTAAGACCTCTCAAAAAGCCAGAAAGGGAGGGAGGAGAGAAAGGCACAAAAGGCTAGAAAATTATATAATGTATTAACAGTAGTAAAAGTTAAGCAGGAATGATTATCAATTAAGTAAACATTAGAACAAGCAATGTTACTAGGAGCGATACAACATTATAGGTGAGAAAATTTATTAACAAGATGATGGTGTGCAGGTAAGAACAGAAGTTTAGAACTCCAGAAACAAAACTAATCAAGCTGAAAGTATAAAGTAAATCTGAAGCTATATCTGAAGATGCCAGCTATCCTGTGTATTAGTAGAACAAGGAAAAATATGTAAGGATATAGAAGGTCTGAACAACACCATTGACCAATTTGACATAATTGGTGACACTACAGCGTTTTGCCACAAATTAGCAGAATCTGGCAGAAAATATTTACAAAAGAAATAGATACTAAAGGACTGAAATGCAAAGTATATAAAGAACTATCACATTAAGATATTAAAGAAACAACTCAATCAAACTGTAAAAGATTTGAGCAGTCACTTCAAAAATGGCAATAAATGATTGGCAAAGAAAGTATGTAAAAACATGGTCAATATTGGTAGTCATTAGGAATGTCACTGTAAATTAAGATGAGAGTGAGGTACTACTATACACCAGTACAAAAAATAAGCCACACAAACAAACAAATCAAAACTCTTTACCTTCTGAAGTCAGGATGAGGATGTTGAACAATTGGAACCTTCTTATGTCACTAGACGAACTGAAACAAATGATAGTATTATTTTTCATTTCACAAAACAGTTTTAACAGTTCCTTGTAAAATGAAAAATAAAACACATATGACCCAGCAGTCAATAGGATTTGGTAGAAATTTATTCAAATAAAAATGAACATACATCTACATCACAACCTGAACTATGGTGAACATTTACATTCATACTTGTTAAAAACTGGAAACAACCCAAATGTCCTTAAATTGCAGAATAAATAACAAATTGGTGTACTCATGTAATGCTATGCTATTCAGAAACAGAAATAAATGGACAGTGAAAAGAATCACTTGAAAGGCTACATGTTCTATAATTACACTTATATGATATTTTTTTAAAAAATCTAAATTTAAGGACAGAAAACAAATCATTGGTTTCCAGTGTGGTAAGTGGAAACTTGACTTCAAAGTGGCAAAAAGGAAATTTGGGGACTGATAAGACCATGCAGTATCTTCATACACAGTTATAGTTTATGTCCTTTTCTCAAGCTTCATAGAATGAAGCCTCTAAAAAGGATTAGTGTTCTGTTTGTAAATCATACCTTAATAAAAGATTTTTTAACTAGTGCATTTTTTCAGTACATGCCATTTGCAGTCATCTTGGGGAGTGGGTACAGATTCATAATAGTTTTTTTTTTTATTCCCCTGTTCCCTCCTGACTGCCTTTGTCCTCCTCTTCTAAATTACCTCTCCCTATTTTAGTCCTTGTTGATATTATTAATCTCATCTCATGTTTTTGACATATAATATTTGCATTCATTGAGATTATTAAGTTCCTCTATATGACCTGTCTTTGTTCTATTTATTTCCCCCACCCCTCCTCCATTTGCAAGAGACCCATCCCCTTGTCTCCTTCTATCCATCCTTTACTGTACTCTTTGTTTGTACTTGTCATGTTCAAATCAGAGATATTATATGGCATTTAAGATTATGTGTCTGATTTATTTCACTTAACATTATATTTTCCATAAAAATTAGATATAAAGGATCATCCTGACTTTAATAAAAACTATTTATTACAGACCAACAAACAGCATCATATTAAATATGGAAAAGCTGAAAGCATTTACTCTAAAATCAGAAATAGGAAAAGGAACCCCACTATGACTTCTCTTCAATGTGGTATTCAAAAATATGAGCCAGAGCAATCTGGCAAGAGAAAAATAAAATGGATACATATAGGAAAGGAAGAACTCAAATTATTACTTGGAGATGTTATGATACTCTACATAGAAGACCCAAATAGTTCCACCAAAAACTCTAAGAATTAATAACCAGCTTCAGCAGTGTAACAATACAAAATCAACATACAAAAATCGGTAGCATTTGTATACACCAATAATAAACTGAAAGAAATTATAAAAACAATACCATTCATGGAACTGGCAAGAAAAATGAAATATGTAGGGTATAACCTAGCCAAGGAAGTGAAAGATCTCTACAAAGAAACAGTGCTCTGAAAAAGATTGAATAAATACAATTTTTTAAAAATCATGACTGGAAATCCTAGTAGGTAGATAAGTGTATTGGCTGCTTCCCAACATTAGCTAAACTAGACATGATTGCTTAACATATTTTAAATTCCTTGCAGTTTGAAAATTTGAGTACATGTGTATAAACAAAATAATTTGTGCAAATAATAATTTATGTAATTCCAAAAATTTAATGCATGTTATTCTACTTAGTTTTTTTAATGGGCTCTTCAGTGATTTGTAGACATGAAAACAGTAATTCATAGAGACTTTATGGTTGCTGGATCTATGAAATATAGGGCCGAGCTAGATGCTACATACAGAAGGAACTCATTTCCATGCAGAGTTAAATTGGCCCCCACTCCACCCTGCACTGAAATCTTCTCCCATTGAAGCAAATTGGCTTCCTGAGAGACTCTGTGATTTCTCGTCTACACTGATCATTTAC
Source organism: Hydrochoerus hydrochaeris (assembly GCA_004027455.1). Lineage (NCBI taxonomy): Eukaryota > Metazoa > Chordata > Mammalia > Rodentia > Hydrochaeridae > Hydrochoerus > Hydrochoerus hydrochaeris. The sequence continues at coordinate 26,880 of PVLA01004151.1, read as the reverse complement.
AAATGATAGTGCAGCCATTGCTGGTACCACAGAGTATTTATACCCTGGTAACTTAGGAGGAAGCATTACTTTGATCTGTTTCTTCTAGTATTCATCAAAAATTCAATTAATACTTTTTGAAGAATTGATATGCTCTGGGGTACTTTATCCAAAATTTAAATAGTTTACATCTACTTTCTTCCTAGTAATTTAGTATTATGTTTTACAGAACTCTTGATTCACAATAAGCAGGATATTAAAAAGAAAAAATAGTAGTACAGCACTTTACTGCAATTCATTTAAAACACTGCAGATCATGGAGGCATTCAAACTACCTAAGTAAAACAAGATAAAAGATCCATAGCCGAGCAACCCATAGATTTCATTTACAATTCACTCTTCAGATATTCTAAACTTCAGATCTACACACCAATACTTCATTACTCTCACCTTCCTAGGACTAATTGCATGGAATTATTCTTTACCATTATGTTTTCAGCCTATGTTGACATCTCTGGAAGTGATATTGCACTTAAAATGGGAATCTTATGAGAAACCCAGACCTTTTATGATAATATGATGAAGGAATGTTTCTCACTTTGTTTCCCGTAGGAATTGTACCTAGATTTGTTACTGATCATATTGTGTGAATAATTTTATTTTTCTAATGACAGCTTCTAAGAGGCTCAGAGTCAACTGTTTGTTCCTAATGATTGTAGAGACGGTAGTGTACATTTTCTAATTAAATGATTTAATCTGTACTTGCTCCTGCTTTTGCATGTGTGTTTCCAATCTTATTTGGCCAGTAATTTTTTTTTTCTCAAAATACATTTAAATTTTTAGCAAGGTAGGTAGCACTAGAAAGAAAAGTGATAGCAAGAAAGGAAGAAAAAGGGGAAAGAAAAAGCATGCATACTTAAATATGCTTGAACATTGACTATTACATATCTAAGTAGTTCTAGAGTACATTACTTCTTTAAATGATGCTCCCTTAGCATCCTATTTGAAAGGATTCTTTGAGAAATATGTTTGAAAATTTTAATGTTAAGAAGTGTAGTGAGGAGAGGTTAAATATGATTTTCTATACATGAAAGCAAGCAGTATAGTTGACCCATGTTTTGTACATTCAGAACTGCTGCTGTTAATTTATGTAAACTGGGGTCACTTATTGTTATCTATGTGTTCGTGTGGTCTCACAGTGTTTCAAATTCCCGGTTTAAGCTGAGCCCTGTCTGTATGTAGGCTGTGTAACCGGAGAGATTACAGCATCCTACTGAGTTAATATGCTTTTATTACTAATGGCAACCTGAGGAGTAGATGAACAGTACATATTATTAGAGTAGTTGTAGAAAAACTTCAGGCAAGATTTGCATCCTGTTCAGCTCAGCATGACAGTTTTTTGATTCCTGGAAAGAAATTTCTATGGTGCTAGCCAGAAAAAGAACCCAACCTATTGAGAACAATTACATGTGGTTTTCAGCCCTCTACAATAGGAGTTGAAATTCTGTAAAATTAATTACACCTTATGCAGGAAAAAAAAAGAAAAGACATTTAAAAGTAAACTACTCTGGTAGTAAAAGTAAAAAAATATATTGCAAGCATATATTATCAGTAGTTTCATAACCACTACTAAGATTTTTTTCTAGGATTCTAAATATATTAATGTTGAATGTCATTGAACAAAAAGTAACTGTGACATTTTTAAACTTATAACTTGATGTCTAAGACTCACTGATAACTTTTCTGATCACTAATTAAAGTTTCTAAACAGTTAGTGAACTTCTATGGGATAGGAGCATTTTCCTGGCTGGTGAGATAGAGCTACTCTGAAATGGTATAGCAGTTCATAGATAGAATAAAATTACTTCTAAAGGGAAATAATTCCAACTGAAACACTAGAGTCCAACAATGGACTACAGAGCTTGGAAACTTGCCATGTCTCTCAAAACTTTCTAAGTTCAAGATCCCTTCATGCTAAAACTATTCAGAAACGTAAAAAAAGTTTATTGATACAATCTAAGAATGTAAATAGCATATATTAGAAATTCTATTTTTCTTTTTTTATCTTTCCATTTTTTTGCCTTTTTGGTATTTTTTGCCATGCTATTTGTATTACTTTTGTTTTTATATTGGTTACATAGGAGTTTTGACATATCTGTACATGCATATAACATACTCTGATAATTATTCCTGAGTATCATCATTTCCCCTCCTTCCTTCCATTTCCCCAAAACTCCTTGGTCCTCTATAGTGGTTTCTCTTCTGTCTACATGGGACATTTCTCTTTTTTCCTTTTTTCAGATTTCATGAATAAGAGAGGACAAACTATTACTATCTTAATACAGTTTGTCTTCTTATACACAAAAATATAAACACATATAGACACTCACATACAGAAATGCTTGATGTACATGCAAACATGCACTGTCAAACATATAGGAACAAGTACAAATATACTCACATGAAAATATATAAATCTATTTGCATATATATTATATAAACATACATCATTATACTTACACACATCAGTAAATATGTACATGAATACAGATGCACACGATGTGCATGCCTAATTTATTTGACTAAAAAATCTACATTCAGTAAAAGTGAATTTAGAATAAATGCAAATGCAAAATCTTTCCATTTAGGAAGTGAAACCATAGGAGAGGAAAAAATAATCTCTACCAAGCTAGATAGAGAGTCATCTGACTTTTCCTCTGTAGTATTTTTTTTTAATTTTAAAAACAAAATGACAAAAAAGAATAAAAACAATGAAACAGTTAATATATTGCATATTGTTATTTTAAAAGTAGTTATTCAAATTATAAGACTTAGGCATGAAAAATGACCAAACAATGAAAGCACAAACTTCTTTTTGATGAACTAGTGGAGGTTAGTAGTACAGTTATCTATCTTGTATGTATATATATATATGATTATATATACATATATAAATTTATTATTTATGTGTATACATGTATATATACATATATAAACTTTCCCCTTCTTTTCTCCTTTTCCCTGTTCTAGTTATTCTTTTCATTTGAGCACTTTCCAGTATTCTCCTTTTATTTCCATCTAAATTCTTGATCCTTGTGGATTGTTTCTTTTTCTTTGTCTTCAGCCTCTAGCATATCAGTCCTTTGCATGGAGCAAATACTGGAATAGAGGCATTTTCTAACCAACTTTTCCCTAATCATCATCGTGACAAGTTGTAAAGGAAAACATCACCATCATCGGAGTTAGAAATAATTACATAAGACATTATAAAACTACTTTCCATTTAGTCACTACCTAGGAAGTGATATCCAACGTGAAGCTAAGAAAAAGAACATTATAAATAGATATTAAGAATAGAAAAAGTAAATTATCAGTGTCTAAATGGGCTGTAAAGTACAAATCATGTATGAAGAAGTACATATGCATACATGATTTGCTTGCATTATTGTCCTTATTCAACAAACATCTACTACTGTGATGTGAACTTTTCAATATACAACAAATGGTCTAGATTAGCAAATAAGTCAACTAGCAATCAATTTGATTTCAAACTACTGAAAATGAGTTTTTATTAGACATGTATTACTGTAGTGGGCAATTTAGTTCTGGGATTAGGAAACTACCACCTGTTTCCTTATACCCTGAAGCATTTCTTCTTGGACTCTAACTATCTTAGTAACATTTTCTTGTTGCTGAGACAAAATATCACACCCAAAGTTAAAGAAGGAAAGGTTTATTCTGACTCAATTTTGTAGAGATTTCAGGCCATGATTGGTTGGCTTTAAGGCAGAGTGACATGGCAGGCAGGGTGACATGGCACACAGGCATCACAGAAGAAAAACAGTTAATGGCAGGCAGGAGGCAGCAAAAGCATCCAAGCAGCAAGCAACAAGGGACAAGTGGCAAATTGCAGTTTCTTTCTGTCCTTTTGTGTTCTCTCTGGCCCTAATGTGTCTTGAGTCTTCTCCTTTAAACTTGTAAGAAAGATCTATATTGGAGCAACTACCTATTGTAAAGGAAACTATGAGATAAATTAATTGAGAACTAGAAGGTATCAGTGGCATATATAACAGGAGGTAAGTAAATGATTTAGATAAGAGAATATAACCAAATGAGCAAACACTTTTCTAGAAGCTTTAATCAGAGAAAAGATGAATAACTATCAAATCAGTTCATGCATATGAGATCATAGTTACTAAAGGTAAAAACTATCAAAATGAAAACAATGCAACTTGACTAATACAGCATGACCTTTCAAGAATACCATGATGCATTACAACAGGAGAGTGGGAAACAATAGAATAAAAGAGAGAGGGAAGGAAAATATGTATGTGGGAGATGTTTTTAGTTACTTAGAGATTATTGAGTTACTATTATTTGTGTGACAGAAAAGACAAGTATACTTTAAAAACATGCAGTGTTCTGCATTGTTTTTCTTCTCTTGAATTAGGAAATGTCACTTGGCATTTATCAATGAAAATTCATAGTCCAATTCATCTCTACCTCCTTTCCCTTGCATAACTTTATTTTCTCTTCTACATTATTTGCTTTCCTCTTATTCCTTAATCCACATATACCCCGTGCTTCTCATACATAGTGTCTTCCATTTTAAGAGGTTATGTTGAAATTTTAGGCACTCACAGTTTTGTACAATAATGTGGCATTTACTCGGAAGAATTTCAAAGTTAGCTTAATTTTAGGTAGATATAAATATGTGATTTTATGTTTAACATCTGCAAATGAGTATTTATGGTTTTAATTTTTAATATATCTTGTCAGACTATTTATACTTAAGAGCATCTTCTTACGTACTAAATAACTTCATACTTTTGAACTTTTGAAATACGTAATTTTCATTGACAATGATTCTACTCTAATTTCTTTTCTTTTCTTTTTTTGTACCAGGGATCAAATTTATGATCTTGCTCTTGCCAGGCAGGCACTTTGCTGCTGAGCTAAATTCCCAGCCCCAAGATTCCAGTCTAAATTATGTTTGTCTGAATTTTGAAAGGTTCTGAGTAGATTCCATGCTATAAGAGTTAGAAAGTATGAAGATGAAATATATTTCTGAAACTTGCTACAGTATCTAAATCAAACACAGAGTAATGCTATCTGGTAATTTTGATTTATCCATGAATTGCATAATCATTGTGTTGCATGAGTTAATCCCAAGGAGTTCACATAAATGGCAGTCAGTAAAAGTTCTTAGCCAAATCAACTGTTTAGGTTTTTCCCCAATTTTGTTACTATGATTATTAGTGGTATAACTTTCCTCTAATGCCATTCATATTTTATCATGATAATAATTAATTGAAATGTAACGATGTAAATGAATGATAATTCCTAATCTGGGGATTGTGGTACATGTTTGAAATCTTGGTAGTCTGGAAGAGTGAGACAGAAGAGTCACAGGTTCTAGCTCAGCTTGGGCAACTCTGCAACTAAGTGAAATACTGTGTTAAAATTAAACATTTTTGAAAGACTGGTAATGAAGCTCAGTGTGAAAGTCCTTGATTCAATCTCCAGTACTACAAAAATAAATAAAGCTATTTTTTTAGAACCTTAGATTTTCTTTCATGGGTGGGTTATTCATTTTGTTCATAAAATTTTGTGTCCCAATTTAATCACTGTTGCTGTGGTTTATATGTGCTATGGAACATCATGAAGGAGACAAGAGAAAATGAATACATCTCTAATCCATTCTAATAATCAGTACATATTCTTTTCTACTTTTGCATGAAAAGTATTTAGAACAAACAATGCTTCTGCCTCGACATTAATGCTTATATAAATCACCCAAAGACATTACTGAAAAGCATATTCTTATCCAGCAAGCTTGTGATAGGAACTGGGATTTCTGACCAACTTCCACATAAATTGCTTCACTTTGAGAAGAATGGGCATACCAAACTATAAAAGTAGGAACTAGGTAAATTATTGAACAAAGAAACAAATAAATAGGAAGGCATTCATGTAAAAATAAAATCCTTTCAGAGAAAAGCTTTAAATATTTGTACAAAACAGAAAAAGACTTTGTCACTGGTATTTTATAGTTTTTATGGATCAGAAAATATAAACAGAAAACAGAAGAAAATAAAAGTATAAAAACAGAATTTAGGGATGGGGTTTAGCTCAGCGGCACAAGCTCCTGCCTGGTAAATGTAAGGTTGTGAGTTCAATTCCCTGTACCACAACACACACACACACATAGCCTATAAAAACAGAACTTAATGGTGATTTTTCAAGGCTGGACATAAAATACTGCTTAGCATGCCTTGGACATTTCAATGCTAAGCACATAAAAAAATGAAAACATAATGCACCGCTCAAATTATCTTTATCATTTTGGATAAACCAGTACAAATGCTCAGTCATTAGTACCTAGTGTAAAAGACACATCAAATGTTAAAAAGGCAAACTTTCTTTACAGAGAAATATGCTCACACACGATATGTTTTTAGTAGTCATTTATGCTTAACTGTAAGTACAAAATAGCGACAGCTTTGTCTTCAAAGAGTACTGGGTTTGGTGAGTGGGACTGACTACAGTTGATCTGCAATTCAGTGAAAATGTACATATATATTGGCCAAAAGTTGATGCAGAGCTATGATTCTGAAAGCTGTAAGTTTGCAGATGAAGTACTTAAGAGTCTAGTGCAGACGTCTGAAACATTCAGGTAAGACAGGCGGGCTCATCACAGATGGGGCCTTGGAAAGAGAGCAGGGCATTACACGAAGTTCAAATCACCCTAAGAAGGTGTGGAGGATGTTAGTAGCCATCCTCACGTAAGTAGTCATGAGAAAGAAGTTTCTGGAGAAGCAGAAAGTTTGCAAATATACATGTTGGGATCTTTGTCTTATCCAAGTCAGATAATTCACTGGAATCTAAGATATGAGTAGTATTAGAAAATGAAGAACATCTCAGGCCTTTGTTAAGATAATGTCTAATCAATGAGCCAGAGCCAAAGTCGTGTTTCTTTTTCCTTATTGTCAGTGTGCACTAAAAGTATAAAGTACGTTTGGAACACAATGTTGGAGGCTATAAGGAAAATATTAGATTACTAGCTTTTAAAAACTTCATCATAATTGAGAGTTATTTAAAGATTTAGAAATTCATTGGCATTCTTTGAAAAATTTCCTTCTAGAATGGTACTAGGTAAAAAAAATTCCAGTGTTTTCCACCAGCTGCCAGAGATCTATTTACAATATGATGCTGACTAGGTCATATCAAACCTTCAGCATTCACCGCTATCTTTTATTTAACCTCAGAATAACGCCTGAGGAGCTTGAAATGGCTCTGAAAACTTTCTTACTCTTTTGTTGTTGTTGTTTATTTCCCAGCACTCAAATTCCACTGTCCTCATTTCCCTTAAGTTTTATACTGACCTCAAAGGTCTTGTTTGCATCAGCGGGATAAAAATGTGTCTCCCTTATGTTTTCTTCCTGTATGGAGCCCCCTTACAGGCCTGGTTAGATTACCCATATTCAGCTTTTACCTCTTTCAGTAAATCTAAACTATTATGTAGTATAATTAATTTACATCTCACTCTTTCAATATCTCTACCTTAGGACTAATATATTCTAAAATACACTATGTGTTCAAATTTTCCTCTACATTTTATAATCTCTAGACAAGACCATGCATTTCATCTTTGTATTCCTAACATCAAGGTTAATGATAGGCACATAGCAGATCTTCTTAGAAGTTTTGTTTAATTGAACTGAGTATCACTCAAGTACATGGATGGAAATCAAGGCAAGAGAGTCTATTGTTCATCATGTGACTTGCAGACATGTGACTTGTGAAGGACTTCGTAGTCCTCAGAATGTGTTTATGGTGATGTCTCCGTCCTTCTTCAGTGACAGTCACATCCATGCTTACAGCCAACTCGCCATTAGCTGGCCTCCCATTCATGAAGTTCTTATAAACCCCTACATTACCAAGTCTATCACTTTGTTCTGACTTTATACCATGCATACCATCCATCATTTTAATTCAGTCAATTTCTTGAACGTGTTGAGTTTCTCCCTCCTGCAAGGACTGAGCATATAGTATCTTCCTTCATTTATCCAGGTCTCGGCTCAAGCAATCCATTCTGCTCACAGAGGCTGCCTCCATCAAAAGTAGCCAGATTCACTCCTGTCACTCTTATAATACCCTCCTCTTTTATTATTTTCATAGCACACTTGAAAATTCCTCTTTGTTCTGTTGGTGTTCCCTCCTCTGTGATGAAACGGAACTTAACCTGTCTTCTTTGCAAAACAGTATATACATGTAACAAGTGACTAAACTGTGTGTGTAGACCTACTGAAACAGAAACATATTTTCTTTGGATATTGGATTTTTTTCCATAAAATAGTGTTTGTAGAAAACTTTGTTGGATTAGAACCACAGAAGAGTATACCTCTCTGACTAAATCCAATCCATTCCCCAGTCTTTATCCTCTTCCTTCACTTTCTTGCTTGCTTTCCTGGTCTCTCTTCACCCCTTGTTTTATTTTGTGGGTGCGTAGTATATGTCAAGTATCAACAGAATGGATGATACTAAGTCTCTAATGATCTTAAATAAAAGATTTTAGTGTCTAACTTGGCTTGGCTCTGCTGTGTATTTTGTTGTGCAGTGATTATAAACAATTTGTCTTTGTTCAGTGCCCAACAGAGTGCCAGTGCATAATGATTTAAATAGTACATCTATTTAAGAACCAGTTAGAAGAACAAAAACACAAATCATTTGAGATACTGAAAATTTTGAGATAATTCAACACATTCTATATGAAATATTGAAAGAACAAAGGATTACAATAATTTATTTATCCATCAGCACAATACTGCAGTCATGAGGTCTACAAAGAGCATTAAATATCAACTACTATTCCACAAACAAAAAGGCACAGGAGTGCAAAATCATAGCATGTTCTGGAATCTCAGCTATTAAACATCATCAGAAATCAAGTTGAAAGTAGAGAAGGATGGAAGCGACAGGAGGTAAGGTAATACCAATAGGCGCCAGACCACAAAATCCTTAAATGCCATGGACCTGAGATCAGATTTTATTTTGAAATATTCCTTCTTTATTTCTAAAATAATGTCACAATCCTTTCCTGGTGATGTTACATTCATTTTCACAGTGACTGGCTCTGATTTCACACTGAGTTATGCTCTGTGTTTTAATTGGCACAACTTGTCAGGAGATAGAAAATAGATTTTTTTAAAAAAAGAATAAAACAAAGCAAAAAAAATTCAAACAAAAACAACAGGAGATAGGAAATAAGATTTTTTTTAAAAAAGAAAAAACAAAGCAAAAAAAATTCAAACAAAAACCACTGTCAACTGTTTTATCTGAGATTATAAAGAGAACATAAGAATTATGAAAAATAGCACTCATATAAAAACATTTTAGAATTCTATAGAGCCCTAAGTTATCCTAAATGTAAATATATACACATCATGTATATATATGTGTGCACTACACACACACACACACATACACACACACACATATATATTTCTAAATACAGGAATAAAACTAACAGGTATTTTGCAGCAAATTACATAACCAATTTATGTTGTTCCACTTTCTTTTCAATAATAGTATTTCTATGAACATTATCATCAAATTGTAAAAGTGCTGCTTTTCCAGAATTTGAGTCAGTGGGAGCCCTGAGCTTGTTTTCCTGCAGCTAGATGGTCCCTTCTGAGGGTGACCAGAAACAGTAATGCCTGAAGGGTGGTGTCTACTCTATAATCTCATTTTGGTTGCTTTCACTGCAAAATGAAATAAAACAAAAGAAAACAAAAAAAAATACGGCTTCACAAAGATAGGATATTGCAAACAGAAGGGGGATTTTTAGTGCTTTTATGACAATCTCAGGATATTCTGCCTTGAGTTGAATTTAGAAAGTATAGAGATTTGAAGCTGTCTCAAACATACTTTTAAGGCTACTGTCACTTATAGTGTCAAACAGTTGATCCACTTAATGGTTCACAAATCCATTCCTTCTCAGTTTGGGGTCCTTTTGTTTTGGGCTAGTAATGCTCTAACTCTTTGAAAGCTGAATAGTGAAGTCTTTCTCCTAAGTAGTGAAATCTTTCCCCTGAGCAGTGAAATCCAAAGCTGTCTGGTCATGGCAGTTGCTTTCTCCATGAGTATATCTACACAAAATGGTACATTCAGTTTTCTGATATGTAATCATTCAAAGACTTGAAAGTTCTGTAGCTATGGTGCTGCTTTGAAACACAAGCATGATTATGTACCATCTGGGAGAAAAGAGGTCCTGGCTCAGTCTTTTCAAAAATCTCCGCTACATTTTGAACCATGTCAAAAACTCCCAGTATTATATTCACTCATCACCTGCAAAATTCCAGTTTGGCTTTGGGTGCAGTCACTTTATCTGCATTGGTTGTTATGCTCTGAAGAGATGGAGTTCACTGGGCAGGTTAAATATGTCACAGAAGTAAGCAAATATTAAGATCCTTTCTGTGTCATTAAAATGTGCTACAGGTGCTATTTCTAAATGAATTCTCTAGAGTCGCTCTCATAACTCAAAACTCTTGCCAGTGATCTACCCTAAGAAAGCTATGTCTTTTCTATGTATTAGAGAAGAGGTTTATATCCATCTTCTCACGGAGCTGTGTGAATAGATTGGAGTTAAGGTTGTGTATTTTCATGCGGCTAGTAATTTTAATACCCCCTGCAAAACACTGCTAAGTTCAAACGATGTTTTGGGGCTTGCCAGCATTTCTCTATGGATAACAGTGCACAGATTCACACTTGGCAACCACCTTCTCATGTTATCCTCACACATAATGATTCAAAGATTTCAATAGTTCTATGGCTGTGGGGTTGGTTGGTGGCACAAGTGGACATTGCCCGTCCTCATGCACATCCTCCTGAAAGATAGATTCCAAAAGAACAAGCACTGTGGCCTTGTTGTCAGCATCAGTACCCACAAGCCAGGCATGGTAGCATACACCAGTAATCCCAGCATTCAGGAGGCTGAAAGAAGAGGATTGCTGAGAGTCTGGGCTCTATAGAGAGTTCAAGGACAGCCTGAGTTACATAGCATGACCTTGTCTCAGAAACAAAACAAAAAATCAACCACAACAAAAATTTAGCAGACTCATCAATCTAGATTGTAAATATTGGTAACTTATTATTTTTGAGTAACACCTATGCTGCAGTGTTACCTGCTCTTTCATCTAGGTGTGATCACAGCCAAACAAGGAGCATCTGCCACAATTTGAGCTATAGCCCCTCCTAAAAGTTCACAACAGGCAACGTTAGCAGCACACAGGTTCCTCTTCACCAAAAGTGAAAACTGTGTCTTGGCTTCAGCAGTGTAGTTAACTTCTAAGAATGATTTTATGGGTGCAGATACATTTGATGGTCTTTAATAATTGCTTGTGTTGTTTGCATTCAATTTTTTGTTTTTAAGTCCAGAGGCTCATCTTGTAATGCAGGGTGCTTGGTCTCCATGCAGTAAAGGATTTTGAAGGTTTTATTTGCATAGTTGGTTACCTGATGTTATACAAAGCATGCTGGAAGAATGTGAATCACCTATTGCAATGAAGCCATAGTTTAATTAGGACTGGATGTTTTTCTTTAAATGCGGTTTTCTTTTTCTTGGCAGTCTTAGGATCTTCTGCTGCCTCATAATTAGTTCTTTCTCCCTTTGCAAAAAAGTCCATCAGTGACATTCAGTTATTATTCATTATGTCTGTGATTAGCTTGTGGCTTGTGAAAGCTGTGACTGAGACAAGTGAGCCGTGCTGGAAAGAGGCACATAAAGGAGTGGCAGATGAAACAATGAGCCTTGCATGGACTCAAAGAAAGCGTCCTATTCTGACTTGCAGCCTGCCCCTCATGCTTGCAACCATGAAGCCTGCCACCACATGCACCTTAGTTTTATTTGCCAATCACTGGTAGATTTTTCACATGAATCTGCAAGCAGTTGATTTATTCTGATGTCTGTGCAGTCAAACTCGATGCTGATGTTAATCTTCTTTCAGCCCCTGCCTAGAGCTAGCATCACCACTTCAGCTTCTCCTCAGATTATCAGGCGTTAGATGATTCTCACAAGGAGCACCCGGCCTGGATTTCCTGCAGGAAAGGTTCACAGCGCGGTTCAGGCTCCTGTCAGAATCCAGTGCTGCCGTGGGTCTGATGGGGCAGAGCTCAGGCCATGTTCCCAGTGACGGAGAGCAGCTGGAAGTGCAGATGAAGCTCTGCTTGCTTGCTCACTGCTCACCTCCTGCTGTGTGGCCTGTCACTCACAGCCCTGGGCTGTGGCTGGAGTGGTGCAGGAACACCCTCACAATGGGCAGTTAGGGACAGAGAGGGGAGCAGCAGTAATGTACCCATTAAACCTGACTATGGAAATTCCCAGACAGGTGTTAAGGAAAATGCTTGAAACTGACTTCTATTTTAACCATGTTGCTCTTTCTAAATCGATACTAAAATTTTCAACATCTTTTCTTTAAAATTTTGTACATTTGTGTTTTTTGTAAACCACAGCTTGATCAATTTGTATCATTGCCTTTTATTCTAAAGTTATAACTGCTTATATGTTTGATGGCAATTGACAATCCTTTTTCTAAATAGTTTGGTTACCATATATGACAGTTATATTTGGTAGACTGGTTGTTTTTGCTTAGTTTCATTGCAATATTATTTTATTTGAACATTTTCTGCCTATAAAATCTCCAAATCTGAGAAGACTTGAATTAAGAGTAAAATTAAATTATTTAAGTCTTCTAAGTATATAGAAATTATAATGATTAGTATTGTTTGAATTCTGTATTCTCTTTCATCACTCAAAAAGAATGCACCATAGTCCCTTTAGATTCCTCAAAAAACTAGAATTGGATGTCTCATTTAATCCAGCTATTCCCCTCCTGGGTATTTTCCCTGAAAAATTGAAAATGTCATGCCACAGCGATATATTTGTACCCATGTTTATAGCAGCACAATTTGTGATAGCTAAATCTTGGAAACAACCAAAATGCCCATTAACTATAGAATGGATAAAAAAAGATGTGGTATTTTTATACAATGGAATATTACTCAGGTATAAAAAGGATAATCTTGAGGCTTTTATAGGTAAATGCATGCACTTGAGACCATCCTCATAAGTGAAGTAAATCAAACTCACATTTATAAATATGGTCTTGCCTCCTTAGTATAAACATAATAAAAAATAAAAATTTGAAAGAATAATAAGATCCCAAATATACAATAGATATTGTAATAATGAAAGGGAAAGAAAATGCTCAGAATTATCAACTGGGATAGGGGAAAGGAAGAAAGGAAAAGGTTATATGCATGTTGGTAAACATATAGGTGTATATATGTATATGTGTGCTATATTGATAACTATACTGCTAATTTCTCTTAGTTTATCAAAAAGAATGGTTTGTGCTTTCATTGTTTGAGCACTTTTGTGCCTAGATTTTATAACTGGTATCAATTTCTTATTGTGTTAATTCCCTACATTTAAAAAAATTCTGTATCATTTCCATCCTTTTTTTTTCTATTTTGCTTTTTAAAATTAAAAAAAAATAAAAAATAAATACATAAAAGGTTTCAGGAGTTCAGCCAAACAATATTCAAGTTTCTTGTCCTGACCTTTAACTCTTCTATATCCAAGGAACTTGTTTTTAAAGGAGCATGATAGAAAGACTGGAAACACATTTTTAAATGAAAAGTGAATGGGGACATTGGTATCTTTACAATAGTATGTATTTTTCACACTTACTCTTCTTGTTGGCCATAAATTTGGTCAAGAGTTGCCTCTGTGCACATTGAGGTTTCAATCACTTTAAAATAATCTTTTTGTTTCAACTCTGCTGGACTTTGTTCTCTTTAGTGTTATTGTCATCCACATCTGTACCATCAAAAATAATGTTTTATTCAAAAAAAGAACAATGGTTTTATTTAGATGTGTATACAAGTGAGGACCATGAGGGAGATAGAATATCAAACAAGTGTTATAAGTTACGTAATATTTGTACATGTTTCACATTGAAAAAGTTACATATATATGTAAAGAATGAAGCTTTGACTCTTGGTAACTTTTCCATTACTCACAATATACCTTTTAACTGAAAGTGTGATTCCCAGAACAAACACAGCATGACCTAAATAACTGTCCTTCACTCTGACTTGGTTCCTTGTAGAATTTTCTGAGTTTAATTATTTAACTTCTGTTGATACAAATTATTTAACTTCTGTTGATTAACAGAAGCACTTATGTTTATAATTGCTTAGATTTGAATGGAAATATTACAAAAATCCATATCTCTTAAAAAGCTCAATTATGCTTGAATTTTTTAAAGTAAAACCCAAGCATACAAATTAATAACTTTTATTTTCCAATACTGTTGCTGAATCAAATATACAGTTTATTTGATTATATTGTTTGATATTTGTGCTGACACAGGGTCTTTCAGCTAGCAGGTATTAATTGAAACTTTTTAATAAAGCCCTGGAATGTTGATCAGTAGTTCTATTTTTTCTCTTTCTGGATTAAACATAGCTAGAATCACATTATTTGGAACCATATTTTGCTTAATCTTCATGAATATATTTTATTTAGTATTACTTTTTGATACTTTTAATTATTATATTCAGTGAGTCATTAATTTTAAATTATCTTTTGCTATGCTACTATGAAAATAATTACTTGTTAATGAAATTTTAATGTAAATGAATGTACACTGTTTATTTTAACATTAATTATGCTGTGAACAGTCATATATGTTCAAACTATCATATGAATATTTCATAATATTTGATACACCAGGTGCCCCATTTCATTTGTTAAACTAAGTCATAATATAGGCCTTCAACCTACAGTAAGTGAAGTCAAGGGCACAGACACGGGTTAGGTTCACTGAAGGGGAAAATGTCCAGATTCAGAGAGGCAGACATGTGGCAGATGGGTCCTTCAACAAGCCGCGATCGGCCAAAGTGGTTGATTCAGCATCACAGGGAGGGTAAACCAAGAGGTGAAAATTGGGTAGCAAAGGCAAATCATGCTAGAATAAAGTGACAGATGGAAATGTCAGCGCAGATGCTGAGGACCCAAAACAGTTAAGCTAGAGGAAAAGGAAAGTGAGTATTAGATAAAAAGCAAGAGCAGAAATTAAGGAACAAAACCAGGTTGTAGCACGAGAGGCTGCAAGGAACTCTCAGATCCTCTTCCAGCTTTCTCTCAGGTTACTATGTCCCAATCAGCAATCAGATTCTGACGTTATCATTCAGTCTCACTTTGTGGGTTCCTATATACGTAATTCAATTTTGTGCTTCATTTTTTAGCATGTGATGGTATGGTTTCTCCAAAAGGAAGGCAATGCAGCCTGAGATCCACCCACCGAACTGTGCAGCTTAGTCGTTCTGGTGAAGCTGCTCCCACCCCACTCCACAACCACTCGGAGAGGAGGCTTCTCCTTTTATAGTTTGACCGTTCCCGCAAAATGCCTTTTAAAACATTTCCCCAAGGCAGCTGAAAATGATATGAGTATCTCTAGGAAGAAGAGAGAAAGTTGAAACTCAAAGAGACTATCTTAGCCATAAAGTACCACACAATTTAAGGTCTAATTTTAGTTTTCTAAATGCAAAAGAAATATGCAAAAGAAATTAGAGGAAATTAGTAGACCCAGCTTTTGAACAGACCATACTATCCGTGTATACATATGTGACTTAAAATATTCCATCAGTGTATTTTTTCATTCAGAATAGTATACAAATCCCTTTGTAAGTTTTATAGGTGTATCATTTAAACTTTTTATTCTAAGACTGTAAAGAAAAGAACGTTTTATGCTGTGATCCAGTATTCACCCATGCACCACACTCCTGCGGTGATGATGTTATGAAAACTGGATCTTTAAAATATGCAGTTCTCTCAGATTTTCCTATTTTATTCTTTGCCATTGTATTTCACTTAACAAAATTGTTGGAACTCACTAAATTGATTTGTTCAGGTCCAGCAAATTGATCAACGAACATGGTTTGAAAACATAAATCTGCAACTGCATTGAAAGACCCCGGTAAGACTTTGGGTTTGATGTTCCCTCTACCTTACACACGCTGGGCAGAGGTCACGATTAGGCTTCTTTTTTTTTTAGGTCTACTGTGTCACTGCTTCAAAGATGGTTCCCCTTGTCACCAAGGCTGAAAAAGACATTCTTCACTCTAGCTGTATGCACAATGATCCTCACTTATTTATATATATACATCCACATCTGTTCTGAAATTCCAAAAGATTATTTATTTTACAGTGAAAAATAAAAAATACCAATTGTGGTCAATTTGGGAAGGGCTATTAGCAGGTAATTATGCTCTTCTAAGGTTATTGTTACATCAACAATTACTATCAGAATGAGGGAAATTAATTATATATTTTGAGCTAATTAGTAACATAAAATAAGCACATCTTTTCATTAGTGCTTGACTCTGTAGTGACTAGAAAACATGGTTCCTTTCTTTCCTCATGTTTAAATGGTAAATGCAAACTTTACTTAATCTTCACTTTTCATTGAACAGAAAGAGCTGGAACTTTTGCAGGGGCTAAGATTTATACACTTTGAGAGCCCCCTTATATACTTGCAAAACCTTACACTCTTGGAGAAATTCCTTTAAGAATAGGAAACTAGCATGTCCTTCCAATGGTACACAATAGAAAGAAAAAATGTTAGGGATAAATGGCAAGAATTATAGTCCTCACTAATCATAGTAGAAACCTCCCCTTTATGCAAAGTTTAGAAGGGTGTGTGAGCCCCTAAGCTGCTGTGAGGAGGGTAAAGGAGCCACACAAATGAGAAGGCTGTAGACACTCAAACTATGTTCACTTCAGATTATTATCTACCCGTGCTTTTAGGCACAGAATTAGCTTTAAAAATCTTTTTTTTTTTTTTGTTTTCTCAGTAAGATAAAATTGGTACAATATCTATTTGCTGAATCCAAATGCATCTTGTTTTGTTCTCCTTGACTAGACTGTTACTTTAATAAGAACTGTATTTTCCAAATATTCCTTCATATTCTTAAAAGCCAGAATTTTGGTTTCATCTCTGAGCTAATTATATTCAGACTACATTCATTTAGCGATTTTAGTTTCAGGAAGAAAATGTATTTCTAATTTATCGGTGCCAAGGGCCTCACTTTCTCCCGCACCCCACCTACCCCACTACTGCCTCTAATTCAATTTGGAATGAAACAAAGACAGCTAGAAAACACCAGAGATATTGCATGAGAAAATGTAAGAAGGCCTAAGCCAGATCAGAATAATTCAGAAAGATTTCCCCAAATCTCTGAAGAGTCACTGAATCATTGATAGAATGTATATTAGCTTTCTAATGTTGCCACAAATTACTGTAAACTCGATGGCCTAAGGTACTACAAATCATTATTATTTTATAGTTCTTTCGGTCAGAAGTCCTTGTCAGGTCTCACTGGCTAAAATCAAGAGGTTGGCAGTGCGATGTCTCTTTCTGTGTACTCCTGGGAGAGAAGCCATTGTTTTGTTTTCTTTTCACCACTAGGGGCGTTCTTTGCTCTGGTCTCTTCATCCATCCTCAAAGTTACAAAATGGCTTTTCTCTGAATGCTTTGATGGTTCTTTCCTCCTCTGGTGACAGTAAAGAAATCCTGGACCCACTGGAGAATTCCAAGATCTCTTGATCTTCAAGTCTTTAACTCTCTAGTATTTGACTGTTTTGCCACGTGAAGATAACATTAGGAGGTTAAAGGGACTCAGACCTAGACAACTTTGGGTGAGGGTCGTGATTCTGCTTACTACAGTACAATAAAATAAAATAAAATTTGATATAAGTAGGAAGATCAAGTTTTATTTTACTTTATTTTTATTTTTGGTACCAGGAATCAAACTCAGGACCTTGCACTGTTCCACTGAGCTATATCCCTGGCCTAAAAAATCAAATTTTAAAAAAATAAATCTGGAAAAAGTGTAGCAGTAAAGTTAAAAGTCATTGAATGGGTTACCGATGTTAATCAGTCAAAGTATGTGTAGTAGCAAAAGAATGTTTTGCTGTATAAGATACTTGGGAAAGATTGACAAAGAAAAACAAGAAAGGGAAAAACCTACTCGACAAGGAGGAAAATGGTAATTCCATTTGTGAAAATGAAGATTACTGGAGAGGATAATGTGTAATGAGCTCATATTATAAAATTGCTTTTATTCCTATAAAACTTGGTGTTATATCTGAGATGAATACTTTCATGGAAGTAAATCTCAAAAAAGACAAATGCACTAGAGACTTTGATTTGCATATATTCATTCATTCATTCATAAAATGTTTCTGTCTCCAAAGTACCATTTGTGGAAATAGGAAGGGGGAACAAATCAAGCACTATCGGAGCTGATCCTGAGTCAGATTTTCCTGGTAGGTGTAATGCACTGGTTGTAAAGCCAGGTATGCAGGGGCACAGTCTTTAAAACTAGATTGCTAATGTTCAAATCCTGCTTCTTCTACCATATAATTGAGTCACTAAATCTGACCACTCATCAGTTTCTTTTCCTATAAGATGGTTGTAGTAATAAAAGTATGTTTTTCATAGTGTTGTTGTAAGTTAATAAATGTCATATTCATAGAGCAGGGCCTGACACACAGTAACATTTAAGTAAATATGAATTATGATTATGGAAAAAGAAGAGTAAATTATGGAAAGAATATTCTTGAAGGAAGCGTTCGCTTGATCTAGGTTAAAAGGTGATGAATAGGAAGTAGAGAGGGATGTAGAGTCTCAGAAAGTCATTTCTTCCTCATGGGGTGAGACTTTCCTTTGGATTCTATCCTTCCCGGACTGCTATTCTGCAATATAATTCTAAAAATTACACAAGGTAAGAAAAGTTCATCTCTTGAAATACCAATTTCCAATTGTGATACATACTACTAACTAGTAAAACTCAGTGTTTAAACTAAAGAATAATAAAAAAGGTTTCTGTATAATTCATATATGTCATTCTAATAGAGAACTTATATTTTAGTCCTGTCCCATAAAAATCTCCTTCTTCTATTTTTCATATGGAGCCACCTTGTTTCAAAGTTTGAAATGAAGGTAAATTCTCAGAGTTTAAAGAAGAGGGAGTGATTTAAATTCTTGTCTGTTTGTGCTACACTGATCAGAAGTGGGATGTCTGCCAGACTCCCATACAGGTACCACTGTTCAGTTTCTGCCCTGAAAAAACACAGTGGGACAACACTTTGATTCTTTAAAAATTTATTTTACTTATCTTTATTTTTTTCTTTTGCCTTACGGGTTATTTTACCATCTCTGTTATTTTTTTGTTTTCCAAAAGAGGACCTAGAAAGTTATATTCTAGCAAGACGATGGTGAAGGGGTGAAATTCTTGACATAGTGACAGTATTCAACGTGGTGCTGTGTGCTCATCATTATAAAAATGTCATATGTCACATTCTTCTGACCATCATTACAAAGGCAGATATAATTCTCAGTTTAAAAACTAGGAAATCAAAAATAAAGTAATTCTTAGTATTGGGTCTAACAGAATTCTTTTGCCAAAGGACATTGGAAAGCTGTATGCAAACAGATATAAGTAATGGTGATGTGCATGTGTTACACATCTCCTGTGCTCTGGATTTCAAAACACAAGTATTAAGAATTTCAAGGTGGTAACTTCCAAGTATAAATTCAAGTGCAATGACTGAGAACAGGACCTGTGTGACTGCACGGGTCACACATCCATGAATTACTTGAATTTAAACAAACTTAACTGGATGTAAAAATCATTATTTTTGGATCACCAAAATGACACTTTTTTCCAATGTAAATAGTGTTCTTTTCCCATTACTTTTCCCTCAGTTAAAACTATAACTCATGTTGAGATTTGTGGTTTAATTTTCTAATAATGAGTAGCTGGTTTCATTATTGTCTGACCTGTTGCTTTTCAAGTTATCATAAGAGAAAAAAGTTTTTTCCTCTCAATCCATCATTAATTAAATTTTTTTTTCTTTTGGTACCTGAGATTGAACTCACGACCACACACTTACAAGGCAAATGCTTATGCTGCTGAGCTAAATCTCTGGCCAAATTGATAATTTTGTAAAATATAAAACATGAGTTTGAATATCTTGCTGTTATCAAATTCCTGTGAAAGTATATATTCTCATTCTGGATTTTTTGAACCCATCTTCATGCACTATGAGTATGAACAATTTGCACACCACATATAATAAGGTAGCACTGATCTAGGGGGCATCCCCTGGCTGCATTTTAATTGTGAAGATTATTTTTTAAGTTTTATTCTTCAGTGAAGAACTGATTAGAAATTATTGTCTCAGAGTCTTTTAATTCATTTATGGATAATAGAGTGATAGCTGTTATGTTTCTGTTGTATTTTCATCATATTAAATACTATTACAGGATTCTTTTAAAAAATAAATTCTTGAGAGTATAGATACTACCAGATAAGTGACTTGAAATCTTTAAAAAATAAAATATTGATAAAGTTAATTAACTGAAAAGTTAAAAAACAATATTGTCTATAATTTTTCCTTTGACTAGAATTCTGATGAGGAAGAGTAAACATCCAATCCACGTGCCTATGGAAAAGCACTGGTGTCCTCTCAGGATCCTTTGGGACATTTATTTGGGTAGGGAAGGATTATTAAAAAAAATCTGGCCACTGTTTTACTTTTTCATCCCATGGCATTCTCTGCAGAGTTCCTTGTTGGTTGGTCCTCAGTCGTACACTCCTGAACTTCCTGGAAATTGTACCAAAACTTTACAAGTGCTTAGCAATTACTGCTATTAATTAAGCTCAATTATGTCCCTTCAACTCTAAATTTGCTAAGTTAGGACAAAACAGTAACAACAACAAAAGTGGACAACCAACCCTCCTGTGCTTCCTAACTTGGTTAGGATGTGGTTGGGCAGAAAAGAAACAGGATTCAGAAGATTTTCCAGTGGAAAGAATTTGACTTCTCCATGACCTCAGATACAAAGTGTCTGGAAGATACCAAGGAGATGATGGCAAAATCAAAAGTTTTTACTGTTTTATTTTTCAATACTCAAGATAAAGCTTGAAATGACAAAATCTTTGAATAAGAAAGTATTTGTCATTTGTCCTTCATGAAGGTGGTATGAACAGAGATACAGAGAAGACAAATTAAAGAGTAAGATAACTAACATTTAGTAAGATCAAAAAATGAAAAATATAAAAATATAGTCTTGGATTTAATCTGTGCCTTCTTTATTTTCTCATCAATCTCTTAATCACTACCCAAAGACTAATAATCACTGAAAATGTAGGATGAGAGAAAAAAATTTTAAAGCATCTTTTCAGCCTAAGTACCAAATTTGATTAATTAGAAAGGTTTCTCCTGGTCTATGGAGAAGTAATTTCTACATCAGTTCAAAGATATCAAAATGACTTACAATTTTACATCTCTATAAATTTTATATTTAATTTGCTAGACTTCAGAGATTTTACAAGTCAAAGTAACATTAAATTGATGGTGTTTCTTTTCATACCATTTAGCCATTTCTTATTTATGTAGTTTAGAAAATTTACAACTATTATACCCACAGTATTATTAGAAATATAGCTGCATCATATGGATGAAGAAAATCTTTCTTTTCTTTCTTGAAAATATGAGAAAATTCTGAATCACTCAAACTGAGTTCTCTCTCTCTCTCTCTCTCTCTCTCTATTTTCCTTGGTACTGGCTACTGAGCTCATGACCTTGTGCTTGCTAGGCAGGCACTTACGCTGCTTAGCTGAATCCCTGGCCCAGAAAATAACTTCATTAATAGCCACATTTAAGTAAATCATTATTGGAGTGCTAGCTGTACTAGCACGTGCTGCATATTTCCTACCTCTGATCGTTAATGCTGAAGCATAGCATAAACTGCACGTGGTATTTATTTGTAATAGTAAATTATGACTTTGGGAAAATTGAAAAGTTGTGTTTTTTGTGATCATTAATTAGATCAGGTTATTTTTGTCTTCTAGATATAATTAATAGAGCTACATAAAGCACAACATGTCATAAGGTGCTGCGATATGATGCTACTGTGCTGAGTGAAATAGCCAGAATGCAAACTTTAGCTCTTTCAAGGTTGACTTCACCAAGTAATCATAGCTCTTTAGCTCTTTTGGGCCCAGAGTTCTTATCCTTCTCAGACTTGCAGTGTGAACAGGTCCAGTTACTCAGCTCTTCTTCGCTAATCCCTTATTCTAGGCTAGGCGTTGTGCTCAGTGGTGCGGTCATAACCAATATGAGAGACAGATTTGGTCTTAGCCTTTTCAGGGCCATACAGATGCACAGCTATGCACTACCCCTTTAGGACTACATAGTCTAGCAGTAGTTTACAGCTCACTAGATACCAACCAAAGACCAAGCCCACGTGCTTATGTGGAGTATGAGGTGCCCCTTACAAAAGTCAATTATTTATTCATTCATGTATTCAACCTGTAACTTATGAATAACTCACGTGATTTAAGCAATTTTCTGCCTTCTGAATACAAAGATAAAAGTCCTTCTGTTGTCAAATGATTTACATTCTAAATAAAAACAAAAACAAGCCTCACAAGTATAATCATTATAGACAAAGGATGCATAGCATAATGTAAAGAATACAGCACAGCAAGTAGATTGAAAGGTGAAATGGGCTATCATACCTGAAATTGCAAGATGAGAGAGGAATACTAATCGTCATGGAAGCTGCTCCCCCCACCCACGTATTGCCTTTTTATGTTCATGTTGTTCATCTCCTTGTATTTCAGTATATTGTATTCCTGAAAGAGGGGAAAAGATAGTGCCTAACTCCAAAGTGAAGATTGACTACAGATTAAATTATTACACAGATAATAAGTAAATATTAGTTATCATTTGTTATGGTTTATATCTTCATACCCCCCCCCAAAAAAAAAAAACTTCATGTACTCATAGATGGGAATTCTGGGAGATGCCTGGGTCACAGAGACCTGACACTCATCAGTGGATTAGTCTGATGCATTGATCCAGGACGTGGTTAACCAGGAGTGTGGTCCAGAAGGGTCTATTGCTCTTCTTACTCTATTGATCTCTTCCCCCTCCTACTCTATTGATCTCTTCCCCCTCCCACTGCCATGCCATGAGCGATTCTCTGTGATGCTCTCTGCCATGCCATCCTGCCTTGGGGCCAGCTGAGTGCGTACCGCAACCTCTGCAAACTGTGAGCCAAATAAATAAACCTTTCCTTCTTTAAACTGGGTTTCAGGTATTGTGTTTCAGAAATGAGAAAGTAACTAGCACAACATTATTTTCATTTGTATTATCTTTATGTTTTATTTCCCTTTTCATTAGATTAGTGAAAATCCTTTAAACTCTTTTTCATCGTCTCAAGAAATTATGCCTCGATATATTAATCAAATAGCATATAGTTTTATATTTTCTACTTCATTAAGTTCTGTTCTATGTATTACTTTTTCCTATGATTCACCTATAGATTATGAGTGGTCTGCTTAGTGCATTAGTTAACCTACTTTTATTTTCATTTAATAGTGAAAAATTATAAATGTCACAAATTTATCTTCCAGTATTGCTTTAGTCATGTCATATAATTGTGATATGTAGTACAGTTATATACTACACATTTTAAAAATATTTTTCTTTAACAAAATATTTTTGGATAATCATTTAAATCTTTAGTTAATAACAATTAAGTGTTTGTTTTTCTTTACCCTTTTTTCTGGTGAGAAGATTTGTTAAATTCATACCTAATTTTAATATATCTTGGTTAGAAAACATGATGTTTGCAATTTCTACTTTTGTAGCTCATTTAGGTATTTTTGATTGTGTGTATTTTTCCATTATATAGACTAAATATTTGAAGAATAATAGATTAATGGCATAAATTTTGTGTAGTTATTATATTTATATTATGATTATTCATCAATATAGTATCAAAATATTTAAATCATCTAAAATAGAATGTCAAAAGTCTTAAATCTTTATTTTATTTCTATTTGGTTTAAATTTTACTTTTAGAAAAAATTTTCTGTTTTAGATTCATTGATTCTCTGCTAGTGGTTAAAATTTTTGCCCTGCTATACCTCCATTGCATAATATTTTGCTCACACAAAATAACAATTTGAAAAATATTTTAAAAATAAACTGACAGTTTATTTTTTACAGTATATGCTCTCACACTTTCTTGAATAATAAACAGAAAGAAAAACAGAATTCCTAAAGTGCTTATTTCACCACTTTTAAACTGACAGTTTATTTTTTGTCTCATATAGTAGTTTTGGGTTGAAACTTTGTTTACTAAGTAAAGTCATGATCAGTATTCTTTTCAAATTTCTCAGATAACCTACATATTCTTACTCTCTATTGAGGATAAGAAAACAAATATAATTTGAATAATTTCTCTGTCAAAACTACACAGATGAAGTGCATAACCATTTCTCTTCTGTCACGGTCATTAAAATATCAGGTAGATAATCACCTTTAGAAACATGAATATCTGCTTTTAATTTGAATTTAATTTTTCATTTAACTTATTTGAGACCACTCTGGATGAATAAAAATGAAGTATTAAAATGTTTTTATGACTACCAGTGATTGAATTCTCAAGGTATTACTTAGTAAAAAAGAAAAAATGCCTTCATACAAGAAAAAATATCTACAGTCTATATACCTAAATTCTTCTATTAATAATTAAATTAAGTAATCTAATACAATAATTATGTGTTTATAGCATAAATAATTCTTGATTGCTTTTAAAAAAGCATTTTTCTAATGCTTAAAAAGTTATAAAAATAGTAAAATATCATAGTTTGTCTATTTTCATTTTTATAGTTAATTTTAAGAAATGCTAAAGAATAGTGAACCAGAAAATTATAGAAAATAACAGAAAATAAATAAATCTCTAATACAGTATATGCTCTCACTCTTTCTTGAATAATAAACAGAAAGAAAAACAGAATTCCTAAAGTGCTTATTTCACCACTTTTAAAAAACAACATTATTACCAGTACTAGTGAATAGAACTTACATTTGCTGATTTTATAAGCTTCCCTTTAAGAAGTTCAAAGTTGGTGTTTCTTACTGCCCCAAATTAGGTTAAAATCTATTGCTTCCAAATGCTGAATCAGATGGATTCTTTGCTCTGTGTTTTGCTATAGAAAATGAGTGTAGTGGCAGAATGAGGAGCAATGCTTTGTGATGTGTGCATCTATTATGGACAGATGGTTGGATGGATGGATGGATGGATGGATGGATGGATAGAGAGATGTTAGAAGATAGAGGGATGAATGGATAGGAAGGTTCTGTTAGAGAAAGCAAACAGGCTGACACTGGATAAACCGGACATGTTACTAGAGAGCTAGTGTCTTACACTCTAGCCTCCTTTGTATTTCATGCTCTCTCTGGGAAAGTTGTCATTTGACTGCTTGCCTTTGGATTTTGTGAGAGAAATCTTGAGAAGGGAAAGAAAAAGAGCAAAACTGTACCTACAAAACAAGTTTTAAAAAAGTAAAAATATTTAAGTAACAATATTTCCTCCCTACTTTGTATATTGGTACTTCAGATGAACATATCCAGGATAACCAGATAATTCTCTCCTTTTCAAGGAATAAGAAGTTATTAAAAGTAGCTTATTTTTGTTCATGTTTAGAGAAACTAATGAGGCATTTCTTCACATACTAGGAATCTGTTTAAGATATGAAGTATGATTTAAAATTACAATGTGTTTAAGTTTTTAAAAAAATTTTTACAGTAAAAGACACATTGCCTTCATCCCCCATGAGGTTCTCCTCCTCACTTCAGATACGTTTACCTCCTTGTTTTGCCGCTTTCTAAAGCTGTTCTGCAAGGCCACATTCTCATGAGTGTCTTTGTGCTGTTATGACTACCTCAAAGAGTCTGATCAGCTCCAAACATCTGACTTTCATGGTCATTTTTACTTTGAGGAAGAGCCAGGAAAAACTGAGGCCAGATCCAGTGAATAAAGTGGACTCAGAGCCTTGAATGGCACTCAAGCATTTGCTGATTTATTATCACACCTCATCATGCTATGCAGCAGGACTTCCAGATTGCTTCAGAAGGTGGCAAGAAGGATGCAGCGAGCGTATTCAAAGTGAGGGGGAGTATTTAGTGCGGGGTAAATGGTGATGCGTCTTTCACTGTAATAATTTTCCAAATTTAAAAATTCTTGATATAGTTCAGTTATTTTTCTATGTCCAAGAAATTTGATCTGCTAATGCGCTATTTGCAGAGAGACTGCCTTTTCTTTATTTTTCTAAAGTCCATTGTGTATGTTTGTTAGGCAGCATGACTCTATGAGATGCACAATTAGAAAATGGTTACTGTAGTGCAACAAACTAAAATATTTCACACAGTTACCCATTTTCTTGATTTTGCCACTAATGGAATCCTGGATAAGGCAGTGCCGGAGTCCAGCTGCGGCAGGGCTAGGGTTTCCCAAAGGTGGACAGGGAGTCGGCGAGTGAGAGACAGAAGACACTGCACACCAGTCTGTGAGTGAATCTGAATCCGCTTTATTTTTTAGAAGCTGGAATATATATTTGCTAACCTTGGCAGCAACCCCCAGCCCCAAGTAGAAAGCGCCCCAGGCCCAGGGCCAGGCAGAGACAATCCCAAGCAATAGGTATTAATTAACCTCAACCCCAAGCAGGGAGCGCCCCAGGCTCAGGGCAATAGGTATCAATTAACATCCCAATCTTGTTACTTAGTTAGCTTGGGAAATGTAAGCCGATGCACTTGAATGCCTGCAGGAGGGAGAGATGTGTGAGGCTATTGTGCCGCTCCCTACATTGTTTCCCTTATCACTTATGGGAGTATGGCAGTCCCTGTGAGGACAGCGCCTGTCTTAGGTCAAGGACTCTTCATATGAACCCAACCAGGCCTTACCCGTC
>PVLA01004150.1:95342-185926 GCA_004027455.1 Hydrochoerus hydrochaeris | reverse complement strand
AATTGATACCTATTGCCCTGAGCCTGGGGCGCTCCCTGCTTGGGGTTGAGGTTAATTAATACCTATTGCTTGGGATTGTCTCTGCCTGGCCCTGGGCCTGGGGCACTTCCTACTTGGGGCTGGGGGTTGCTGCCAAGGTTAGCAAATATATATTCCAGCTTCTAAAAAATAAAGGGGATTCAGATTCATTCACAGACTGGTGTGCAGTGTCTTCTGTCTCTCACTCCCCGACTCCTGTCCACCTTTGGGAAACCCTAGCCCTGCCGCAGCTGGACTCCGGCAAATTTCACTTACTCTGACTCACCCACTGAAGTCTTCATAGAAGTAAAAATTAAGAAAGAGTTTTAGAATGAAGATGTCTTTCAAGATTGGAGGGGCACCATCAATTGATTAGATGCCTTTCAAATATTTAAGAATTATCAAAAGCCCTCATATATGTGACCTACCTATGTGCTTCAGCAATAAGAAGCAAGGGCCTGTTCACTTGAAATATTTCCTAAACACTGCGTTCTTTTAAAAAATTAAAAACACCCAGGTGTATTTTTTAAACAGTAGTGAGAGATCCTGAACAGACCAATCAGACTTCCATAGAAAAAGATGTGGCCCTGAGTCACACGAATGATACCAAGTCTGTCTTCAAGACAGCAATTTGAGATGAATCCAGGGGCGATGTCTGCTTGACATTCTGTTTTCACTGACTGAAAAACTGTGGCAGCTTTTACAGTTGGTAGTAAATTCTTGAAGCAGAAACCAAAGACCAAGCTAAGTGGGATATTTGTCAAACGTAAGAACTAAATACCTAAATAGCGAGGCAGCCTACTCTGTAGACTGTGACCCTGCAGTGCCCACAGAATGATACCTTATGTGTTCTTTTTGGAAAATCTGACAACTTTCAATTTAAAAAAAAAAAAAAGCTTTATTGACGTGTTTCAAATGACATAAAATTTACCCATTTTAAGCATACAAATTCAGTGATTTTAACAATACTGACACAACTATCACCTTAAATAAACTTTAGAGCAGTCTTGCCTTTCAATAAGATCATACATGCACACTTAGGGTTAATCCAACTCCCAGTCCCAGGACCGGGACCCTGCAAAGTTTGGCTGTGACTCTATCTGCCAAGGAGGAAATAAGTGCTACTATCAGCTCTTTGGTGACTCCTTACATAAAGTCACAAACACACAGCTTCGCGCAGATCCGAATCTATGAAGAGACTGTCAGGGTCCACTTCTCACTGCAGGCCATCCCCACATGCTTTAGGGTGACGGAGTGCTGTGCTTTGGTTACATTACGTTCGTCTCCCAAACATTTGTGTTTGGAACTTGGGCTCTCAGTATGGCCAGACTTACAGGTTGGGACACCTTTAAAGGGGAGTCCAGGAGCTGATGGTGTAGCTCAGCGGTATGTCTTAGACTTAGTAATGTGCAGTAGTCCTGGGTCCAATACCCAGCACCAAATAAAGAGGCAAGGCCCAGCAAAGCAATCAGGTCACCGGGGCACTGTCGTAAGAAGGGACTGATGCCACTGATGCCGGCCTCCTGTAGAGAGTTCTTGTGAGAGTAAGTTAGTATAGAAGAATAAGCCTGGCTCTTCACCACTCTGCCTTCTTGCCTACTTATGCAATCTCTCTGTCACAGATGCCCCCATGATGCCCTGTACAATCATGTAAACAAGCCAATAGGACCCTCACAGAGGCTGGACCGACTGGCCACCCAATTTTGGACTATCTGCTTCCACTATGAGTTAAATAAACTTCTTCATGAAACACCCCGTCTCAGATATTCTCCTATAGCAACAGGAAACAGACGAATGTATAGAGATGCTACCTTGCCTCTGATTCCAGGTTTTCTTCAGCCTCATCCACTCCGCACACTATTGCAAGGCTAAACTTGAGTTGTCCTTAAATTTATGTAAGGTGGGAGTTTTCCGCTACTCAGGATTTGCTCCCCTAAGACAGGATTTACTCTCCTAAAACTCCTCATCTCTTTGTACTTGGGAACTCCCATCACCAGCAGGCAGCCTGCTCCCCAATCCTGAGAAAGGGCCCAGCCCATCTCTGCAGTGGACCCTGCTGCCTGGGCCACTTCTGAGCCGGCTGGTTCCCTTGGCCCAGGGAACAGTGAACAGGCTGACACGAAACATGAAAGTCACAGGCTTGTGGCAAGTGGCTTTCTTCATAAGGGCTGAGGGTGGGCATGAACTTTTCAAAGGCTGAATAAACCCAAACACCAAGAAAGAAACCATATAGATGACACGCTACATTAAGTTTCTTCGGTTCAGCTCTATTTTTTCAAGACTGGTCATTTCAGTGCACTATGTCCTATCAGGATAAAAGTTTTAAAAATAGTCTTGTTAATCTATAATATCACTTCTATTTTAAAGCACATACAACTGTATCAGGAAGTAACGTACAAAATTCACACTCAATTTTTAAGATAAATTTAGGTCATTTTCTCAACAATTTCAACTTGAAGAGGACAGGAGAAGATTATACCAAAGTGTTCTGAGAGTGCTGTTTCCACCTTTCTGACTCAAGAGGAAGGAGCCCTGGGTCCAGGGAGCCCGCAGAGTGCTGTGAGGACGAGGCGTGGTGAAGACCTCTGTCCGGCCACAGCTTCGGTGTCCACTCACAGAAAATCTCTGTGGCCTGGGACTTTGGCCAGCCGTTTACACTGAACAAGTATGACCAGATCTAAGTCTTCCTGGAGGTCACCGTGTCCCCTCTACATTTCACATCTCCCTTCCCATTCGTGGTCACTTCCCCACCTCTCAGCAGTGACTTGACTCACTTGGCTGTGGTGGCAGTGGGCAGCGGTAGTGGTGCTGGTGGAGACAGTGACCGTAGAGACAGTGTGTCGATTCCTACTGCTCCAGATTTCAAGGCATCACGAGACGCACTGTGCTGCTGAGGTTAGCAGTGACCGTGTGGTATTTATACAAGAAACTGATTCCTAGTTCACAGATAGGGAAACCAAGAGAGAAACGGATTGGGAAAACTGCCCCGGTGCTGACCATCATGTGACAACTGGGCTATTTGCCTACAATTCCTCCACCGCCTATTTCTTCAGTATGTTTAGTAAACATTACAGAATACCAGTTTACAGGTGTTTTTAAAATGCTTTTCTATATGTGACTTTCTGGTGATTATCTTAGTTTTTATACTGTTCAACTTAATACTTTCTTTTGTCTTTGAGCCATAATGTAAGCAAATAAACTGTTGAGAATCCTAAAACCAGTTGCCAGGAAAACAAGCTGAAAACTCAGCTATAATTCTGTACACACAGTTACTGAAACAGAAGAAAAACAAGAGGAGTAGAAGGAAGAAGCGTAGGGAAAGGAGGGAGACGGGCAAATACAACGGCAATGACGGGTAAAACGGCTACACTCCTTTGCTAAATGTCCCAGCTAGAAAATCATAAGATGCACCAGATATCATGGGAGAGACGTAGGCAAGAAAACATGCATTATTCTAAGGAGAGCACTGTCACCTCTTCATTCACAGCAGACTGAGTCAACACCGAAAAGGCCTAAGCGCCTGCCTCACAAGTGCAAGGTCATGAGTTCGATCCCCGGTACAAAAAAAAAAGATGCACAGATTTTTTTTTAAGAAAAAAAAGCGTTAAATCCATCTTTAGCCATGAGAGATACAGGTTAGAGCCATGATAAGAAACCAGCAAACACCTATGAAGCCACAATAAGAAAAAGTACAGAAAATATCAAACAGGAGCAAAGATGTGGGACAACAAAAATTTTTATACATGGCTGGTAGAATAATTTTTAAAAAATGTTCCAGCTTCTCTACAAGACTGTTTGGGAATGTCTTACCAACTTAAACGAGCACTGCTATGACCCAGTAAGTCCACCCCTACTCATCTATCCTAAAATACTGATGACTCATCTCTTGGAAACCTGTACACTGCAGTTTATAATAGTTTATTCATTAAAGCAACATCTTGAGTGAAGAGTTAAACAAACTGTAGAGCAGCCACAAGATGGAGTAACACAGCCATCAAGGATCAAAGCATCGGCGTTTCAAGTTATCCAACAGCTTGGGCAGCTCTACATGTCGTTATGCTGAATGACAGAAACTGGTCTCAGAAGGTGAGTTGATCATACAGATAGAACATGTAACACATAAAGACATAACGTCAGTTTTGGAGGAAAAAAAATCAGTGGTTGGCCGAAGTTGGCAGAGACAAGAAATAGTCTAAAAAGGGAAGTTTTGGAATTTCCCATCTCATCTGCACAAAGGAGTTATTCTGTTTCTTAACTATTGGCACTATATTAAAGACTGTATACAAAAAAAAGGTTGAATATTCTGTATACTATTTTAAAATTAAAATTAAACAATTATTGAGTGTATTAATTCAGTAGCTTCTCATTTTGCAGCAGTATTCTCAGGAATAAAACATAATAATTCAGTAAACTATACATACAGCTGTTTAAATGGGTAAAAATGTTAAGGTGTATAAAAGAGACTTTGTGGGTGTTTGTTCGTTTGTTTTGTTTTGTACTGGGAATCGAACTCACAATGTCATGCTTGCCAGGCAGGTGCTTACGCCACTGAGCTAAATCCTCAGCCAAAAGAGGCTTTTGTTAATTCCACTGGAATATGTAAATTGAGGTTAATCGTTTCTAAATAAGAACAATGAGGACATAAGAAAAAGGTTGCCTATATCTTGAAAGATTAATAAAAATTTTTATTTTTAAAATTTTTATAATTAACATTATTGTTATATTTCTCATGAGATGCAATTCAACAATAGAGAATTATAAAATCAAATGTCAAAAGATACCCACATACAACTCAGTCGTGACTGATTCTCCTCCCCAGGACAACCACAGCTAACTTGCATTTACAATCAACTTATCTTCAGCAAAGATACCAAGAACATATAATGGAGAAAGTACAATCCATTCAGTAAGTGGTGTTGGGAAAACCAGATAGGCACATGATAAAATCAGACCTTTCCTCACACATTTACAAGATAACATCAAAATAGGTAAAGTTCTGAAACGTATGACTTGAAGCTGTAAAACTGCAATAAGAAAACATAGAAAAAACTTTTCAACATTGGCCTGACCAATGGTTTCTGAATATTATCTCAAAAACACAAGCCACAAAAGTAAAAATAGACAAATAGGACTGACAAATAAAACTTCTGCACAGCAAATGAAACAATTAAGAAGTGAACAGAAAACCTGTGGAAAGAGAAAGAAGAATTGTAAATTATACACCTGAATGACTGTCCAAACTCCCTGAGAGTCTCAACTCAATAGCAAGAAAACAACTCGGTTAAAAAATGAACAAAGGGCCTGAGCAGACATTTCTAAAAATAGACACAGAAAACACCAACAGATTCACCGAAAGGGAGCTCAGCATCATTAACTAACTGAGAAATGCAAGTGGAAACCCCAGCGAGCAGGGGCTTCGGGTCTGTTAGAATGCACATTATCAGACAGACAAACCAGGACTGGTGCTGCCCAGGGTGTGGCAGCAAGAAAGGCTTACAGAGTTTCCATTATCCAAGAAAACTACACGCTGAGTGTCTGCACTTAGCATAGGTGGACAAATTCACAGTACTAAATACTTGATATTTGCTACTCAGCCATAAAGGATCAGTTCGAGGCATTGGTAGGAGAATGGACGCCCTTTCAACCATAACGCTAAGTGAAATAAATCAGACACAGCTTAAATATCACATGGCTTCTCTGACACGAGAAACCCCAAATATATATAAGGTAAAGAGCGAAATGCAGGAGGACAGGAAACAAGGAGGTAGACTCTGTGAAGATACGGAGATGAGGGAAGACCAGAGGGAAAGGGAAAGGGAAGTTAAAAAATGACAAAATGCTACCACCCCCAAGATGACTGTAACTATTATGTATCACAAACGTATCCTAAAAGGAAGAAATTAAAAAGAACTTTAGCAACAAGAAAAAGATTTCCAAGAGTGTAGATCTTAGACGTCCTCAACACACATAAAAAAGCAGTCACTCCATGTAAGCTTGATTGTAGTAATGATTTCACAATGTATATTAAAGTAACACACTGTAAATCCTAAATATTCGCAGTTTCATTT
Organism: Hydrochoerus hydrochaeris; assembly: GCA_004027455.1. NCBI lineage: Eukaryota > Metazoa > Chordata > Mammalia > Rodentia > Hydrochaeridae > Hydrochoerus > Hydrochoerus hydrochaeris. The sequence continues at coordinate 179,840 of PVLA01004150.1, read as the reverse complement.
ACCACCACACCTTAGTAATTCCAAAGCAAGCATATGTATGCATAGCTACATCAATAACTTACTATTAGACTTTTATTATTTTATCTACACCCCCTAGAGATTTACCTATTAAAGCTGGGATGTGTGCAAGGTACTATTTTATATCCTTTATCCTTTTCATTGGTCAGTTGTCAGTATAACTGGTTCAATACCAATTCTTACTGAGTTTTAATTTAGTTAACCAATCACACACTAACAACCATTTAGCTTCTATCCAGCATTACCATTTTAAATGCTACATGAGAGGTTTCTATCCCTCATGTTTCTTAGGGTTCCAGTAACAAATTACCACCAACTTGGTGGCCTAAAGAATTGGAGTGGGCGCTCTCCTAGTCCTGGGGTGGGTGAGAGGCTGGATGTCAGAACAAGGAGTCCATGCCTTTGCCACCCTACTGGGGTTCCAGGTCCATGCCTTTGCCACCCTACTGGGGTTCCAGGTTTTCTGACTTCGGGCAGTCTCTCTCCAATTTCCACCTCCGTGTCCAGATAGCCTGCTTCCACCCTGGCTTCTCTACAGCTGCTTGCACCTAAGGCCACTTCCCATTGCCAACGGAGCCCATCCTCAAATGGGACAATCTCCCTTAAAACCCTTAACTCCATTACACCCATAATGTAATCTTTTTTAATTTAAATATTCACTCTCTTTCAATCATACTCATATTACATTACCTTTATTCTTTTCAACTTCTTTTTATGGATTTAAAAAAAATCGAACCAGAAAGGTTGATTTTAGAGTAGAATCCATGGCCTTCTTAATTTTCACATCATGCTTAAGTCAATAAGTAAACCAGTGAGTAACTTCCCACGTGAGGCCAGCACCCACACCTTTGCTCATTTCCACCAAATTTGCAGCTCAGCACCATGGCAAGGATAATTTCTAATTGGCTATTGGTTCACCAGTGTTCTCTTCATTTTGTCTTTAAGCCTGAGATACAGCATCACCCACGACTGCAACCTGCCAGATGTGCAAGCTGTCACCATGGTGAAAGACAGGCGAGCCCTGCCCGGAGAGAAGCCTCGGCCCCCAGTGAGCCTCGAGAGCTTCATCTGTCTTGAAGCCAGCATGTTCTTCCTCCGGAGCTATTCCAGCGTTTGTTTGTGTTTAAACGGCAGCTCCCCGCACGGTTCTCAGAAGAGGAAGATTTGAAGTTCATAAAATGTCATCATTCGGTTCCACTTTCTCTAACAAATTATCCAGGAAACTAAAATGAAAAATCACACTTAAACCACTAAAACATTTTACATGCTATTATCTAAAATTACTAAAAATACTAATTTCCAAAGATTTTATACATATTTGCTGATCAGTCCTGAATGAAATATTCACTGTTCAAAGATCCAAAGGGTGTCGACGTTAAGAAATTATTGAAATTGGTTTTGTAGATTTCTTTTTTTATGTTTACTCCAGTCAGAGAATAATTTTCCAACAGTAAAGTTTACTTCAATTAATATGACAGATGGCAGTCTCTTGTGGGACATACTAAAAACCTTTGCCAGTTTTAAACCTAATTTCCTTATGTGAAAAATAAGTGGGCACGTGACAAGAATGATAAAATACAAAAAGATGACATTTGAACTTTTTCATGTAACAAAAATGGATTTGTCTGCTAAACAGGGAAGATAGGATTTTAAAAGAAGCAAAATAAAATGACCATAACATACCATAATGTATGCAAAGAAGCCACAGATTGATAGAGAAAATTCACTAGACCTTTTAAGAACATCAGAAAGTAGAGACAGAAATGATGGAAGGAGCAGCCTTTTGACCTCGCTGATCAATAATTACTTTCTAAGAATCATCATAATTCCGTAAACATAAAGGTAGCTTAAAAACCCTGCGAGGAAGGTTGCAACCTCAAGAAAAAAAGACAGTCTTTTAAACGACATCCGAACCCCGCAGAGCACCTGTTCATGTGGTGGTTCCATGATTTACTCGTTAAATCAGGGAGAAGGTGGCCAATTGGTGTAAATGACAATGCTGGGGTCACAGTCACACAAGTGGGGCTCACCGTGGAGACCATGCCAGTGACACCCGCGGGGAGAAAGGCATGAGAGCCCCAACTTGGGGTCAGAACCCAAGCGTGACTGGGTGTTTGTCATTTGGCCCTGGGTCTTTATCCCCACCGTGACCCACGGGCCTCCCACTACTCTCCTTGGCATCACCTTTCACCACGGCAAGGTAACCGTTAGCTGATGACCTTTGCTTTCTCAACAAGCCTGATAATGTTCTTCCAAATTTACCAGCATTTCCCAAGGACTAGCAGACTGCTCCTCCCCATATACTTGTTTGTGGCCAGGTCTTCCTGTGCTGCTCAGCCTGGTCTCAAACTCATGAGTTTGTGCAGTTCTCCTGCCTCAGCCTCCTGAGGAGCACCAACACATGCTTCCTCTTTAGAGTAGCAATGCCTTTCTCTAAAACCCTAACGTAGAAAAGTATTGTTTGAAAACACTTTTTCAAGGCCTCTTTCACAGTATTTGTCTCTGTCTCTTTCTCTGACACAAGCACACACACGCCCTTGTGCACACACATACCATATCACACAGAAGCACACATTCTCTGTTTATGGTGTCCTATAAATATCCTTAAAAAGAAATCCCCAATTCAGGGCCATTTCATCATGCTGGGTTACAGAGCTACTCCAGGAAAGCCAGGGAAGACTGGCAAGACTCCAGACACCAAATACGGGGAATCCACGCGTGGAGCTGTGGGTCTAAGATATTGCTGAGGTTCTGAGGTTTAGACAAGAGCCCTTCAGAGGACATGTGTAGAACTGTCAAGCAAAGAAGAACCAAAGCAGGAGGTGGCATGGGGAAAACAATGCAACCCGTTAGAGATGCCTGAACTCTGATTATTCTATGCATCAACCAAGGACAAAAGCAATCAATATCACAAAGAGCTTCCGTATCCCTGTGGCTCTCCAAGGCAATGGTGAAGGACCGCTTGTCAAGTCCTGGCACTATCGTAAGTTCTTAAGGAGTTACATGCGTTTCCCATCCCATCCCAAACACACCAGTAACTATCGATTTCTGCTTTGCCGTTATGAATACAACATATTCCCGACCCCACTTCCACTATCACCCCTTCTAAGTTACTGTGTGAGGCTAGAAAAATCAGATTTTTACTAAGTTAAGTCAACAAATTTGAGTCCCCTTCTAACAGCAAGTTAGACCACCTTACAAAAGCAAATCAACCGGCCCAATGGCTTTTCCATTAAAGCTTTGGTGGTAATTACAGAAAGATAACTGTCAAGATTTTTACAGACATAATTTCTCATAATAAGCCTTGGACATAGGCACTATGTTCTTCTTAATCACATAGTCACAGAGTCTGGCGTTTACAGAAGTTTATAAATTTGCCTACTGCGTAGCTAGGGAGTGGCTGGAGCCTGGAGTGCTCACGGGCTCCCTCTAGCCAGCAGGATTCGCCACTGCGCCATCTCCTCAAGCCCAGTGCACAGGGCTCAGCCTACTCAAACACTTCAGAAAGTAACTGGATTGCTTTTAAATTAACAATCTATTCCTTTAAAGTTATTTTAAAATCTTTGCTCAATATTTATTCTATATTGTCTTTTCTAATAAACTTCGAATCTGGGGATTCCGATAATATGACATTTTTCTGTTTGCAGATACATGCTTTGAAAAATATTTTAATAATAGCTTTGCAAGAGTTATTGTCCCTGGTTTAAAAAAAAAAAACAGAAATAGCATAGACTGGCCTCTTAATGTAGCTTAAACATGAAATACATAAGTTAAAACTGGGAGGAGACTCAGTTTATCTGGTTCAATATTTTCCTAGCATCACTGAGAAGCTGACCAAGGGAGGCTCAGTAATTTGCCCCAGTCAGGCTGGTATTCGACCCTGCAGGAGCCAAGGAAGGACAATGAAAGACCAACCATAAGGAGAGTTCATGTCTCCTAGTAACTTCATGATGACATGTGTGATGCTAATGATGTGCACATTTGAACGCAATGTTTCCACGCCTTTGAACAAATAATCAATGTTATACCTAACAGAAAGTTTCAGGAGCTACATACGCCTCTGTTTCTCTCCCTAGACTCTCACTTGACAAGAAAGTTAGTGAATATTTAGGAAACTGGCCTGAGCTTCTCCTCTCTCTTGGCCAAGGGTACGTACTGGTTATACCACTGAGCCTGTGGCTCTGCAGTCATGATGGGTGGGATCATTCTTCTATCATAAAATGTAAGCGGATGGTATAGACTGAATGTCTGTGTATATACCGAAACCCTTACCCCTGGAAGGGTAGTAGGTCATGAGGTTGATAAGTGTGGTGTGTTTGCTCTTCCAGTAGATCGTGCTGCAATGTTTGGTCATCCGTAAACAGACAAGAAGAAGGAAGAGGAAAGGGAAGAAAAAATATTGATCTAAACCTTACACAAAAGTCACTTCAAAATGAATCATGAAGCTAAATATACCATGATAAGCGATCAAGCCTTAAAAACAATAACTTCAAAACCTAAGACTGAATGAAGAGATCATATACTTGACACTTAAAAAATTGTCCATAAAAGAAAAAATGATGAACTGGGTCTCAACAATACCAGAACTGTGGCTTTGCAGAAGACCCCATTTAAACCATGAGAGAGAAACTACAAGCTGGTAGAAGATATTTACAAATCCCATATCTAAAAAAAAAGGATACACATCTAGAATGCAAACTCAGTCTCTTTCAAAAAGTAACAATTAAAAAAAATACACAGCCTCAACTAAAGGTGGACATAAGGTCTGAACAGACACCTCATAAAATAGAGCAAATAAGCACATTAAAAGATGTTTAATCGGGCTCCCAAGATCTGGCCATGGAGGAACTTAGGTGGCTGCACAAGAAAGCAATTTGCCTGCCCTCTTGGTAAGTGCCCCTGGCATAAGCCAGGAGCAGAACCAATCAGCGGTTCCCGTGAGCTGACCAGCGCGTGGGCTGAGAATTAAACATCCCCTGCCATCAGCAACTGGGGACAGAGGTCTGAGCATCTCTTGGAAGGATGACCATATGCAATATAGCAAATATGGGGGATTTCTTTCCATCTTCTGTTTGAGGGCAAAGGTTGTTTTCACTGTTTTGCTTTGTTATGATTGTTTTGCTCTATTCAATATTCTCCTCCAATTGGTTTTATAATGTTCTGTCTTTGGTTTGATTTCGCTATACCTAATTGTCTAGACAACTATTGTGAAGATAACGAGATATACTATGGTACCTATTACTACCATCCCAGTATCCTGCTGTGAAGTTCTGTACCAATTTCACTGCACTGTCTCGATTGGCTTTGTTCTGTTGTATTTTTACTACCTTCAAAATAAAATTTTTTAAAAAGATTTTCAATGGTTATAAATATAAATATCAATGGCACACAGTCAGATACAACTGCACATCCTTTAAAGTAACTAAACTAAAATAAAAAGTAATGGTAACACCAAATGTTTGGGAAAATGTAGAGAAACTTGAACTTTCATACGCTGCTAATAAAAACATAAATAATATAGCCATTCTGCAAAACAGCCCAACAATCCCTTTTAAACTAAAGCATTGGTTTACTATATGACCCGGGATTGCACTCATAGGCGTTTATTACAGAGAAATGAAAACTTATTTTCACAATGAAATGTATGCACAAATGTTCATAGCAACTATATGTATAATAGCTCCAACCTGGAAACCAACCCAAGGTCCCTACATCGGCAAACTGCTGGACCTGCACCGCCAGACCCTACCTGCAAAGGTCTTAGAGAGGAGAGGCCAGTGCCCTGCCTGCCAGGCGTGGGCTTCAAGGAGGCTGTGCAAGGTGAAAAGCCAAGGTCCAAGACCAGATCCTGCCAAACCCCATTTATGTAGCACCAGTGACACAGAATAATCCTAACCACTGAGGACACTGCAGATCAAGACAGATGAAGAACCTGTTTTAAAGACATTCCAAAGGATTCTCTGATCTGATACACCAGTAGGTATCTGAGGGAATGATTTAAAATTAATGGAAGAGAAATAGTGTTAGATATATTCTTTCTTAGATTTGCATCTAAGCTCAGACAACAACAGTTGGTCAATAAATTAGGTCCCCATAAAAAATAAAAGTTTAGACCAGACACTCATGATAGGGGATGTAAATCTAACATGTACCTCTATTCATAGGAAAATTTCAATGCGTCTCCAAAGCTATACCTTACATAGAAAGAGAATGTTTTAACAGAGAATAAGTGAATTAGCATATGTAGTAGTAGCATTTTATTCCATTTCATTAGTCTTACGTTTCAAGAACAAAGGATAAAGCAGGTTCCTTAAACTAAGTATCAGCTCTGACAGCTCGGTTATTACATACCAGAATGAACACAAGGGAAACAGGAAATCGCCAGAGAACTGTGGTGGGCAGTAGAAGCTCTGGGTCAGCCTAAGGGGCTGTGGGTCCCAGTAAGGAGCGAGGAGGAGACAGCCTGCCCCCCTCACCACTGCTGTCCTGGACAGGCTGGTCTAAGGCACAGTTCTTTGGGCTGTAAGTGGAATGTCACTGACCTCATAAGTCGTGGTGAAGGTCACCAGCATTGTATGATTTGAATACCACAGATCATGTTCTAGCCACTATCAATCAGTATCATTGTTATCTAGACAAAATTACTCAGCTTGTCCTAAATTACTAATCAAATGGATTTGTTTTTCAATTTTATTATCACATTAGTCTGGTTAAGATTCAGTTTTAAAATTCAATTAAAAATTATTCATAAGGATGATACCCTAAAAATGTTTAGACTACTGAGCTGAAATGTCAATAACTATCCAATTATTGGTGATGAGATAGCAATAAAAGCAGAGTAATAAGAAAAATATCCTGCCAGCATGGTGGTGCACACCCGTAATCCCAGCATTTGGGAGACAGAGGCAGGAAAAGTGCAAGTTCAAGGCTAACCTGGACTACCTAGTGAGACCAAGGCCACCCTTAGCTACTGTACAGACTAAGAACTAGTCCCAAAAAAGAAAAAAAAAAAAAAAAGGAGGAAAATGTCAGCATGCCTGTTGCCTTCAAAATAACCAGTTCATTCCTTCCTATAACTATTGAAAGATGTCAACCTAAAAGTGTGCCCAAATTTTAAACACAAGGGGAACCAAAAAATCGTCACTGTTATTTCTCCAGCTTTTTAAATAAATACCAAATGCACCAAATTCTCTCCAGAAGCACTCTGCTCTTCCTCACTGACCCTCTCTAGTTATCCTGCAGAGTGTGACCAAAGGCGATCTCTCTCCGAACTGGAGTTTGATCAGATAAGGAAAATCTAGCCAGGCGTGTGGCATTGTAAGCCTAAGTGCTAGCATTCCAGGAGGCCGAGGCAGAAGGAACGCAAATTCCATAGCCCATCTGGGCATCCCAGTGACTTAGTAAGATCCCTTTTCAAAATAAGAAAATAAAAAGGGCTAGAAATGTAGTTCGGTAAGAAACCCCTGGTTCCGTCCCTAGAAACCATCCCAAAAATGAATAAGAATTTAAGCAAAATATAAACTGCTTCAAAATAAACATAGAACCCCTCAAAGAATCACTTAGGTTTTATTGATTTCACAAGCCATATCTCTGATTATAACTTCCAGAAGTAAGGAGTTTCATGGAGACTGGAAATAATCCAGTTTTAAAGTCTATTTTATACTCTTAATTTTCACAAAAGAAAATGCTGTTGCATTGTGATGCGTTATTTTGGGGTCACAATGATCAATCACCAAAAGTAGTATTTAAAAAGTCTCTCTGGCTGTGGTTTCACCCACTCCGGGACAGTTTCACAGTGACGAATGTGTGAGGGCTCCCATTTCCCGCCTGTCAGCATCTGCCACCGCCAGTGTCAACATCTGCGATTCTGCCTCCGCGTCTCTGCCACCAGCCAAAGCCACCCCCTTTTATTCCCGTTGTCCAGGGCTCTTGTTCACCCCCCGCCACCCAGCTGCCAGCACCACACACACCAGCAGTCAGTGCTCCTTGGTTTTGCGGAAAAGGACTCATTTTTTACTCACAGTTATAATCAAAGGGGTCAATCCAGGCAGGAAGTCTCCCTGCCATATTTTCCATGAACAAAAGCACAGTATCTCATCAGTGTCCTTGCTCGGGATGAGTGTTTTGGAATATCTCCTCATGCCCCTTGGAAACAGGACTGCGAAAGTCAAACCCCCAGCTCCCCAGATGTGGCTGGCTGAATCAGAAGAGAGATTGGATCTAGGTCCCTGCCAAGAATCAGTTGGATAAAGTGCATTACACACATGCCTTTAGCTGGGTCACTACAATTCTAGCGTTTAGCAAACCTTGGGATGTGCTGCATAGACCATGCAGAGCTTAGGAGCTGATGCTCTGCACCGGTAGAGGAGTAGAATGACCCACTCCTTCACGGAAATCTGTACTCGGTAGAAAGAGGAATACATGGTCTGTGACGGTACCCATGTCTTTCCATGTCCTTATATCTTGTAATCACAGATTAGTGATTCTCCTATTGTGTTCATTATTTTCACTTTTATAAACAATATTAAAACAGGCATTATTATAATAAATATATGTATATTTCTTTGCTTCAGACCAAGTCCTAGAATAAAAATATCTGGCCAGGAAGTCCATATGGAGTCTAAGAGGTGAGCCTCAATCTGCATTACACCCCAGAAAAGTGTACCATTTAGGTCCTACCAATAGTCACTGGTTAAAAAAAAAAAGACTATAGCTTTTTTACAAAACTTCTTAAGTTTAAAGAAATTAGAATTAGAACATTTTCTTCCTGGGAGAATATCTTATTTGCAAGAAAAGGAGATGCCAGATGAAGGTAAGAGTCATGAATTAGGAAACTCTGAACAGAACTAATAATTTCTGGGTCTAAAACACACAGTGTTGTTGAGTGTATATTTGTGTTCTCTCCTCTTGAACATTTTACACACACACACACACACTCTCACATACACATACACAAAAGTCCCCTCTCTTTCTCTCTTATGTATTTATATTTTTCTCCTCTTATTTATTTATATTTTTCTCCTGTTATTTATTTATATTCTTCTCCACCTACAAACACCAACCCTGATGAGTCCACCGTCTTCAGAGATCATAAAATTAATTCTATGAACCACACATTAGACTATTGGCTATGGCTTTCCTTATTTGCATCTCACAATCACTCCTTTATTCTTAGCTGTATAAAATTATCATTCATGTCATATAATTATTCTCCACTGAAACCAGGCCACAGTATCTTCAGGAAGAGGCGGAATGTTTTCCACAGTCTTATTTTCGAAACTTTGTCTCTTTACCTAACGGAGGTAAAATGAAAATTTAAGGAAGTGTGGAAGACGGCGAACTTCCCAGTGGAGATGCCAGCGTGGACTCTGGTCCAGCGGTTTGAAATCTCCTGTGGTTCCCCCGGAAAGAGCACTAGTCCCCAGTCCTAAGGCCTGGGCTTCTCCAGAAGTCAGAAGTAACCCGGCCACCATAGTGAATCACGCTGCATGCTCGGCTCTCTGGAAGGCTGAGCTAGGAGGAGAGTAAGTTTGAGTGGGCTTAGTGAAGACCCTGTCTCAAAACAGAAAAGCCGGAGTAGCTGGCAGCAGTGGTGGGTCTCTAAAGGCCACATGGACTGGGTGCTCACAAATGCAAGAGGTTTTCAGACATTAAATCCTGGTTCCAGGATTCTCGCATTTTACCACTAAAGTCACTATTGATGGCACAACCAAAAAGGACTCCCTGTGGTATAACTGTGGTGCAGCTATTTTCAAACCTCTGGAAAGGGCATCATTTTAATTATGGGATCAAAATGTTTCACCATACTAGATAGCATAGCTTATATACTCATTTCACATAATGACCTTGGTCTCTTGTTTTAGTCCACTTGTGCTGTTACAAACTACCTGAGACCAAGGAACCAATAAAACATGGAGATGAATGCTGCTGTAGTTCTGCAGACTTTGAGCCCAAGAAGAGGCACAGATGTGCTTGGTGCCTGTTGAAGTCTGCTTCGTCTCAGACGATGATCTCCAGGCATCCTTGCATAGTGGAAAGGGTGGAAGGCAAAAAGGGAACAAATCCTGTGTCCTCCCATAGCAAGAAAATGAAAGAAAATGAACCACTTTCTTATGCCCTTTTTGCAAAGCCCCATCTACCCAGCATGGCTCCAATGTCACAATGTAGTTACCTCTACGAGTCCAGCCTCTTACTACTGGCAACTCTTAAAATTTGAATCTTGGGGAAACCAAACCATAGAACCCTTGATAAAGAATAAGGATATTCCACAGCATTCACTAATATTTTTCAACACAAACAGAGCTCAAAAGGATTAAAAATAAATCAAGGGGCTCCAGGCCTGACATTTTCTACAGCTGTCTCCCACGCCCAGAAACGCCCGTTAACTAACATCCTTCAAAGGACCCTCAAGAAATGTTCAGGTTACAAATAATGAAGACAGACCAGCAATTAAACCACAAATCTCCACTCACCACTGTTTCTAATCATCTCCTTATTTTCATGAAGGTCATGTAGGAAAACAAAGCGCAGAGCTCGAATGTAATTCCATCACTAATATGACACTCTGTCTGTCATTCCTTAGGGGGTTTGTAACTTAGGGTACAACAGACAGATACTGCATTGCAACTCCCCCGGTGAAGACCTGGGAAATATTTTGCTGCACGTATAATGTGTTGCAAATGTCACTGGGAAACACAGCTCAGTTAAAGCCTGCAATCCATCCATCTCCCTCCTGTTATCAGCATCACACAGAGCGATAGCAAAAAAGTCATTCAAACAGTGCATCTCAGACTTACAGGATCAGCAGACACTGCTTTACTTAGCGGTGGTTTTCAAGACATGGCTTCAAGAGCTTGAACCATAAGAAATGTGGATGCTTATCAGTCACATCTCAACTTTCAGCTACCCTCCACCGCCCTGCAGATTCTAGGAGTCACAGCCCTCATTTTCAGAAAAAGAATAGGAAAACGAAAATGGTGGCTGGACTTTAGCTGTTCCCATGCGTCCACTTTCCCGCGATGAGACTAAAATTAAGCTCACCAAGGGACAGGGTATCTGTGTCAGAGTTGCTGAAGGGAGTGTCAGAACTACGTAAGGAAATGAATACAGAGCTAAAGAGGCCACTGTAGAAATGATATTTAAAACAGGTATTTTTCAAACTTGTATTCCTAATAAATTCACAGCATCCATTGAATGTTATGAGAAAATGTTTCTACACTGCTATCAAGGCACTTAGGTGCTACTTTGCCATCTTTCCCACAATCTCACTCAAAATTCAGCTCCTGAGACTTTGTTGTTTCTCAGTGAAAACACAAAAATACGCAACTCGAGTCATTTTGTGTTTAGTTACTGACTGGTAAAGTTTCTGTAGTAAGAGAAAAGTTCGATCTGATAGCAAAGGTTCCTGTGTGGTGTTTGACTAATGTTCCCTAAAAGTGCACTCTGAGAAACTGAGGCAGGAAGATCACAAGTTCAAGCCCAGTCTGGGCAACTGAGTCACTTATCATGACTATGTCTCAAAAAGAGCTGGTAAAAGTGCTAAGGGTAAAGGCCCCAGGTTCAATCACCAGTACCACAAAAGGGGGAAAAATAAATTGAAATGCTTTTATTGATTTATTATTGATTTATTTCCAGGTTCCCATCTGTATATATATTGTTTAGTGGAGAAAAAATTTAATAACTCCACAGTCAGAGGACACTTGTTACACACTTAGAGAATGCCAGAGCATGTAACATCTTCACAAAGCCCATCCAATCTCTCACTATGTAGATAAGGAAACCAAAGATAAGGGGCTGCCAAAGGCTACTGGATCAGTTATCTCCCCACCCTGGGGACAAAATGTCCAACATTCCAAAGGAGGAGAGATTTACTTTAGTTCATGTTTCCAGAGGATTCAATTCCAGGTCATCTGGCTTCAAACTAAAGAGCATAGTGAAAGGCAGAGTGGAGAAAGGGCGTCCAACCCACGGCAGCCAGGAGCACAGGGAGAGGGGAGCGAGGAACGAGGGGCCCCTTCCGGGACATGTCCCCTCCTAATAGAATATCCAGCCACGAACCGATCGATGGATTGACCTACTGGTAAACAGAGGGTCACCACGGTCCAATAACCACTCCCAGACATAAGAGAGTTTGGGGGACATTTTAGATCTAAACAATAATATGGTGACTGTGGTTCCCCAAAGCTCACCTTCATCTCACTATGCGATGTGCACCTGGTACGTCTCTAACAGTTACTGAAGCCTCGACAACGTCAGCATCTTTGCAGAAGTCCAAATACAAAGTCCTCTGAGACTCAAGGCAAACTTTTCACTCTGAGCCCCGCTAAAAATCAAAAAGGAAACTGAGTATTTCCAACAGTCAGTATCACAGGGTAAACAGTTCCTTTCTGCAGGAAAGAACACGGCAACAAAGGAATCAAACCAAAGCCTGACGGGGTGAACAGGAAGTTTTGCAGCTCAACATCTAGCACACGGGGGCGGCGCGCTCCTAAGGGCTTGAGCAGCTCTGCCCCACTGAGTTTGCCGGCCCTAAACAACAACAAAAACAAAACACCAGACGAACAACGTCAAGGGCACACAGCGGGGGCCGGGAGGACAGTGCCGCGGTGGCCTCTGAGTGTCCAGATGGCTGAACTCAGGGATGGATTTCCCTAGATGGCCTGGAATGAGCCGGGTATCCCAGGGCTCTTTCCCCAAATCAACCTCCTGGTGCTCACACCGAGTGGGACCTGCCCAACATCTGAGACGCCCTCAAGTCATCTCTCCTATTGTCTAGGAGTAAAGTGCTGGGCTGTTTCTTGCTACTACTAAAGATTGAGCCCAGGACCTTCACAGTGAGCTACCTGCCCAGGCTTTTGTTTGTTTGTTTGTTTGTTTGTTTGCTTTTGTTTTAAACAGGTTCTCACTAAGTCACTAGGTTGCCCAGTCCGGGTTTGAGCTTGTGAGCCTCCTGCCTCAGCCTCCTCCAGTACCATGATCACAGGTGTGCACCATTATATCCAGTGCTTGGCTGCTTTTTTAATGCGCCAATATTTTTAATAATCATACTTTCTTTGGCTCCAACTTTATAGGTGCTTCGTTTCTGGCCAAATCACAATTCTTTTTAATCCTTCAGTTTTGGTGTGTCCCTGATTTCACTGCAGATTTTACAAAAAGCAACCAGAATTATCCATGTCTTCATAGATACTTGGATTGCCTTGAAATTTCCTCCACCAAATCAGTTAGTCTGCTCTCTTTAAATTCAGGTTCACACAAAGTTTCAGGACCTGACAAAAATGTAGACACATTGTTTGGCAAAATGAAACACAGATGGTCTTTGGGTTGATTTCCAGTATAGCCCTTGTTCCCACTGAAAACCCCCTAAACCTGGCTGTTACTGTCTACATTCCTACCTGCGTCTGTTCTTCTAACCTCTGACTAGAAACATCCATCACACTACTTTCAACATTCTAGGGTTTTCAGCCCATCTCTCCAAATTCTTCCAAACTGCCCCCACAGAACTATTCTGAAAGGCTTCTCAGCTACCAGGTACAGTCACATTTCCACTCCTGGGTTAAAACACCCAACCTTCAAAACATAATTGACAAGAGGTCCATTTGGCTCAGAATTCCAGAGACCTCATTCTATAGTTGGCTGAGTCCAAAGCAAAAAGAAGAAAAGGGGTAAAGAGCCTGCCAGGGCAGAGCTGCTCGACTCAGGGTAAGCAGGAAGCAGAGCGAGGGGAGGAAAGAGGAAATGAATACAGACAGCCTTCACGGACCACACTGATGACTTCTTTGTAATAGCACATTCAGCTATAAACTCCTCAGTGGAGTACATGCAGAAACTTTGAAACCACTGGAAAGTAACACAGGAGAAACACTTAAAGCCATACATAGCACAGGGAAAAATTTCCTGAACTCCTGTTGGAGGAAGGAATATCAACTATCCGCACACGTATTACATCAAATTTAAAAGATTCTACACAGCAAATTGACAAAGTAAAGAGACAACTACAGAATGAGGGAAAATTTTTACCAGCTGATAGAAGACTAACATCTAGACTATAAAAAGGGTAAGAAAAGAAAAATTAGCTCATGAAGAACAATGAGCAAATGAGCTAAATAGACTCTTTTTAAAAACTACAAATGCCCAGTAAGTACATGAAAAAAAATATTTAACATCTTTAGCCGTTAGACAAATGTAAATCAAAATGACCCTGAGATTCCTATCGGGGACCTGCCTTAGATCCCCAGTCTCCCAAATGAGTGTACAGTGAAGGCTTAAATAAATGAGACAAGTAGTATCATCTTAGGCTCCAGGAGGGTCAAAACCCTCTCCAGAGTTTAAGACTCTGAGGGCTAAGGCAGGGAATGCCTCTGGGCAGCCTCTATTTATATTTTTTGAACAACACAGGAAACCGAACGGACCTTGGGAGTGGTTCAAAGACTTTGCAAGTAACAGATTACGGACAGGTATCTTAGGAGAAGCTCTCCATGCTGCATTTCACTTCGGGGTGGAACGCCTGCAGCTACAGTCCTTATTTAGCGAATCGGAGATGGAGCCAGGTGTCCCCAACCATGCAGCAGCCCTGCACATACGTTCAATTTCCAGTTTCAACAGCTCCCAACAGATTCCTTCTTTTTTTTTATTTTAAAAAGAATAAAACAAGAGAAAGCAAACCAAAACAAAACAGATCAAAGTAAAACAATGCAAATAACACAGGACTTCAAGACAATAGGAAATCAACAGTGGATACCATAGTGGCTTTGTTTTCTTCAAAATAGTTCTCCATACCTTCACACATAGTAAGTTAATACAAAACAAAATAATATAAAAGCAATCAAAAGAATGATAGCCTCACGAGTCTTCAAAACCAGACAATAGGAAATCAATAATGGCTACCATATTGTCTCTTATTTTCTTCAAAATATCTGTCCATACCTTCACATATATTGAAATCAAATAATTGAAATCAGAATAAAACCAATCAAAACCAAGAATAAAAGCATTATTAGACTCCATAACGAAATGAAAGGAAATCAGCAATGGCTACCATGATGTCTCGTTTTCTTCAATGTAGCTGTTCATACCATTACACATACTAAAATAAATTATTGCAACCTCTTTCAGTGAAGAGTTTCTGTATCAGAGGGAAAAACAAAACAAAACACAACAAAGTATAAGAAAAATAAGCGAGAGTCAAATAAATAACTATAACAAAAATCCTAAAACAATAACAATGTAGGCCTTCAAAACAAGGTGGTGGGAACATAACTAATTTTGTTGTTTTGCATAATTATCTTCGAAAGTCTTACTTGAATGACCAGATATAGCCATGCAATATTGATCCAATCCTATGGATATTAACTGTTTTGTTCCAAGAACTAATAGAATTAGTAGTACAATCATCTTAGTAATCTTAAGTGTATGTATACAAATTCTGAGATTCCTTCTTACATCATCAAGAACGCAAAAGCAATAAATGCTGGAGAGGGTGTGGAAGAAAAGGACCCTTTCTACATTATTAGTGGGAACATAAATGGGTACAACCATGAAAATCAGCAAAGAGATTGCTCAAAACGCTGAAAATAGAAATTCCATGTAATCCAGCTATATCTGTCCCAGGTATATTCATGAATAAAGTAAAGATTATCAAGATATATTTCAGACTGCAGTGATAAATTAAAGACTGTGGTGATATATGCATGCCTATGTTTATACCAGAGGAATTTACAATTAGGAAACATCATAAATGCCTGTCAAGAGATGAGTCAATAAAGAAAGTTATATATGAATATTATCATCCATGAAGAAGAATGAAATCCTACCATTTTCAGGAAAATGGACTGAACTTGAGACCATCATCCTATGTGAAATATGACTTTTATATGAGAAAAGTAAGATATAGATAAATAATATAATAAAGAAGAAATAATAGAATGCTAGAATGGAGACACTTGGAGATGTGGAAGGGATTTGGGGAAGGGGGAGGAAAAGGGAGAAAGAGGGAAAGAGATTAAAAACAATCAAGATGTGTGACATGTGGACACCAGTTCCCCAAAGTGAGCATCACTAGCCACACAAACAACTATCCACACAAACACGCACTGATCAAATGCATTTGTCACTGGCTCTCTGCAGAGGAGGTTGGGAAGAGGTTAGAGTAACCTTATTTCTTAAGCAAAATGAATAAAAGAAAAACAATTCAGCGCTTAACGTTAATCTGCCAAATTGTTTGCAACTGCCCATGTTCATCTGGGTTAAAACCAGAAAGCTCCTGTCGTCCACCAGGGGCGAGGGACATCTCAGATCCTTGGACAGCATGGACTAAATCGGTGAATTCTTCCATGGCTGGCACAGAAAGAGCCATCTGCAATGCCTTTATCGGCTTCTTAGAGTCTTATTTTCCTTGATAAATGAGGACACATTAACAAGTAAAATACATTTAAAAATTTACAATATCACGACTAAAAATTCAAAAGCAGCTCTGAGCTCAGAAATGCAGAGAATCCTGGTTCTGAAATTTCTCCATTTGTCTTTCAGTTGAGGGATACTTATTAAGAAACCTTCCCTAAAGTTGTATCCATTACTTGTGTTTTGAAAGGGTTTCTGGGTCAAGTTATTACAGAGCTTTGACACTCTTGGGAGAAAAGAGGAAAATAAATTCAAAAATGCCAGTGACAAACAGGCCATGCTGGGAGACAGGGCAGAGAAAGCACCTGGGTTATGGGGCAGCACGGCATGTCCATTCGGAGGGGCACTGGAAGGTCTGCCACGCTCCATGGAGGTGAACGCACAGGAGCCAGAGAAGCATAGTGGACTTAAGGTTTGGGGACAGAGGGACTCAGGTCCTCAAAGTTAGTACTCAGATGCACAAACAAGGTGACATGTTCCGTTCAGCTGAGAATGCAGCAAGAGGTGTGGGTTTACCATGAGTATCAAAGAAGTAAACAGAGGCTGTCAAATAAGCGAGGCCGAGAAAGGGGAATGTGGTTATTTTTTGTTGACCATCATTTCGGTTATTACCAAAACTCCTGAAGAATCCAGCGCCATCGCTGTGATACACAGACAACTCTTGCACCTAACCTTTAGCGATTTACCGCTTACGTCAACCTAACTGAAATGTAAAACTTGCTTTACTGGATGAAGCTCCCTGTAAGGACCGTTGTCTAGATCAGAAGCAACATTTAGCCATATTGATATAATTTCTAGATACATCGGAAATATCTGCAGCACTGAACTTTTAGCTTTGTCAGGGCTTTGCAAATACATATTGCCAATTATCCTAGTGAGACATGATCTAAAAGAAAAATAAGTAGACATTATGACAGAATAAAATGCAGTACTGTCTAAAACACCCTGCACTTGCTCCTGTTGCTAAGCCATTCTGGTGAATAACTGTAGACTTGTCATCAGAAGCCTATGTAACAAACTGAGGCAGCAATGGTTTACAGACTTAGGATATTTCAAAAGTACTAAAACTTACCATTATTTCACAATCTACTTAAAAATAATCAAACATAAGAATCACCTCAAAGCCTAGGACTCCCTTATTGTCCCTGTTTCTAGAATAGCCCTGTCTAGTACCCTGTCTTGTTGAAAAAAAGGGGTTCAGAAATGTGTACTGAAGACAGGTGGTGTGGTCATGCCTGCAATCCTAACGTTCTGAGAGGCTGAGGCAAAAAAATCACAAGTTTGAGCTCAGCCTGGACAACCTAGCGAATCAGTGAGACCCTGTGTCAAAATAAACACTAAAACTTTTTTTAAAGGCTGAGACGGTAGCTCAGTGTGAAGGGTATGATTTCAATTCCAGTACGTCCAGAAAGAGAAAAAGGAAAGAACAGAAGAAAAGAAAGAGTGGAGAGGAGCAGAAGGGCGGAGGGGAGCTGGGAGGGGAAGGAGGGGAGAAGGCGAGATGGGGAAGAGCTGGGGGGCAGAGAGGGTCAGTGTGACCATCCCCAGGACAGTTGAACCTATGGGCACCAGGCTGTGTATCTCTCCCCAACACAAGTCCAAGTTGGCATCAGATAGTGACATCGAAGAAAAAAGAAAAACAAACATTTATCCTCTGCTTTTTTGTTTACAAGTGCATTTCTTCTCAGAAAGTAATTCACTTTGCTCATATTAGTGGAGTGAAGCATTTAACCGTATTTACGGAGCTATGTCACCACCAAATTATAAAATGCAGTTTTTTGTATTTTCACATTTTACACACAGTTATTTCTAATTCTTTTTTCTTTCATTGTGTTCAGAAATAAGCAATGTGAAACCTTTTCATGAAATTGAGAAGTTGTTACTGTGAAGTCATAAAGAGACTTACATATCATTGGATAAGTCACCTTCAAATTAAAACTCATTATTTAAAGTATAAACTTTCAGCTCCTTATATCATATATCGCCTGTTAAAATTCCAGTTGTCCAATGACATATTTTGTCTTAGAGAATTACTTTGCTTAAGGGAGGTAATATTTTTGACATTCAGAATTTGAATTCTTGTAATCCTAGCATTTGGGAGGCTGAGGCAGGAGGATTGCTGCAAGTTCAATCAAGGCCAGCCTGGACTACAGAGTGCGTTCAAGGCCAGTCTGAACTGATTAGTGAAACTCTGTCTCAAAAAGACAAAAAAAAAAAATTTCTATCTTGATTTACTCCTACCAAGTTTCAGTATAAAAGTATTGAAGCATATGTACTTCTCACTATTATTATTTCTGTGATATTATTGAACACTCATTGCTTTGAACTATAAAATTGTCTTGAGGCACATTGTATTAACATAAGAGAAATTATTAGGCTTATGCATGAGATCTGTTTGTTCTTATCATCTCTTAGAGAAAGAAACCACTATTATTATTCAGAATGCCCTCAGGTGCATGACCATTTGTCCTGTATTAATACATGAGAAGTTTCTTTTCATTATGAATTTCAATGGAAGATTAATGTGAGATTCTTTTTTGATGCATTTATGTAATAATCTAAAAGAAAAGTAGTTTGGAAAGTAATCAGGACTTTCTGATTTAGTTTTACTTATCAAGTCATGCTAAATAAAAAGGCATTTACTTTTTAAAATATCCCGAAATTACTTTACAGTATAGATATAAATGATGCCTATGTTTAGTTCATTTGTTAGCATCACCCTGAAAATAACACTTGAGCCAAAATAAAGTCAGGCTGTTAATTTATACACTAAAGCATCATTTCCTAAACCGTGTTCCAAAGAAGTTCCCCAGAAGGTCCAGCTGTGTGTCAGCACCCAGCTCACAGGCTGAGGAACTCTGGACTCACCCGGAGCCCTCAGCAGGTCGTGGGGCGCTGTCTCCCCAGGACACTCATCACATCATGCCTCCCCTAAACGCTTCCCGAATACTCTGGACCGCGGGCCACAACCTATTTCTGTGAAGCTGCTTGGAAATCAGCCTTCCAGGAGCACAGTTTAAGAAGCGCACAGTAGGAAAAACAAAATATCCACCCCACCCTGGTTATCGTGCCATCCCGACCACTGCAGAAAGAAGCAAACAAATGTTCTCGCACAACAGTTTCTTCTGGTCATCGCCCCTTTCATCACAGCTCACAAAAATGTTTGTGTATTTGGATTTTACGTGAGGATTGACTAAAATATTCAACATGGCTTCACTGTTTATTTTTAAAGAGGTGGAAATATCCAAGTCTATTCTGAGTTTTCATATTCCTGTTTGAAGACTTGGCAAACTATCAATTAATGAGAAATTTCATTTGGCGTTGGTAGATGTAGTGAAGAATCTGAGCATCACGTTTTTCTGATAATGTATTGACGGTAGGTGTAGAAGATACAGCTTCAACTGTCAGCATCCAAGCAGCTTGAGTAGCCAAATATCAACAGATTTAGGGTAAAGCAAAAGTCAATGGTTTTAAAATAAATATTGCTTCACCCAGGTTATGGTGAGAATTATAGTGGCTATTTCTTTGGGTAGAATAAATTGATGAAGTTTGAAATTCTGTAGGTTATTGATATCATTTACTTGTGATAATCTTACCTTAAAAATTGGCTTTCTTTCAAATAATGCCAAATAGACATATTACTTGATTGTGTGAAATATAACGTTGTTCATAATAAAGTTTCAGATGAGAAATACAACTTTACTTTTAAATAACATGCAGATTATAAACCAACAATATTATAGGGTAGACATCTTTAATTTTGAACGGCAAAATATCTTCTTCTTTTAAAATTCTTGCAAACTTTAATATTATAATAAATATGCAAAATAATTTCTGAACAATAGTGAGCTCCACAAAAATACATTTAAGCTATTTTGAACAACCTAGCCATTCATACTGTAATACCCTGCTAGTAACAAGGACAACAATGCTCTACAAGTTTTTTACCCACATACATGGCCAGTGTTTAACCAAAAACAATTTTGTGGAAACTTTCTACGAGATACATTTTTCCAACTCTCTTAGTTGAAAGTAAGCCGGCCTTTTGCAGATAGCAGTGTCACCAGGACTGCTGTGTCTGCAAGGCATATGGGTTGTGTCCCTCGTCGCCTGTCCACTTGATTCCCCGAGCCCCATCCTCTCCCACCCACAGCTCTACTTTTCTCCAGCCTCTTGGAAGATAGCCAGATGCTTGCCTTAGGCCTCAGCTACAGAGTAACATTCAGGAGTTTTCTGAGAGATATTTGCTCTAGGGAGACATTTTTTGTCCTCTGTTAGCTTTATAGTCGTGTTCAAGGTAGAACTGGGCCTGCGGAATGTCTGACCTTCCAGAAAATGAAATGTTAATACATCAACTCTCTTCAAAGAATAAGAGATCATATTCGCTCTGCGTGCTTGCCCCAGGCCCTCTACGTTTACTTGTAAAACTTCCCATGAAAGATTGCAGGGAGCTTGGGGTCTAATTTCACACCACAGCAAGTCCTTATGCGTGTATTTATTTAGTCCCGAGCTGGCTCCAGGAAGATTTTTTGACCCTTTTCACTTAACGTATCTGAATCTTCCTTTTACTTCAAAACGCATTTCAACTTCTCCATTTTTCATATATATATAAAAACTTTGAGAGTGTACTTTTAAAGTAGGTAAAAAGAAATAGTTTGAAACTGAGCTCAGGCTAAAAATTGTATACACATTATAGTTCTTAAATCCTATAAAAGACTTCAAATTAGGTCTGGTCGTTTCCTGTCTTCCAAGTGAGTTAACTGAAATTTGGAAACGTTAAACAAAATCCCCAATTTTTTCTGTTAGGAGCTGTGGAGAAAGAATTTTCGCTCAGCCTTTCTGATTTGAAATCTGTGGTTAGTTCCACAACATTCTATCTTTCACCATGGTCAGAAGCAAAGCAGCTGGGGCGCTGCATGTTTACAGGAGCGCCGAGAAGCTGTCCACAGTCCAGATTCAAAACAAGGTCCTGCATGCATCCTTTAAGAAAAGGTTAGATTTTAACCAAAAAACCTCCGGAAGACCTGGAGATTTTATAGACTTTCAGAGTCTCCAATCCAGTATCGGTCTTTTCCCATTTATTTTCAAGCTTTAATATCCTTAATCTCAACTGCAGACATTTAAACAATGCATTGTCACAAGTTACACCTTATTTTAATCAATGTGGTTTTGCTTTCTGCTGCTTCACTGCTATTTAAATTAACCGTGTCCTTGTTCTAATGTGAACTCTGTAGCCATGGTAAATCACAAATAAGTTAGTGACTTATACCCATTAGATGAGCCATGGACAACCATTCTACCCCGGATACGGTATACGTTTTGTTTGAGCAGACATAAATGACCACGATTGCTCATTGTGAATTTATTACTTAGCATCACATAAAGTTACTTTTACAACTTTTATACTAAAAGCAAACCAAAAAAACACACAAAATTTTCTAGAGTAAACTTTATCCTTATAAGTCCATTAAACTTCCCACATAAAACATGAAAATGTTCTATAATTTTTTTATATTTCTTTGGTCTACTTTCCTGGTATCTCTACAAGAAGTTGTACTTGGAATAGTTGCTAATCTTTTTACCAGTAAGTCGATATTCTAGTATGGAGATAATTACAAGAAAATTTCAAAATAAAAGAGTTTAACCATATCTGTTAACTAAATCAAATTGGCCTGTTCTTTAGCAATAAAATTTCATATAGCATTTTATTACTTTCAGGAAAGCTACCAGATTTTAACTTTAAGGTTGTTGACCAGCAAAACATGGAAACAGAGGCTGCCCAGTCCAACGTTTCTAGCCTGTGACTACCACTCTTTTACTTTGTCCGTTACACTATACATCTGTGTGTGCTGAATCTCGCAAGTCTTACCTTCAGTATCTCCTGTAATTTCTTGTCTAATAAGCTTCCTTTTTCATGCTTTTCAAATTCCATGTTGAAAGAGAGAAAGAGAAGTTCAGATTCTGTGTAGAAAATAATTTGACACTCTTACATGCTAGATATTGCTGGACATTCCAAGTTGTGGGAGCCAAGGATACTATCAGAGAGCCCTGGCGATAATTTCTGGTTAGCTAGTGTTTCCATTTATAGATGTTCAAACCGCATAAACAGAGCACTCAACAGAACTCAGGCAACTGGGCTTACATAACGATAAATGTCACTAAATATAAAAGCAACACCTTCAATGGGCGAATTATCCAACAGGTTACGTTCACTGACCCCAGGAAGATCTATGTGGCAAAGGCTACTATCAAAGAATTCATTAATACCTGTTGGAGAAGAAAATGTATTCTAGGATATTGACCTAATAAATCAGTTACCAAAGTACAAATATGATAGACATATAGCAAAAATAAATCAGCCAGCTCAGTTTTTCTAAATTCCAACTTGAATCCTGGGAGTGCAGACATGTATGAGTTACTTTGCAAATAAAAAATAATGTTGGTTAAAAATAAAGAGCAATTGAATAACAAATTAAAACTATACAGACACACACCACACGTCATCAAAGGGTGTTACTGATTTCATTCCATGAAATAGCACGCAGTAAAAGTGAGGCTTTCCTTCATAAAAAATGAATGTCGTTCTTTTTTTCCCATGAGGAACAAAATTATAACATAGGAGATAAAATTCATTTTTCCAATTGGACAAATGTTTTCAGAATTTTTTTTTAAAAATAGTATATGGCTTAAAGAAAATTAGTTGTGCAGTTAATTAATCATAATTGACTTCCTGCACTTTTTGGAAAACTGATATGTAGTGGCAATAAAAGAATAAACATGACACTTTAGAAATTTATTATACGCAGAGTGAGCAAAGATGCATCTCTGTGGTAGCTTCAACTCTCCGTCTACAGTAAATGTTTTTGACATCTGACTTTGACCTTTACTCAAATTTCTTACCAGTTTTTCCTTCACTTCTTAAGAAAATTTTACAGAAAATGTGTCAGGGGACTCTGTCCTTCAGAGTGACCTTAGAGGACACTGTGGCCAGGCAGGGTTGCTCTGGTCCATTCTGTGTCTCAGTGAAACAGTTGAGGAGTTCAGAGCGAAGCATTTAGTGAGAAAGAAACCGGTTCCTGCTTCAGGATGGTGAATCCAGAAACTGCATGAGATTTATAGGCCAAGGGGCCTCCCCTGGGCTCTTCTCTGAATTCCAGAAATCGAGTGGTATAGTTGTTGGGAAATGAAGGTCTAAATGGTTCACTGGCGTGCAAGATTCACATGTTCTAAACTAAAGGTAAGTGTTGAAAATTTATGTAAATGAACTTTCAACAATCTCCTAAGACGTGCAAATCTGTGCCATGGCTACACAGGCAAACTGGATTCTTGCTCAGCATGCAAGTTTAATGGTGGCTGATGAATCCCAGGTAGTGTGCTGAGTACCAGTAATAGGAAAGGACCATTGGGCGGGGGGTTTACCTCAGCAGCGTAAGTGCCTGCTTGGCAAATGTGAGGTCATGAGTTCGATCCCCAGCACAAAAAAAAAAAAAGGACTATCCTAGGAAGAGCTAGACTTTTGAAAACTAACAAATCAAAATACAAGATCTGCGATATAATCCCTCACAGCTAGGAGGGTACCTCAGCGATAGAGTGCATCCCTAGCAAGCATGAGGCTCAATCCCCAGCACTGCAAAAAAGAAGAAGAAAGAAAGACAAAAAAAAAAAAAGCACAGTCCCCAGAATTCAGCCATCAACAAACCCCCAATGTAAGCATAGATGAGGGTGCAGGTACTTGCAGACAGCACACTTCCCGGAACACATCATGTCTCAGTCTCATCATGTCTGGAAGACTTTCTATATTATCTCAGTTAATTCTTAAAACCACCCTAAAAGGCAAAACTATTATTTTCCTTATCATTATGGAATGGATTATATCACCTCCAAAATTCAGATATTGAATCTCTAATTCCCCAATACTAAGAATACAACTTGCTTAGATTTAGGTTCTTTAAAGGGGTAATCAGGGTTGAACAAGGCCCTTAAGAGGGGTCCTACTCCTGTGTGATGGTGTTTCCACAGGGAGAGGAGATCACGGCCCCGGCCTCTTCTCTCTCTGGAAGAGGATGAGCAGACTCGGTACAGACAGCCATCTGTGAGTTGGTCAGCGGCTTTGGAACACCTTGATTATGGACTTTTGTCCTCCAGAAGAGTGAAAAAGTAACTTTCTGTTTAGAACACTCAACCCGCACCAGGCACGATGGCACAGGCCTGTAATCCCAGCACTCTGGGACACTGAGGCAGAAGGCTCACAAGTTCAAATACAGTCTGGGCAACTTAGCAATTTAGTGGGACCCTGTCTCAACAAAGTTTTAAAAACAGGGGAAGAAGGAGGTAGTCGGACCCAGTGAGAAGGCTCTGGGTTGAATCCCCAGTATTGCAAAGTAAATAAATAAATAAACCACTGCACCTGTAGGATTTGCCATGGCAGCCCCACAAATGAATACACCAATCCTAGCACTGAAAAATCAAGATGCAGCCACACAAAGAGCCACTGGCAACAAGTCCCCTAGCCCAAGCTTCTCTCTGGCCACTGCACACATTACTCTGTGTACCGCTGGATAAATCATTTCATCTTAGACCTAAAAGAAAAAGCTGGTAAACTGCACCAGCACTGTAAGCAATAACACACACTCTATCCATTTTCAGAGATGTGCTTCAGTACATTTTTGATATCATTTAAGGACACAAGTTTCTCTTAGGTATATTGTGCCTGTGCAGGGGTTGGCTCTGACCCACTTGCTGTCAAACAGAAAAGAAGTTGAGCCCCACTGGCTTTCTTTCAGTTTGTCCATCACAGAAGTGTGGTCCTCCCTTGACTCAGGTCACTCTTCCTGAAGTTTCCTCCCCTCTGACTCCATCTAAAATGGCAAGTCCATCCCACCCTGTCCACTCAATGGCCACTTTCTTCCTCATAGCCCTTTGCTGTTAAATTGTTTCTCTTTACATTTTAATTTTATTTGTATCTCCTTATTTGTAATTTGTCTTCCCTGCTAGAGTACAAGCACTAAAGTGTACTTTATTCATGACTTTAAGCACTTAGAACATAGCAATGATAAATAAACACTTTATAAATACTTATAAAAGAAAGAAGGCAGGAGGAAAAAGACAAAAAGAAGGAAAGAAGCAAGGAAAGAAAAGAGAGGGAGGAAAATATTTACTTCACAGATAGAACCACAGTCCTGAAAAAACATGGCACAGCGCCAGCAAGCCGCTCTGCTGGGTGTCTGTGGCCTGGCAAGCTGTGGCCGCCCCAGGGCGAGAACCATATCAGCGTTTCCTGAGATCCGTGACACACCATGTTGGACCTTGGGGTGCTGGGAAAACGGGCAGCCAGGTCCCCCCCTCTGGTGGGCAGCTGTGAGCCTACTGGGGCGCAGGCTAAGAATCAAACATCCCCTCCCCTAGCAAGTGAGAGCCGGAGATCTGAGCGTGTCTTGTGAGTTTGACTGTATGCAATATAGCAAATAAGGGGGATTTTCTTCTGCCATCTCTTTGAGAGCAAATATTTTTATCTGTTTTGCTCTATTCTGATCAATGGTAGCCAGAGATCCGAGCATGTCTTGAGAGTTTGACTATAGGTAATATAGCAAATAAGGGGGATTTTCTTCTGCCATCTCTCTGAGAGCAAATATTTTTATCTCTGCTTTGCTCTGTTTTAATCAATGGTATCGCTTTCTTCAATATTCTGTTCTTGTAATTTTGGTGTTTCCTTCAATATTGCTCTGCCTGATTGAAGGAACAACTATTGTGAAGAAAACCAGATGTACTATTGTGCCTATTACTGTTGTCCTGGTGGCCTGCTGTGAGGTTCTGTGCCAATTTCACTGCACTGCCTCAGTCGGCTCTGTCCTGTCTTGTTCTGCTATATTTTACTACCTTCAAAATAAACAAATAAAATAAAAAATAAAAAATAAAAAATTTTTAAAAAATTAAATAACAACAACAAAACAGATCAGCAAGGTACTGAGCAACCTGAAACGTGATATAACTAAACAGATAATGGACTTAAAAAGCAAAAGGAGGAAAAGCAGGTGCTCTAAAGGATATAACTGCATGTATATTCAAGGGTGTAGGAATGATAATGATGTTGCTAAGTTTTTGTTGGATCTCAGAACGGAGCTGTCTGCAGCCTCACTGTGTGAATGTCCATTTTGTATGCTTTGATTTTGTAACTTGAACAACTACATCCAGGAAGACAATATGTAATGTATCAACTAGTGATTTCTTACTGTTCATTTTTTTTTGAAATTCTGTATTATTTCTACTCTTTTTTTCTGTTTTTATTTTTTCCCTCTCTTTAAATAAAATTTTAAAAAACTATGGCACAGAAATTAACAAATAGTCTCAAGTCATTTACCTGCTAGAGGACACGTATGTACTGTACATAAAGAACTTGTACCAGAAAACATCTCATTGTGAGATATTTTTCCAAAAAAGACAGCTGATCAACAAGTACATGAAAATGTTTGTTGCTGTAGTAATTAGGGAACATAAATCAAAAATATCAGGGAACAGTGCTGGCAATGATTTGGAGCAAATAGAGCCCTGAGACATGGCTCCTGGATGTGTAAAGTGGTACAGATGTGACAGAAAACAGTGGGGACAATCCCTCGAGACAGAGTCCACAGAGTCCCCATGTGACCCCGCACTTCCACATTTAGGTTTATTGAAAGAGAAGTGAAAATGTGCCCACCCCTAAATTTCTACACAAACGTTCATGAAGGAATTATTCACAGTAGGAGAAAGGTCGGAACAACACACGTCTGTCGACACCCAAATGGCGACACTGGTGTTTGTATCAGTCCAGGGAGGTATCACTCAGCAGTAAAAAGGGACGAAACACTGATCATACAAACGTGGAGGCACCTGGAAAATACAGTACAGGATTCGCTCACAAGCAGTGTTCAGAATGGGCAAATCCATAGAACAGGATGGGCCAGGAAGGCAGGGGGAAGAACTGCTAAGCACACAGCTTTTTGGGGTGCGATGAAAGGGTTCTGAAATCAGATACCAGTGGAGACTGCACAAGTCCATGAACACACTCCATCCAGTGGATTTGATCTACACCTGAAAACGGTGAAACCTATGTATGTGGATTTTATATGTCAATAAAGATATTTTTAATTAAAAGAGAAAGATCCATGATTTTTCTTCCAAGCTAGAAATTCCTTTTTTTTAGTCAGGGATTCAATGTTCACAATGAGTCTCTCCAAACAGGAAATTAAAAGCTGTGCTTCAGGCATCAAGCACTAACTCCATTCAAAAGCGAAGCAAATGACCCTTGGCACCTGCCTATCAGTGGAGACCTGGCTCCACTGCTCGGCAGCAGCTCCAAGCGCTTCTCAAAGATGCAGCCTGTGATCTTGTGCCTGCAATAGAAACTAGAGGAAAGTTTTCAGCTTCTTCATCGACCAGGCCATTTTTGCAGTGATTTCTCCACTCCTACCATTCAGTGAGTTTTCGTCTCCGCCGCAAAACACAAATACTGGAGGCTCCTGCTGCAACCTCCAGTGACAGACAATGACCCCACAGGGTGTAAAGAACGGGAGCAGTGCCAAAAGCCAGAGCCCAAACCCAGGTCCTCTCCACTGTGTGCTCCAAGGATAGGCACCTCCTGCCAGGACGGGGCTTCTCCTGAGATGGCCAGCGCCCTCTCACGGGCCCTCCCTCCTCATCCCACCTGGCCCGCGCAGGACGTGGGTGCTGTGTGCTTCCCACGAGTTACGTCAGCAGTTGTGCAGCCTGCACACTCATGTAGGCGTGGAGCAAATGCTGCACCCTGTCCCGAGAATGTCACCTGCAGTTCAGCTTCTGCTGCACCCAAGAGCCAAAGGGTGGCTTCTCGAGACCGATGCACACGTGAGCCACTGACATCTCATCTTCAGCTGCTGCTTTTCGGTCTTTAGCCTCATGTTTCTACAAGATTCTGTTCTATCTGGTGGTCACATCACGGGGTGGGGGTGTGCACTGAATAACAGGGATCCAAGCCGGGTGTGATGGCACATGCCTGTCATCTCAGCATCTGGAATGCTGAGGCAGGAGGGCTGTAAGTTCCAGTCCAGACTGGGCAGCTTAGCTGTTTAGCAAGACCCTACCACAAAATAAAAAGGTTTAGGATGGAGCTCAGTGTGAAGGCCCTGGGTTCAATTCTTTGTGCCAGGAAAACAAAATACAGAGACCCAGAGAATGGTTCCCAGCTCCTCCTAGTTGCTTGGCACCCCTACCTGAGTCTTCATCAGCTCCAAAAACTGTGAACCCTGGGTGGCATGGTTGGCTCTTCTGAGAGGGGACCCTGACCCTTGCGGCCTGGTCAGTCGGATGTGCGTTGGACAGGGAGGTATAGGAAGACTTCTGCCCTCCCCTCACCATCATGCAGAGCGGGCCCATAGCTGGCGATGTGATTGAACCTCCACAGAGGAACCGATCACTACGTAATAAATACGTCTGTAGCTGAAACTGCCAAGAAATGAAAGCAAACCCAAAAGCATCTGCCCACCATAATTATGTTAATGACAGCTTGACAGATTTTTACCTTTATAGCTACCACTCTTCAGTGAAAAGCGTCTGCTGCTGGAATATCACCTTTTTTATTTCCTCTCATATTGTCTTACCCCTTATTTTTAGTCTGGGCCACATATTTAAGTGACTAGAAAAGACTTTCAGTCTATGAGAAGGAAGGGACACACCATTCATAAAACCACTTTGAGGTACAGCCTCTGTTTGAAATATCAGCAAATATTTTAATCAGGTGAGAGCTACCACAATGTTACTCTTTTAAAATGTCTGCATCTGAAAACATAAAACCTTCTATCAAAATGTATGGGAAAAAATAGAATATGAGACTTTGAAAATAATACGATCAATGTTGACAATTTCTAAACAACAATCACTTGTATAGGAGACTAAACTCATACCTCTAGAGTCTACAAGGCTTAACCACAACCAGTTGAAAATTTAATTCCAGCTTGTTTCCTTTCCTCCACTATGCTCTACCTCACATTATTTCCAAGAGGCCTTCCGTGTATTTTTGTTCACAGCAATGCTCACAGAGGTGTGTGACTGAGCAGTTTGCTCTCACACACGCTCGTCCCTTTGAAGAGTATAAACACACTCACACCTACTACTACTACTACTGCCGGAGAGAAGGCAACAGACCCAGTTAAACCACTAAGACGTTAAGAAAAGGCTCCACCAGAATCACAACACGTGCTTCCAACCTCAGGAACGACTTCTGGATTAAAAGTTTCCCGTGTCCTTAGCTTCATCAAAGCCACCAGACGGCACAGCTACTCACCCTCCCCTAAGCCCAGCAGCTTAGCTGTTCTCACAGGGTTGACGTGACAAACCACCGCCCAAAGTCACAGCACTGTGCCCTTTGAGACCACAGCCCCGGCACACACTTTCAGTTTTATCAGTGGAAATTGAACCATGTTCCAAAGCAGGCAGCGCTCACGCAGAAAGAATGCTGACCTCTCAACGGACTTGGGAGGCCCCGGCACGGACAGTAATGCATCAGCGAGGTCACGGGCTGTTTTCCAGGAGCAGCTGACCCTGCCAGTCTTTGGAAAATATTGTTTACTCCATAACTAATATTGGGTACCAGCAGAAGAGACAAGCAGTAAATTAAAAAAAGAGAGAGAGGCACAAGTGTCTTCTCTACTGAGACCATTTCTCAAAAAA
The DNA here is from genome assembly GCA_004027455.1 of Hydrochoerus hydrochaeris. Lineage (NCBI taxonomy): Eukaryota > Metazoa > Chordata > Mammalia > Rodentia > Hydrochaeridae > Hydrochoerus > Hydrochoerus hydrochaeris. The sequence continues at coordinate 149,747 of PVLA01004150.1, read as the reverse complement.
AAAAAAAATCATTGCTGTTTCCTCACATGACTTCTTTATAAGAATGTCATAGCAATCATGAGGAGTTGGAATCAAGTGCTGAAAAAGTTTTGCAATATATCTATCTACTTGTCAGTGAGCTGAAGAAAATTCTTTAAGCTTCCTGAAGGACATAAGCATTGAGTAGTGAACAGTTACTGACAATTGGTACTCTTCTATTTATAATGAACCCAACTAGGGAATTCTACTTTTTAAATAGAATTGAAAAGGTCTCCTGAAATGAGATGTCACTTACTCCAGAGGAGCAGAGCCAGGATCATCCAACAGATGGCCCACGACAAGGCCAAGCAAACCCCTCCCCAAGGCAAGACTGCTGCCCGTGTCTCACTTGCAAAATGTGTCAGGCTGGGACCCAATGCCCACCAGGCACCCTGATCCAGCTGTGGGCGAGGTGACCCCAGGCTCTGGGCTATTGGGAGGCCCCATTAACCCATGACCCAAGTTGGACTCAAGATTTGAAAAACCAATCATCACCTATGTATTTGATTATCTGTGGAAATTTATGTCATGCCAAATTAGCCTGCTCATCCCACAGCCTCCACCATCCAATCTGTGGTCCATAATACATTTTAAAAAGAAAAACTTCATGCCCATGTATTTACCATTTAGCATGATTCACATGACTGCTGTCTCCCATGATTTCCCCTGGCTGGGTTCTAGGTTAATAATTTCTAAGTCAATGTTCACGTAAAAGCAATGCTATTGTGTCAATATATCATTTTATCCTTTTCATTTGGTTCAATCATTTGATGATCATGGGCTGGGACGGCATCCATACCCCTGTGCCATCCATACCCCTGTGCCACTCATACCCCTGTGCCATCTGCACCCCTGAGCTGGTACCGACAGCTTTCTGGAAACAAGCAGAGATCATTGTGGGAGCTCAGGAGTGAGCAGAACCGCACAGGGCAGTGCACCAAGGCAGTCTGCGTGTGCTAAGTACCACATAGAAGTGCAAATAGTGCTCTTGGAGAGCCAGAACTGGAGAAGGCCACCTGCCTAGGGACATTGGACACGATTTCAGAATGTTGGGCTCGAACTGGGTCATCTTAGTCCTGGCCCTAAAAGTGGTCTTGTAGAGCAGCATGCAGCCACATGTGGGGGCTGCTTAACAGTTCCAAACCATGGGCACCACACCGACCCCCAGAACTCGAATCTGGAGATTCCCAGGGGATTCAATGGGCATTCGAGTTTGAGAAGCAATGATTTAGACAGAGGACAAAGGACATGTCAGATGTTGAAAGAATAAAACTCTCTGAGTGCATCATGAGTTGGGGTATGGCAGGAAGAAATGGGGGATTCACAGAGCATGGAAGGAAGATTTATATCTGTCACCTACTGGTAAATAATCAAAGACAATGTGGCCATGTACCACCATCCAGTGACTCTGCTACTCGATTGCCGCAATGCTATACCCTACTGAACTTCCCCCAGACTTACAGATTTTGAAAACGTTACAGGAGAAAACGGAGGGTAAGGTTTGGTAACTTTCCAAGGTTATACAGACAGAAAAGAGAAGAGGCGGATGCTAACCCACATTGACTGCAAAGCCAGGGCCCTGTGCCTCCAATGCCCCGGCCAGGAACGGAGCTGAGTGCTGGCACACTTCTCCCCGGCCTTCGACCCCACAGCACCCGACTGGGAGGTGTGGCTGACGCCGCTCAGTTACTCTGTGAGGGTGGCAATTCTCCCCTCACTAAGGTAAAATTCTTATCTTTGTTTTATCACCAACTAAATTCACACTGAGCTGAAAGTTACAAAAAGGTAAGGAAAGGGAAACTCTGGTTATCTTTAGGATCACGCTAAGGCACCGCTGTGAGCACCGAGTATTTCTTTCCTGGCTGCTTCCCCTGCTTGTAGCTTTTGATGTCACCAGGGTGGAACCAGGCAGAGTCTTGTCACTGCACTTTATGGAATATTACACCCCGAACGATTCCCTTTCCAAGGATGTTTTCATTCATCAGTATTTCTAATGGTAAACAATTTTTTGTGTGGCCCATCCAAGCGTCAGGGACAGAGGTTAGACAGCCACACGGTGAGAACAGGCTGAGTGCAAGAATCAGTGGTCAGAGGCAAACGAAGTTCTCCAACTTCCCAATAACATGAAACCAGACAAAATACTGTAACCCTGTGGTCATAAATAACCTCTCCACCTTACTTGCTACAAAAGGTGTGTCAGAAAAGCTCCTGATAAAATGTCTATTTTTTAAAAACTCCATCAATAGCCATGTTTATTAATAGTACTGTAGTAGTACGTGTTCATTGCAGATATTTTTAAAACACCCCAAAATAATGGCATCTTACGTATTTATACCTGAATGCAGACAAGAGTAACTGACTGGAGGAAACACGACACACCGAAAGGCACGAGAATCTCGAAGTGTTCACCAGGCCGCACGAGGGGCTGGAAGCCTTTGGAATCAGTTTCCCTCTGGGCTCTATGAGCTCTTATCTATTTCCTTTATGGTACATGTACTTTTTTATGCAAAAATGGGAAGATTCTCACATCTTCTGTGTACAATTTTCCTGTTCCTTAGTCTGAGGCATGCGTGCAAACTGGTTAGCTTCATTCAATTCCCAATTCTGTTTCTAGGAGAAAGAATCTAATTTACCCAATGATACTGAGGTGTACCCTAGGGGTGAGGAAGAGGAGGCAGGATAGGGTCACATGTTCTCAAAATGAAGGCACCTAGGAGACAATACTGAGAGGGTTTCCTAGAAAAGGGCCACTGGGGACCAGAAGGGCACCCGGGGGTAGAAGAAGGGAACTAGGTAAGCATTTATGGAGCCATCACAGTGACCCCATTAATTTCTGCAATTCATAGGTAGGTAATTATATTCATGATATAAAATAGCTTAAATTTTAAAAGGGCCTTTTAATAGAGTTGGCACAAAGAAAACAAAAAATACAACCAAAAACCATTACTATTTTGATGGGTTTTCTTCTGGTCTCTTCTATCACTACATTTAATAAGACTCTCCCCTGGGCCTTCTCTACCTCTGACGTATGTAGGTGGCATGATGATGTATCACCTTTATACCTTCACATGAGGATTTTCCCTATGACTATAAAACTGTGGGGAACATTTTCACTTGGCAAACAAACACCCGCTGGCTAATGGGCCACACTTTACTGACCATCCCCACGGGGCTGGACACCGATGCGTACAGTGTTTTGCACTTAAGACGAAACTGAGGCTCCTCCTGCGTGTACAGAAAGTTATTTCTCTATCGTGAATTTCACTGAAATTGATTTCCAGGTGCTGTATTTTACGAGATTAAAGCAAACAATCTCTATACGAGTTCTTGATAGATACTGCTACATTTCTTTCCGAGGGGTTACATAAAGGCATCTCTCATCTACTTTCCCCAGCACAGAGTATGATTGTGTCTAAAGATGTCCACAACAGCCACTTAGGATGGAAATGACATTCGCTGACTTTTTGAAGGCCCTGCAGGAGCAAAACAGCCTCCCCATCATCCTGCTGAGATTCCTCCGAGCCTCCCACTCATCACCCTGCAAACCCTGCCTGAGCGATGCTGGAAACTCAGAAACGAAAAGAAACACAGTGCTTGTCGCCCAAGCGACTGTTGCACAGAAGATGTGAGGGATGACAGCCCCAGAAGCGGACTTGCTCAGAAGCGCTCACCTCTGGATGCCGAGGTCAGCCCGGGTGCAAACTTGCACTGCGAGGAGGAAGAAGAGGAGGAGGAGGAGAAGAAGCACGGCAGGGACATGTCAGCCCCCAGGCCCGGGCCTACAGAGCACACGTCTCATCATGACAACCTGGAGAAAGAATAACTAAAAATATATTACAAGTGAATGAGGTTTTGCTTTGGAACTTATTCAAACACATAGAGGTCGTATGCTCAGCTATTACATTAGGCGCAGAGAGAGAAATCTATACTCCATGGATTTTCATGATAACTCCCTCCCCATGACTATCATTTATTAATACAAATGTTGCTCCCAATTTGAGAAGTTCACTGAGGCATAATTTAGAATTAATAAGCTCAGGCAATAGTATATAGTTAATGCACTGTGCTAAGTTGGGGGTTTAATGTCACCACATAAAACCAAGCCTATGTGATTATCTGAGTACCAGCTGTGCCCTGGTCGGGAAGACAAAAGGCATTTTGTTAATTATCATCACCCAGAGGAAAATAATTAGTTGCTTTGCTGGGAGAATAAAAACAAATGTTGGTATTTCTATTTTAATTTCAACCGCTGAGGCTGATAAAACTCAAAATTGATCTATCAATTCATGAAAACCATAAACTCATTAATTCAGCAATAGCAGATTGCATGTTATCCTTTGTGTCCATCAATTAATGGGCTCGCTGCTCATTGGTTAACTGCCATGTTGTTTTGGGGGCCATGAAGTAAAGGCTAAACCACAATGTAAACTGTGGTGCCCAAGGGTGCTTGAGGAAGAAAGAGGTTGTAACCTCCTTTTCTTAGACTTCAGAGCATTTTATGTTCCATTTGCCCCACTGTCTTTACCTCAGATTTGACAAATAACTTTCCTTTTGTTCCATGGCTTACAGATGAATCTCAGAACAGCAAGGAGTGTTTGGGGTCTCACTGTGGAATGGGTCAGTCAGAGCCTCCATTTCCCAAGCTCCACTGGACACGAGGACTCACTGTCCACTCAGGCTAGGAACACAGTGTCTCCATGGACACCACTATTTGTCTGGAAAAGAATATGTACATGTGAAATACTAAAGATGGAGCAAAGTCATCCGGGTACCTAAAAGATGCCAAAAGATGCTAGGGAAACCGAAGAATTGCTTTAAAATTGTGAAGCTTTTTTGAGAACCCTAAAGATTACAAAGCGCAGCCAGGCACAAACATCAAAAAACAAAAACATCTCCTGAAATCTGACTACAGGAGCAGACAAACAGTTATGTCATTACCCCAGGTTCTAGAACTCACGCTTGCACCCAGGAATCCTAATTACGCAAGTGCTTGGTAGATACCCATCTCTCCTGGCATTATTTTCATGCCCATTGACTGAAGGTATTTATGTGTATTATTATATACCTTCCAACAGATTGACTTCACCATATAGAGCCAAGAAAAAGCTTAGAAGAAAAAATTATTTGAGTCCAAAATATATCGTTACGGTTTGGAGCATTTGTTTATATTCCCTGGGCCTTAGTTTCTTGTCAGAAAAACAGAAACAACTCTCTCATGGGACTGTTTACAGGATAAAATGTAAAATCATCGTCATCATCATCATTGTCCTCGCTCAGCAGTGTCCCCGGTGGGAACTGCTTTACCTCCAGTAGCTCTGAATGTCAGCACACAAACATCTACCTGGAGAAACCTGTGTCCACGGAGAGTACTTGCTTCCACAACTGAATGAGACAAGTTAATGGTGAGATATATTTAATCTGCATCACTGCCATTGTGTCACACGCTAATTAGCTATAAATAATGAGCCATGAATATAAATGCATATAATTAGCATCACTTTTATAGTCATGTCCATTTTTAAAATTTCTCTCTTCTCATTTGCCCATTCTTCATATCTGTAATTAGCATCAATCTGTAATTAGCATCAATGTCAGCAATATTTAGTGTTGGCTTCTCTGTCATCTTGAACAGGAAAAGGCATCCTTAGCTAAAGGCAGAGCCCCGAGCCTAAGGCTGAGTCCCCCACCCCAATGGTGTGCCAGCCCCGGTTCATGCACCAGAAATGAGCACCACCAGGCCTTGGGCACACAGTGCTTCGGAGGGTCTGTAGTCCAATGCCTGGTGGTGGGGCTGAGACCATGATGGTCAGCAAGGCCACAATTCAGAAGGGGAGAAGGTCACCAATGGAAGGAGAGATCGAATGTCTCCTACATTCATCTGTATAGGCCAGTTTCATTCTTAACCATCTACAGGTAACTGGACCCAAGTTCCATCAGGGTGTCAATGGGAAAGTCATCATATAGATCTCCAAGCAAGACACATCTCACAGAGAAGGGAGGGGAATGATATGAGAGAAAGAACAGGAATCGAGAGAACTTGAAAAGTCACTAAACAAAGGTAAAGAATTCATGATTAGGATTAAAGTTAGCTGGTATCAGAAATATAACTTCTAGGTATAACACAATAATAACGTGGAAAAAATTTAAAGCTTTTTAGAAAGAGAAAACTTCTCAAAGGTGGTACATGATTTCATTTACCTCTACTACATGGAAACCCATGCCATATTTTCAGTTTCGAAGATTCTTGTACTCCAAAGGTTAAAGACCTATCAATCCAGTGGCCAAAAAACGTAAGGTGTGACCAAGATTTTTGCTTTCTAGAGTGTGTGATACAATGCTGTGATCCTATAGCAGTAACCCACTAGTCACTGAAATCTCATCAAAACTGACTCCCTGCCAGCCAAGATTGACAGCTACAGAAGCTCTCCCATTTGACTACAAGGCCATTTAAATTTTAAAGGATAGAAAAGAACTGGAGCTTTTCTAGTTTCCTTAGAATTATAAAAATCAACAACTTTCTAGCAAAAGCCCACACTGGTATCAAAAGTCTCTCTTCAGGCATCACAGATATCCCTCAACTGAGAATTTCAGCAGTCACAATTTTTCATCCTGTTCCCGGTACTGATTGGTCACTTTCTCCCTACTGAATCTACTTTGCAGTGAGTAAAATGAGTAAAGTAAGCCCAATAATTCTATTGTGTTTTTTGCTTAGCCCACACAGTCAGGAGCACAATGACCAGGACCCACTCTTCTAGCAAAACATAATGTGAAAAGCCTCTAAACCTTTCCCTGCTTCTAGTCCGATTTAGAACCACAACCTCTAAATATGCACAACATGGATCCCAAACTTTGGCACCCTTTTTATTAAAGTGAGCGACTGGGGTTGAAAGTTGGGTATTTCCTAGTGAGACACTTTCAGGTCTCTTAAACTCCTAAGGATAAAAGCCATGGTGCCTTTCATCTGCATGACCCGGTACTGACCCACATGTCCTGGAACACGGTATCATCTAACCCTGGAATGCCAGTTATGATAACCTGAGCAGCGCAGCAGTGCTGGCGACGTTATGGGTGTCTCCCAAGAGAAGATTCTCGGGCCCCATGAAAGGAAGTGAGCTGGCCAACACCAACAAGATGCTTGCTAGTGACTAGGCACTGTGCTTCCAGATTCACGGTCTCACGTTGTTTGTACAATCTACAGAGCTGTTTTCGATCAGAACATCTTTCAAGGAGGAGTCATGTTAGAGGCACAGAAACTATGTGTGAGATAACTAGAAATGTCCGTAACCCAGAGGTACCTGGCTGCAGTCAGTGCAGACAGAAGTCCAGGCTCTCCTGGGATGAGAACTGGGCTCTGAGCACGTTTACAAAATCCTGTGGCCTGCACCAGAGGCAGCAAATAGAAACATCCTGGCGGACCAACTACGAACCCTCACAGAGGCTGAGGAGCATGTTGTAAACCAACGGGAAATGAGGCCGATGGCCAGTGACGTCTGTCACTGTCACACAGGAATGGAGGTCTGGTATTTTCACATCTTCTCATTTTTCCAGAGAAACGGGATGTACCTAGGAAATATTCGGATTTTCAAATATTGAAAACTAATTCCACCTTTTATATTTCACAGGATAAAATCTATCCATGTTATGTGTCACATTAGGCATCGGACCAGCAGTATACTACACTTTCTACTGAATACTAGCATTCATACGGGGAAGACATTGACCTTATTTGTCCCTGGATTCCAGGACAGGGAAGCTGTAGGGAATTAAAATCCAGTGAAAACAGAAGGCCACAGCATAATGACCAGGGGAAGGACAGAGGTCCAAGCCCTAAATGAAGCGTGAGACTAAAGTCCCACCCTCATCCTATAAGAGGCAGCCGTGCCAGTCCCTCGAGGTCCCAGAGGAAACCATGCCCTTCAGGCTCCAGTTGCACGGTTCCCCAGTGCCACCCCAACACACTGCCCAGACCACTCACCCAGTCCTCACGGCCCAGAGGCCGAGCTGCAGCTCCCATCCCAGCTGGCTGGGCTCAGGGGTTACCGCTCACAGGCCCCTGCCTTGCATGTGCCCATCTTTTTGCATTTCTTCCTGATGAGCCCAGAAGGGCAAAACCCCTGTCTCCTTTATGCTTGTGGTCTCAACTTTTACAACACACCAGCACTGTCAGTGAGCAAAATTTCCTAATGAACTTTATCATGTAATGCTAATGTGTCAGTTTTCAGATAACAAATTTTAAAAGTAAAATATTATGTATTACAACATTTTTAAGGTTACAGATCCTCCTGAGAAGAAGAGTACATCCATTTCTTCAATCACAAACTGAAACCAGGTCCTTTCCCTGACTTAAAAGTAGATACGATGGTTAGATTGGGGCAGCCATCCTGTGACCCTGTGCCAGAGTCCAGCTGCGGCAGGGCTAGGGTTTCCCAAAGGTGGTCAGGGAGTCGGCGATTGAGAGACAGAAAACACTGCACACCAGTCTGTGAGTGAATCTGAATCCGCTTTATTTTTTAGAAGATGGAATATATATATGCTAACCTTGGCAGCAACCCCCAGCCCCAAGCAGGAAGCGCCCCAGGCTTAGCAGGTGTTAATTAACACTTTTCATCTTTGTAACATCTCAATCTTGTTAGTTAGTTTGGGAAATGTAAGCCGAGGCACCTGGATGCCTGCAGGAGGAAGAGATGCGCGTGAGGCTATTATGTTGCTCCCTACATTGTTTCCTTAATCACTTACGGGAGTATGGCAGTTCCTGTGAGGACAGTGCCTGTCTTAGGTCAAGGACTCTTCATATGAACCCAACCAGGCCTTACCCGTCATGGGCCTGCAGGACAGCAATTGGTCCTGTGCCTGTCTTAGGCGGCCGGTGGGTAACATATGTGTCCTAGTTCCCCATCTTTGGCTGCCTGTCCAGTGTCTCAGGGCAGTTGTCTCACAGGAACCCCGCAAATCCTCCTCCATGAGCTCTCCCATTTCTCTCACGTTATTCACAGAAGGCAAAACCCCACAATCAGTCCTCACAAAGGGGTTATCTAGAGGGCCCCCAGCAACCCCCCTGGAGTCTCCACCCTCGACTTCATATTGAGCATTACATAAAAACATACACATGTGAACTACACAAATTACAATTATCAGTATGAAACATTTCAAGATCCCCGTGCCCAATTCCCACATGCGGCGTCCTTTTCCTGGAGAAGCAATTGTCACAAGGCGTGGATGGACTAGGACACGGCATGGACAGAAAAGGGCCCGCAACCCTGAGCAAAAGGCTAAAAGAATTAAGATGCCAGAACTGACATCTCTGAGTCACTGAACCAACTCTTATCACTTAGTGATGTCTGAACTTTCTGTTTAAAAAAAAAATAAGCAGGACTTTTTAATCCCAAACTAAAATATTTTAAAGAGGGTTAGCATTTCCTTGAGGACAGTAATATTCTAGGAGAAGAAATCTGTTTTCCTAAAGGCAAAGAAAAAATAGTACATCATGCATAAAACAAAGGTTAGAGGGGAAACCACCTGCAATAAATTATTTTTACTATTTGCTGTCACTCCCAAACAAACATACATAAAGTTACTCACTCACTGAAAGAGAATTTTATTATAGTGAAACAGAAGCAGTTTCAGGAAAGATTGGGTTATGCCTGATATAAAACAACAACAACAACACGATCATCTAGATCATTACTTGAGCTGTTTTCCCCGGGGGAATATAATGAGCCAAAGCATTTCCAAGGTTTCTTTAGTGCCACTGACAACCGCATTTTTATAAAATACGCTTAAAGGACTGGTTAGGCACTGTTCACTATGCCACTGACTTCATCTCCCTAAGACTACTTCATTCCAAGCTACAGGGTTCCACGCTCAGGTTTCATGGCCTCTGTAAGAAAGCAACGTGGACACAGAGCTGGACTTCATCTGTCTGCTGAAAACAACTTCGGTGAGACCCACTGGATTACACTAAGATGGTGATTCGGGTCCCATACTAGAAAGATATAAAAACCAAAAATTTCAAATGTTCCCCTCAAAGAGCGATAGAGCAAAAATGCATCATTTGGACCATGAAGTCCAAGGCTGGACCCCCACCATCTGTGGGGCTCCCAGGCACAGATCCTGAGGTACACACCCAGGTCTTCCTCTTAAGCTAGGGGGACAGTCAGGATATCCCCAAGAAGCCTGGGGAAATCAGAGGTGGCCAGTAGATGAGCTGAAGGATTGATTTCAAAAGGAAGGAAGGAAAAAATGAGCCCAATGCCAGGAATCACTACAGAACATAAATGATCGAGGGCAGCTACAGAGGAAGGTGTGACAAAAGCATAAGCAAAACTTCCAGGAAATACTTTTAGCAGAAAAGTGGAAAAACTGGTGACCATATATCCAGTTAGGGCCAGTAAGCCACCAAGACCGTATCAAATCCTTTATGAGAGTTACTCCAGTTTCAACATCCTGCTGGCGACACACGGCAGAAACATCATGTCCACATCAGATGGTGATCAGTGCTAACGCGAAAGGGCCTGTACATTAACAGGCAATGTTATAATTTACATAAATTTCATAAGCTATGGAGGAAGCTCAAATTATTCAGTGCCAAACCATATTTTCCCCTTTCAGACTCTCCTCTTTAACAGCTGCTAGACTGAAATCGCTTGCAAAATGGTTTAATCAAGATTCCACATGCTAATGGATGACTGTGTCATTTGCGATCGTCATTCAGTAGGCAGATTTCACCAAAGTGAAAGTCTCATTAATTTATGTTATAAAATACAGATGACAACCAAAAAAAGCCAGACGGCAGACAGGCCAGAAATCCTCTCCAAGCTTAGCTATTTTCTGGCTGTGCTCTCCAGCTTGGACTCGGGGTGTAAGGAAAACTGCCCCTGACTGATGCCAGGTTAGTGCAGGATGTTAAAGGTGCAAACAGTGGAAACCTTAAGGCCTCACTGGGTCCCGGGACTCTGTTTTCAGTGCTCACCACTCACGGCAAACGTGACCATGCATGTTCCATGCACCTGGAACTTTATTTATAGGGAACTTGCACAACAGAGATTAGAGACACGAGTCCCTTGGGGACAACAAATCTGCTTGGGGATGAATGTTCAGAGACTCGGGCTCAGAAAATGGAAGTGTGTGTTTCTCGTACACTCTCACTCAAGTGTGGCCAAACATCCAAGTCAATGAGAGAGTTTTGCCCTAGAATAAATCACAAGGCATTATGGTGGTGGAAGGCCAAATCGGGGATGTTCACCCTGAGGTTCCATCTTCCTTCCCCTATTACAACTTCCTCTTTCCTTTCCTAGCACACATGAAGAAAATTCCAATCAGCTCCTCGCGTGTCATCAACGCCCACCCTAAGCACCACCCCCAGTCAAAGGTTACATATATCCCACACCCCATATCCAGGACAGAGGAAAATCCCAGACCACTCTCAGTTACAGGATACTCTCCACATCCTTAGAATAAAGGCCACTTTTACTTTTATATTCTGCTCCTTTATTGCACCAAAAAACTCTAACATTATGGTGTTTCCTCCCGGTCTGGCAGAGTGAGTGGTTCCTGGGAGTCTCTCCCAGTTTGAGCTCCCCTGCCCATCTAGGGACCATTTCTAAGAAGCATTTCTTGGAATAATTTCTCCTTTCAATGGAAGCTGTTCAATGTGTCGCCATCAGCCTGCATACATCGGCCTATCTCATTTATTACAGGGGAGCCGTTTTCCTTCTGGGGTTTTCTGTTACCATGGGCTGGGCCCAAGCTGGATTACTCATTGCTGTCCCTGGGCAAAGATAGCAGTTCTCACATTCCTTGGACGGTCTGAGGGAGAGCTGTTACTCTTGTCCTCTGGGTCTGGACCAGTGCTTTTTGGTGATGGCCAGTGAGATCGGGTTGGAGCCTTCCTTATCACACTTCCAAAATAGGTGAGACTTCTTTTGATAAGTGTGACTGGGACAACTTTGACATTCCTTGGGGCGGGGGGAGCTAAAACTTACATCCTGAGGCAGAGTTGTTCTTCTGGCTCATTTTTAATTCAGTCATGGGGAATACTATTTCCTGTCCCCCGAAAAACACACCTCTGGGTGCTCTTGACCTAAAGAAGGGTATAGAAATCGAAAAAGTAATCTTTTACTGCCAGGTGGCATGGCTGACCTACAAGCTTAATGGCAGCTCATGGCCTAAAGAGGGGACATTTGACTCCTGTATTCTTCAAGATTTATATAACTTTTGTTACACCGGTGACAAATTAGCAGAAATCCCGTATGTACAGGCCTTCCTTACCCTAAGGACGTGCTCTTCTCTCATTCCGTCACGTATGGCAGCCCAGATATTTCTAGCTAACTCTATGTACCAGAAACCCTCCCCGCTTCCCCACCAGACCCCTTGGATGATGTCCCTCCTGTCTGTACTCCCCCTCCTCCATATCTCCAAGATCAAACCCCACAGCCTTCTCAGCCAAAGGTTTCTGTGTCCCCTGCACCATCCTCTGCCCCTTCCTCACTCACAGTGGCCTCTAATCCTTCCCTTACTTTCTCTCCCCAGCCTCCTCAATCTCCTCCACCTGAGCCTTGTATTCTGTCAACGGCTCTTGGTCCCCTACCCCTGCATCACCATTTTCTCCGCAGGCCTACCATACTCAGCCTCATGCGTTCCGGCAATCCAGCAGGCCACATGGTTCTCAGCAGCCATCTTGCTGCAGCTCAAGTGAAGGACAGCTGCCATCTTGTGGCCCTCCACCACATGGCATCTTGTGACGATTCACAGGGTCAATGGCCACATCTTGTGGTCCCTCGTCATGGAACCACAGCAGCCATCTTGTTGCAGGTCACATAATGACCAGTCACCATTTTGTGCTGCCTCACTGTGTCACCAGCAGCAGCTATCCTGCTGCGGGTCACACAGTGACCCGCCAACATCCTGTGTTTCCCTGTCACGTGGTGACGAGCAGCCATTTTGTAGTCAATCATTGGGTAATTGCCCACACACTCCTGCTGGGCGGCTGGCTGCTCGGTGGGCATCTACTCCACAGCCTTGTCAACCTCAATCTCTAAACCCGCTTCAGGAACAGGCTGGCCCCAAGGGATTAGTTCATATTCATGTTCCTTTCTCCCTCTCTGATCTATCTCAAATTAGCCATAAATTAGGTTGCTTCTCTGTTGACCCACAGAATTATATTAGAGAATTTGAATTTATAACTATTGTTGTGATTTACATTTCAAGGATATTTATGTGATTCTGAACACCACACTCAGCTCACAAAAGGGAGCTCAGCTGTGGCAAGCAGCTCAAGAAGAAGCCAATTGCAGTCATAAGGCAAATACTGCTGAGAATGACCCTGGGCCTACTGCAGTGCCTGCACAGGATCCTACCTGGAATTACCAAAATGGAGAAGGACTACAACCAAGGAAGAGTGGCCCCTACCTGGTCTTCTTGGCAACCCCAACAGCCATCAAAGTTGCTGGACGGCCATCCTGGTTCCACATCACTCAAGCTAGGTGGTGCCCTCCTAATCCTGAGTCTAGCCATCCTGAGTGGTCATCTCATCTTCTCTCTCCCACCCATCTCTGTCTCACCAAGGCCTCACAGCCACAACACTCAGGCTTAGTCATATTTTGTTATCCAATTTGGTTCCTAAGCCCTTACATTCTATTAATTATTTTTTTTACACTAGGACTCTTGACAGTCTTTCCTAAAGACTCCCACGTCATGCGTAAGATTGTCTTCATGCTGCTCTACGTAACAACTGTCTCAGTTCTCTCTACCCTGAGCTGTTTAGTCAAATGTGAGACCCCTGTGGGTCTAGGCTCTCGTCTCCCTTATAGACACAGCCATGGCCCTCCCCACCCTGCTCTATTTCCCAAATATGACTCAGTCATCAGGCCTTATATTTCTCATGCTTCTTATTCTTTCCAGCTCAACTCCTGGACCCCAAAAAAGCCCCACCTACCTACACTGTTAACTTTTATCCTTTCATAGGGGGAATAACTACCTCTCATAACTTCACTCCTTCTAAAACCACACTTATTTTTCATATTTACCTCACCATGACCCAGATGCAATGGCATATTTAGATCAAAGACACCTTTCCCTCCACCTCCCCTGGGTCCTGCCTCCTCATAGCACCTTGGCTCTCTGTTTCTCCAATCTAGGATGTGAGCATTCACCAATGGTGAAGTTGTCCTGGCTGAAACACCTGGTACCAGCTTCTACATGGACATCAACCGTCATCCCGTCAACCTTCCTAAACCCCAATATGGTGCCCTGTCAGCAGGAAGTAGTAAGAGAGAGACTTCACCCTTTTCCTAATAAAAAGATGGGAATGAAAGAGTTTAATAGAATAATTAGAATAATTTACAGGACAGTATGGCAGTGGAAGGCCAAAATGGGGATGTTTACCCTGAGGTCACTTCCTCCTTCCCCTATTACAGCTTCTTTTTCCCTTTCCCAGCGCTCACGAAGAAAATTCCAGTCAGCTCCTGGTGTGTCACCAATGCCCACCCTAAGCACTATCCCCGGTCAGAGGTTACATATACCTCATACCCCATATCCAGGACAGAGGAGAAACCCAGACCCTTTGGGTTAGAGGCTCCTCTCCACGTGCTTAGAATAAAGGCCACTTTTACTTTTATATTCTGCTCCTTTATTGCACCAAAAAACTTAATAGTCACAGCTTGGTAGAAAGTTGTATAAATCATCCTTTCCAGACACAAGCATTTAGGTCTCTGGCTGGAAAGAATGCATCCAGACTACCAACTTCCCAGATGGCAAGAGGCAGTGTACTGAGCAATATCACAGCTTCTATCATAAAATATGTATTATTAAACCACAGAAAATGTACTTATTTAATCTAATTTCTAACCTCACAAAATCAGAGCAGCCTTCCTATCACTGTGAACCAAATGAGGTTGAAGCCCAAAAATAAGTCATTTAGAGTCCTTAGCTTATTAAGCAAGATGCAAAACAAAAAGGTCTGGGAACCACAGAACTAAAACATTAAATCAGACTACTATCTAAATGATGGAGTGACAGAAGTGGCCGCATTAGTGGTCAGAGGCTGCTCCCGGTGGGAAGCCTTCCTTCCTTTTATCACTGCCCAAATGATTCGACTGCCACCTTCACACAAGCCTCTGGCTGTCTCTGGACACTCACTGCACCAAAGCTGTCCCTCTCCTCCAAGACTCTGCTTCTCAAAAGGGGGTCCTCCAGTCTCCTGCCCTTCCTGAGGGGGTTACTTGATAAGCACATAAAATATCAAGACCCCAACACCCGACTTTTAGTACTTGACTGCTAGAATTGTGACTCCTAATCCAACATTCCAGTAAGAATAATATAAAAATCTTTAGATGACATTTTAGTTTTAATACTACTCCTTTGTAGAGAACTAATTTAATGCAGGGCGCTTACTTGATGCAAGTTTTATCACTATGTATATAATACCTAAAAAGTGACAGGCCTTAGCTATGTACAGAATCTAGCAAATGATAAAAGCAGAATTGCAAATACCAGTGCCAAGATGGTCTTCTTATAATTTACTCTGGACAGTGGATTAGCCATTTGGAAAAAGATAAAATTAAGTCAATTCTTTATACTGTGCAAAAATTCAAGTAGCAAAAAAAAAATGTCAAATGAAGTCATGATCAAAATGTAAAGAGCAAAGTGCTGTAAGTACCAGCAGAGCAAAGACACATGTGCCCGGTGTAGCACGGGTATTTGAGAAGGCTCTTTACCATGGTTACAAATCCAGGTAATCATGCAGTGATCAAACGGTGAAGTGATCAACTGAATTACATAAAAATTAACAGAAATTTACAGGGAAAAAGTACGTAAGCAAAGTCGCCTAACAAAGTACTATATAAAGCTGGATAAAATATATCCAATATTTTATGTATCACAAGGAGCTAAGGCATATGATTTTTAAAAAGAACTTTTTAAAAATTGAGAAAGTACAAAAAATCCCATAGATATATGGAAAAAAATGAGTAGGAAACTTACAAAATGAGAAAAAAGTGCATAGCATATGAAAAGATGCTCACCCTCACTAATAACAACACACACAAACCAAAACTGCACTGAGATTCCACTTCTCACCCATCAGATTGGAAAAAAGTCAAGAGCTCTGCAGTAGAGTTGGTCACAGAGAATGAAGT
The DNA here is from genome assembly GCA_004027455.1 of Hydrochoerus hydrochaeris. Classification (NCBI taxonomy): domain Eukaryota; kingdom Metazoa; phylum Chordata; class Mammalia; order Rodentia; family Hydrochaeridae; genus Hydrochoerus; species Hydrochoerus hydrochaeris. The sequence continues at coordinate 133,596 of PVLA01004150.1, read as the reverse complement.
GAAACAGTTGCTGTCATAGAGGCTGTTGGGGTGTCAACAATACTGACCCCAAGGAAGGGAACTTGATGCTATCTGGACAGTACCCACGCTTCACTCTAAGCCCAGCAACCCTCCTTTGGGGGAATTATCCTGAAGATTTCCCTCCAACATTCAAAAATACACATGGACAAGATTTATTCATCTTGGCATCAGTTTGTAACTGCAAACACTCCAAGCTGCTCAGAGCCTGATCACAGGCAAATAGAAATGAACCCTGGGACAGCCACATAATGAATGCTAGGGCAATAAAAAAAAAAAAGAACAACAAGAAACCCTCCACAAATGGATCGGAAACACCAAAGATCATATACAGTTGTGTTAGCCTTGCAGGACAGAGGAGAGGACCTGGGAAACACACATGCCTGTGACTATGTTCACCAAAAGGTACAGAAAAGAAAACTGCAAAATGATCTTGTCAGCAGACAGGGATGGGGAGAAAGAGAGTGAGAGGGTGCATGGGGTTGGGGGGTCTGCAGGCCTCCTCTGGGGTTTTGCAGCAGGTTAATGTTTGATGCATTGCAGAAAAGTGAGATGGACAAGGGTGAGAAGAAGAGACACTGAAAGGACTGAATTTCATCGTATATCAGATGAATACCATAATGACCATGGAGGGCCACAAAAGGAAGAAGAAAAGGGGGAGAAGGAAGAGGAGGAGAGAAAAGAAGTGGAGGAAGAGGAGCAGGAGGAAGAGGAACAGAAGGAGGAGGAAGAGGAAGACGAGGAGCAGAAGGAGGAACAGGAGGAGGAGGAAGAGGAGCAGAAGGAGGAAGAGGAAGAAGAACAGAAGGAGGAGGAAGAGGAGCAGGAGGAGGAGGAAGAGGAGAAGAAGAAGGAGGAGAAGGAGGGGGAGGAAGAAAACTGACTTTCTTATTTATAGACACAGTTCTGAGCCCATTTCTTCGAGCCCTTTTGCTCTGAGAGGGGAGGAAGGTGGGAGAACCGGGGCCTGGAGCCCCTGAACTCTTCCGAGTAGGTCCGTTCGTTCCTGCATTCTTCGTTCACTTTGCAGCAGGCTCAGGTGAAGCCATTCTGTAACTAGTTTAGAAGTATCGTGGGGTTGAGTCGATGCGTAACTGTGGCGATGGTTCTGGAGTCCGGCGTTCTCCCTGTGAAAGGAGACAAAAGCAGACGTGGAATGGAAAAGCGCAGTGAAGATAAATCAGAATTGGAGGCACCAGTAAAGCCCCTGGTCTCTAAACTATGCACCAGTTCCAGGAGTTTCCCCAGCATCTCCAATTCTGACTTATCAGGCGCTGTTCTTGCACTCCAGGGCCGGCGGCCCTCTTGGGTGTTTATCCCAAATAAAGTCTATCTCACGCTGCTCTTTATTTCTTACAAGCAATAATGCTTGGCTGCTTGTAAAGATGCCTCAGGCCAAGTTATGCAGCTATGTGGACTAAGACACACACACAGATGCATGAGTAGAAGGGAATGTCACATGGTGAATGCCAGACACAACAGTGTGATAGTCCTTGCAGTTACCATCACAAGAGAGCTTGGTTCTGGCAGAACCATGAATGGATGCTAAATCCAGGGCAATTCAGTGAAGAGCAGGACTTGCATGGTCTTGAAGTGCATCCCTATAAACTGCTGATCATTTGCAAGGAGAAAATAATGACTATTTACACTAGAGGAAGAAACCCTTCTGCATGGTGAATCCTGACATTACCAGGAGGAGTGACAGATATCCCAGCTTCCTGATGGGACTGTCCACCAAACACACATGCAGTGTTCTGCCCAGGAACAAACAACCTACACGTAATCACAAGGAAACTGCAGACACTTCAAAATGAGGAGACTTCTAGATTTAAATTGTAGGAGACTTTGTCTTCAAAACTAGCAATGGCACTAAAAATGGGAGAAGGCTGTGGAATGTTCCAGAGATTAAAGAGACATGAGAGTTGCGTGCTGTCCTGGAGAGAACATGCACATGACAGTGGGACAATGGGAAGACAAATTAGATGATCACACAGATGCTGAAATTGACAACTGTCCTTATGGACAAGGGGCCAAGACACATGCAACTCAATCTCAAATGCTCCAGTAGAAGCCAAACACACCTCAGACAGAGAAGTAATACCTGGAATATATAAAGAACTCAAGAAAAAAATTCAGCCACTGAAAATACTGTCAAAGACCTAATCAAAAAATATCCAGCTGAAATAAATAGATACTTCTCAGAAGAAGTGCATACACACGAAAAAAAGTTCAGTATCACTGGCCATCAGAGAAATGCAAATTAAAACAACACAGAGATGTTACCTTACCCCAGAAAGAATGACCAGGATCAAGAAATCAAATGGTAACAAATGCTGATGAGGCTGTGGGGGAAGAGGAAATCTTCTGCATTGCTTTTAGGAATGTAGACTAGTACAGCCACTGTGAAGGTCAGTATGGAGATTCCCTGAAACACTGAAGACATTCCATTCAACCACCTCTTCTTCATCTTCTAGGTATGTTCCTAAAAGAATTAAAAACATCATATATTACAGTGATATATGTTTATAGCAGCACAATTCAAAATAGGTAAGTCTTGGAAGCAGACTATAGGTCCACTGGCTGATGAATGAATAAAGAAAATGTGGCATTTATACATAATGGAGTATTACTCTACTGTAAAGAAGTATAATTTGAGTCACTGGTAATAAAATGAATTTACCTTGAGATCATAATGTTAAATGAAGTAAATCAGATACAGAACCTTAAGTATGCTTTCCCCTTACACAAGAAGCCCAAAATATAAATAAACTAAAGAGAAAAATAAAAGATAACAGGAAAAAGGGAGATTGACCTTGATTAATCCTCTTGATAAGATGGTGCAAAATAATTAAGATGTGCTACATGCAGGTACAACTCCTCATAATGAAAGTAATCATTATGAACTGCAAGCATGTACTAATAAAATTTCAAATGTTTAAATTACACTTGTATATGCACTTTACTGTACATATCTATGTATGTGAACACATTACACAGGTTGCATGCATATGAAAGGCAGGAAAGTATACAAATGGTCTAGCATACTGAGTATATGTTAATAATACATGAATCCTGGTAAAAAGTTAACTGTTCTTTATATAATTCTTATTCAAGCAACTTCAATAAGTTTGAAATTGTTTCTAGAAAATTTTCAGGAAAAATAGGTCTTCAAGAAATGTTAGATGGATGTTGAGATCCAAGATGGCCAACTGAAAGGTAGCATGATAGAGAGCCTCTCTGAGAAAAACAACTCAGATGCTAGGATCTAACACCAGGGAGAAGACCAGATGAAAGGAGAGGAATTCTCACAACCCAGGAAGAAACTGAGGAAAAAGAAAAATAAAAAAAGAAGCACGGATGGAGGGCTGGAGCTGGGCACACTCCTGTCGCTGTACTGGGCACGTCTTAGAGTCAGGCAACTCACAATCGAGCTGAGGTTGCATCCCTGCTGAGAGTGGGTTTGGTGAGCCCGAGACCCTTGGCAGGAGGTGGCGCTGTAACAGGCAGTGGAGATGGCGAGCCGAGCTGCACCGACTTTGGTGAATGCTGGAAACTGGATTCCCCAGAGCGGGGTGACCGGCTAAACAACATATTGGATTTGGGCAGGACAGGCTTGGATCGACAACTAAAGCAGAATCAGTAGACAGCCCCTGGCCCAAAGCAGATTGGTGGGATCTGCTTGGGCTGGGCCACGCCCCTGGTCGGGACCCAATAGCCAGGGATGAGGCTGTCCCAAACCTGTGACATCTGCAGGGCACAAACATACCCATACTGAAGACACTCACTGGTTGATTGTCTTAGAGAGGAGCTGGTCCACATCGCCCCTGCGTGCACCTCACAGATCAACAAGAAACAGGAGAGGGCAGCACTCCCCTAGCCAGTAAGCTGCAGAGAGACTGTAAGCAATACATAAAGGTCCAAAGACCTCCGCCATTCACCTGTCTGAAAGGAACCAGAAACATTACAAGACAGAGAAACAACAAAAAGCCGCCAATCACCAACCCAGGGAAAATAAGTCCAGGAGAGGTAAATACAGAGAAGACTGAGGGCAGCAAACATGCAGTATCAGACACAACCTCATCGGAAATAAAGAAATACTTCCATGACCTCATCAACAAATTTAAATCTGAAATGCTAACCCAGGTGAAGCAATATATAAGAACATTAATAAAAGAAATGCTGAGAACTCCTCAAGAAGACACAAATGGAAGAATGGCAGAACCCAGAGAAAGGAGAGAAGTCTTTGATGAAGAATATAAACAAAATCTAGAATACATGAAACAGACCTAAAGAGAATATCAGGACATTAAAGACTCCATTGAAAACTGCCAAAACTTAACAGACACTAAAGACAGACTTTCAAAACATGAAGTTAGATTTGCAATGTATGATCACGAAAGGAAGGATCTCTTAAAAATAACAAGGAACCAGGAAGTAACAATACAAAGGCTAGAAGATGACAAGAGGATCTATAACCTAAGAATAAAAAATGTGAACAAAGAAGCAGGGATAAATACAAATGAAATAAAAAGGCTATTCACAGAAATAATTAAGGAAAACTTCCCAAGCACAGGAAGTGATGTTCATATATATGAGGCATACAGAACTCCAGCCAGCTATAACCAAAATGGATCTACACCCAGACATATAATAGTCAGGATCCCAGAAATCCATCACAAGAACAGAATATTAAAAGTGATCAGAGAAAAGAAACAGATTACCATAAAGGAAAACTCATCAAAATCACAGCGGACTTCTCAATGCAAACTATCAAATCAAGAAGAGCTTAGAGTGAAATATTCCAATCCCTGAAAGAAAATAACCTCCAACACAGATTGATGTACCCTGCAAAGCTGTCTCTCAAAATTAATGGAGAGACAAGATATTTCCACAACAAAGAGGAACTGGGGGAGTTTTTGACCACCAATCCAACCCTGCAAAGAATACTGAAGGACATTCTAGAGAGAGAGAAGAAAATCACCAGGTTTCCAGGAACAATGGCAGAAAGACCTTAAAGAAAGGGGCAGACAGTGGAATGAAGGAGAAAAGTAAACAACAATGACAGAAAAATAACATAGCAGAGATGAGGCAGAAAAGATTGGCTATATCGCTGTTTTGTCTTGACTGATTTTATTCAAATCTGGTATGCTTGAGAGTATCAAGTCTGAGAGTAGAGGCAACTACTCTGAAGATGACAAGATTCAATAGGATACCCATTCTGGTTTGATTATTAACTGCCTTTGAAGTCCTATAATGCCTCCAATGTTTGATTTTTATTAATAGTGCTATATACCGCTAAGCTTAATTATACTATGCCTGATGATATAGATAATTTTATTGAAAATAACAAGAGACATCATAGTAACTACCATAGATCACCTAGTATTGTGGTTTTATATGTCCTTTTCATTTTGTGTTTCTCTAGGAATTTGTATTGTTGACTTGTTTTGATTTATTTTTCCCTCTAATACAGAAAGGCTAGGTATACATGTAGAGACCTATACATGGGTAGAACTTCTAAAAAGTTTATGAGAATGGATTATAGTTATTTTAAAAAAAGAGAAGAAAAGAAAGTATTCTAAAGGATATAACTACATGTATGTTTAAGTATGTAGGATTGATGACCATATTACTAAGTTTTTATAAAATAGATGAACAGAACTGATCGCAGTCTCACTGTTTAAATGTCTACTTTGTGTGCTTTACTTTTGTAACTTGAATAACTGCTTCTAAGAGGAAAGTATGTAATTATCAACTAGTGATTTTTTACTGGTTATTTGTTTCTGGTTTTGTTTTGAAATTTTGTATTATTTCTACCCTCTTTCTGTTTCATGTTTTTTCTTTAAATAAAAAAAAGTTAAAAAAAAAAAGAAAGAAATGTTAGGCACTTTACCAGTTATTATGGCTTGTACCTAGCAGTCCCCTCAAAGCCTAATGCAATCATACGTGGGGCTTTTCGAGGTGGCTGGATCTAGAGTGTGCACTGCTGGGAGTAAGGGTGTGTGACACTAAATCAGCCCACTGATCAGTTCAGTGTAGTTCCAGGAGTGGGTAAAGGAAGCCCCACCTGGGGTGTGGGTGACAGGCGGCCTGGGCGGATCCAAAGGGACACCAGAAGGCCAGCAGGTTTTCTGCTGCTTCTTCACTGCTTCACAGCTCTGCTGCCTTCTGCCTGCCATGTGCTGTTTCTCCGCTGCGATGCCCCCCTGCTAAGCCATCTTGCCTTGGGACCAGTCAGTGGAGGACTAAAACCTCTACAAACTATGAGTCAAATAAACCTTGCCCCCTTTAACTTTGGGTGTGGGGTATTCCGTATCAGCAGTAAATTTCATGATAAGTAAAGCATTAAAAGCATTTAAAAAATAAAAAGGTGTATGGCTGAATAAATACTTACCTCTGAAAAGTGCTTGTCCCTCAGCTGACTCATCTAAAAGCAGATGAAATAGACACAGGGGGCTCTTCAATGTTCCATTAGATTAAAAGCTAAATCTATGGGGACAGCAAAGCTAAAATTAATGAAATGGGTTACTCTATGCACCCAGAGGAAGGGAAGAGAAAGTGCTTGCACTTCTGAGGCATCAGAGCTTTCTCACTCACACTCCAGAACACCTGGTCACCCTGGAAGGTCCATGGCATCCAGACCTTGCTTTGTCTCTACCTCCCAGGCTCTGACACCACCCCCATGCCAGAGCTGCCCCAGGCGCTTGGTGCTGGGAATACTCCAGAGAGTCACACATATCCGAGGAACAGATTCTAAAGGAGATCACAAATGCAGTGGGAAACAAGATCTCTCTACAGATGAGTTTATGGCTCTTCTGGACATAAGGGTGATACATCTATGGAAAAAATGAAAAGACTTAACTGAAGTTCTATGGCAAAATGAGAATATCCCCAAGGATCTCAAGCTAACACTGACACTCAGTCCTACATAAATAAAAAGAGCAAGAGGAGAACTGCTGTAAACCACCCTGGACATCCCAGCGATCTAAGAACATTTTTCTATGATTTTGCCATTGCCAAAAGATGCTGTCTTGTTCCTCCCTGCTCTACTTTCTTTTAGAGAGGATAAGGTTGAATAATAATATTTATCTTTAGTAAAAATACCAGGAGTTGAAATGTAGATTAAGACCAATCAAGACTTCTAGAACTACTTTTAAGCAAATAGTATCAAAAATGCTTCCCTTTCCAGTAGATACAGGAGACACAGAGCGAGAGAGAGTGAGAGAGAGAGAGAGAGAGAGAGAGAGCAAACAGGAAAATAAACCCCAGAAGTACTGGCAGAAAGAGGTAGGAAAGAACAGGAGACATTAACACTAACTGCAGGATAAAAGAGGGAAGTTTTAGAAGGTCAGAGAGTGAAATGAGTAAAGAGAACAGAAACTCTTCTGACAAACAGGCCAGCTGGGACTAAATGTTCTCAGATTTTAATCGCAGGGACCTAACCAAGGAGCACAGCCAATATATGATGAGAGCTGTTAATTTTAAAGCCAATAGATTTTGTTTGAGAGGTGCTACAAGAACCTAATGTCCCAAAGAGGAAACCTCGGCACTGCCAGTTTTAATATATCTAATACGCTACTACTTAGCCTTAGCCCACGACGTCTACTTTGAGATTAAACAAATTGAAAATGCATCAGAGTAAACACGCAGAGTTCTGAGAATGCATCATTGGTGGTTCTGTGAGAATATTTTCTAATGTTTTGAATCATCAGAGAGAAAAAAGACATTTTCATTCTGAAATAAGTCTGTAACTTGTCTTCTTACAATCAGACGGTGTGAGGAGACGCTGGCCAAAGGAGCAACTGACCCTGGGTGTGATGAGGAAGAGACCTCAGGACCGTGTGGTTAGAGCTCAGAGCAGAAGCTGCAGACCAAGTGTGCAGAATCAGGAGCAAGTTATTGTCAAATTATTGTCGGAGACATTTGATTCGGCCAGTATGTTCCCCTTGTTCTGGTAAGATTGCCCAAACTAGGTCGAGCACCCAGGAAGACTCACAGAGGCTTCTGTGAGTCACATAACAAACCACCCCTGTCTCCAGCCCTGTCTCCTGACAAAAACTCCTATACCATGCATTGCAAAATGCTTTTCTGCTGTTTCTCAAGTCCTCAATTTACAAATAAATAACCACAGAGGTCTAGGTTGGCTGCTGTTTCCCTGAGGCTCTCTAGGCTCCAAAAGCAGCCTCTGTGAGTCTTCCTGGGTGTTCGACCTAAGTGTCACCCCTGGGTAATCCTCTTCATGACAGTGGACACTGTAACAAGGTGCAGTACAAGGGAACCATCCTACGAGTGTCGGCATCATGCATTAACAAGCCTCAACAGCTCCTGAGGAAAGGCCAAGTCACGTTCATGAGACTGAACTGTAGGTTTTCATCAGGACTGGTTCACCCTAGAAACCCACATCAACTCTCCCTGGGAATCTTTCCTTATTTCTTTTGAGTTATCTCTTTGCACTAAATTTTCTAAGATCCATATATTTGGTTTTTTGTCATTCTGCATTACTGAAAACTGACTCATACTTCAATTTTTTTTAATATAACTTTCTTTCTTTGAAGAGATGATTCTAATAAAAGGGCTTCCTGAAATACAGATAAGATGAGATGTTATTTGATCCCTAAGCAAACTCCAGCCACTGTGTCTTCCAGGATATTTCTCCTCAAGCTCATATTTAAGTCAGTTTTAAATCTGACTTAACTGAATTGGTACTTTTTTGCTGTTTGTTTTTGTATTTCTGTTTTGTTGTGTTGTTTTTGAGACAAGGTTTTGCTGTACAGTTCAGGCTGGCCTTGAACTCACTTTGTAGCCCAGGCTGGCCTTGAACTCACTTTGTAGCCCAGGCTGGCCTTGAACTCACAGCAGTCCTCCTGCCTCAGCCTGACGAGTGCTGGGATTACAGGTGGGCACCACCACACCCAGCCAAATCGTTATTTTATAACGCTATATCCCTTTCAGATTTCGTGCGGTCCTGTTTCTTGCATTAAAATGTTGTTTCCAGGATGTATCTAGCGTGTGCTCAACCTCACTCCTCACACATAAACTTGCCAACCCCGTCAGACAGCCACACAGGAACTCTGCTCCGTGTCTGCAGTGCCATCAGGGTGCGAGGATCATTTACTCCTCTGGGTTCTTTCCCTGATGCAATTTTGTTTGATTCCAAACTGTCCTTCACCTACCCAATTCAGTAACGAAAAGCTCAAGTCACAGCCGACAAGTTGAAAGCACAATTGTAAGGACAACAGAGAGGCCTCTGGTGCCCTGGACAAGGCCTGCTCAGCCTCCCTCTGTGCTCCTCTTAACCCCTGCAAGAAACTCAAGGGAACAGACACAGTGCACTCTCCATCGAGGGCCCGGAGGTGCTGTGGAATTTTACCCTAGCCGAGAGGGTGAATGGAACCACAAAGCACAACTAGAAACACAGAAAAACCTGGGGGACAGTTACCAATAGGAACTCACGCATCAGATGGTGATTTCTGCAGGTTGGTAAGTCAGGAAGTCACGAACCTTTCCTTGCTGTTGTTAAACATGGTTTCAAGGCTGCATCGGGCACCAGCCTATGGTGATAGAGCATTAAATGACTTTTTTCTTATCTGAGACTTTGTAAAAGTAATCCTCAAAGTAATCCTTTCCTCTCTCAAGTGAAATTATCCACAAGCTAAGTTATCTCAAAACTTCTTAGGCGTTTACTGTATTTGCTCCACAGTTTTGGGCCTAGGTTCCAAGCCAAGGAGACAGGCTGGTTGTTGCAGTTGGGTTTTTACAAAGCAGATGCTGAGAGGCATATGGGGTCCACACTTAGGAAGGGCTGGGGGCTGAGGAGGACAGGTCAAAGGGCACGGGGACAGCAGTGCAGGCTCCGCGAGCCTCTGCCAACCTCCTCACCAGAGCTGCTCCTGCGGAAACGAGGGCTCTCCCACGTCTGCTAAGGCAGAGGGAGACAGAGGGCCAGCAGTGCTCTGTGGCTGAGCAGACTCAGGAGGGCATGACGGCTGTCATCTGGCTGCTGACCGCACCCCACAGCTGGCAAGTGAGGTTTGCTTTGCAGAAGGGAAGGGTGCACCTCCATTCCTACCACACTGTGGTAACCACAGGCCAGGTTACTGCCTGCTTGTCTCTACCAACAGCACCTGCAACACTTCTGCTTTATAGACACATCGCTGGACCTTCATAAGCCACTTTTAGGAACACAGAGGTGTGGGCGGGGGGAAGAGGCCAGCCCCGGGCTGGCCGTGCTTGCTGAGCTTGGTTTCCTCAGCCAGGCTGGAGAGCCTTTTCCTCGGGACGCTGCCTCGGCTTCTGACTGTCGGCCCGAAGCTCTGCATACTGCTCCGGCTGATGGGCGCCGTAGCACTGCAGGAAATCAGCTGGCAGAGGAGCCCGAGTCTTCACACCCTTTGCAATGCAGCAAACACGGGAACTGGAAAGATTTCTGACAGACTCCCGAGTCCCAGCCACAGACCAAAATAAATGAGTTAATTATGACCACAACAAGCTCCGTGTGTGGCCCTCCGAGATCAGTGCTGTGGCTGACTGCGGGAAGTAACACCGCACACCACCCTGCACAGCAAACCATCCTCCATCAAACTGTCCCAGGGTTTCCTTTCCTTCCCCAGCATAAGCATCTTTATCACCCAGCTGCCAGCAGGCGCGTGGCTGTGTTGCCATGGAGACCACACCAAAGATAATTGCTTGCACATGTGTGTAGATTCTGACAGCCCCACTGGAGCCAGACCCGGCTTTGGCTTTCAGCTTTCGGCCCCTCTGTCTGAAGCGCAGCTCTGGGGCGGGGGCACAGACTCCTGAGGCCCCATCAGGGTCCACAGAGCTGCTGGAAGCTCTGCACCCAGGTAGCAGCCACCAGGCAGGCTGGTTGAAGACGCAGCCGCTTTCAGTCCAAACTCTGACCTTCTTCCTCACGGCTCTGAGTCAACTTATTTTTTTCTATAATTTCCTCAGTTTAAAATGTAGTGGGAGGATGTGTGGTGTGTGCTGATGATGACTGATTTTAAAGCTCTTGGTGGCAGTTCCCGAGGAGCTGCTCGGACCCAAAGCAGTGCCCCCTGCACCTCTGTTTCAGCCATGAGCGAATCGCCTTGCAAGGAAGAAGAAAGCTTGAACCAACTGCTCCCAAAGAAGCCCAGATGCACAGGCAGTAAGGGAATCACATCCCAACCAATGATGCTTTGGGACAAGAAGATGACCCGGGTAAAACTCTGGCTGTGGGTGGAACATGATCAAGATGATCTTCGCTGCACACTTTAAACCAACCTGGAATTTGCTGGAAACGTACAAGAGCCAAATTCTATTTCTTGCAAAGTTCATTCCCAAAAGCAAATTTGCACCAAGGCAAATCACGGGAGCCACTCTGCTCCGTCTCCTGGGTGAGACTGACCCCTGCTGGCCGCACTCTCCTCAGCCACCTCCTTCAGAAGGGGTCAGTGACCAAGACCTTGCTGGAAACAGTGCTGTCCCAGGTACCCCGAAACCCTAGCATCCAGGGCTGCGGTGACCCAGGAAGCGAGGCCTTAGGGTGCTGGTGTTTACACAGGAGACAAACTGTAAGCCAGACAGAAATGCTTCATTCACACATTCAGGGATTAAGGAAATAACATAACACCGACTAATAAATTTCATTTTCTTTCTCCCATATGGAATAAGTCAAAAATTCTTAAATTCAGGTTTTTCTTAACATTTATAAGGCTCTTAAATTTTTTAACAATACATGCATGTTTATAGAAAATCAATACGAAATAAGCAAGAGAAATACAAAAGACTATAAAGCAGACAAGGAAAAGAGAGCTGGGGTGGATACTGGGGGAAAAAAAGGCAAAATGTGAACCAACAAAAAGACATAATGCCCAAGCAGAGAAGGGGGGACGGAAGGAGGGAGGGGGAGATCTCTCCTGCCCCACACACCCACCGCCCATGGCAGTTTCACACAAACTAGCCAAGCCGAGCTGTGCACTGGCTGGTGTCTCTCACCTGGTGGCAGAGACACCTACCGTTTCCAGCAGCCTCTCCACCGGAAGCCACCCTAAGGCAAAAGATAACTGTGCTCTTAGCTGCCACTTACGAGAAGTCACTTCACCTGTCTGAAACCCTTTTTATCCATAAAACATAGACACCAATAACCTATTCTTTCTACCTTAGAAGTTCACGAAGATCGAATGAAGTGAATGATTGCGAAACCGCAGTAAAACCTTCCACACTGCACTACACACCCCGGAACCGTAGGAAACCTTCTCCCGGGCACATGAGAGGTGATTCACCTTGGAGTACAGGAAGCCGCTGTGCAAGAGCTCGCTGAGCAGGAAAGGCATTCCGGGGAGCTCAGCCTCCACGGGCTTCACCCTCAGCAGAGGGGAGACCCAACACACGCAAAGGGGAGACCCAACACACGCACGAGCTTCTCCCCTCATCCAGCAGTGATCTCGACAAATGACCACTCGTTCCTCGCTTAACAGGCTGCCCTCAGGTTGGGTGCAAATTACTATGAAAGGAAATCATACAGGCCCTTCCTTTCAGCCTAGTCGTGCATTAAAGCATGACAGGAGCTTCCAGAAAGGATCCCATGGAGCTGTCCTAGGAGTCTGTGTCCCTAACCAACCCTGGCTGGGTGTGTGTGTGACTCAAGGGTCCCAGGCGGGGATGTGTTTTTCCCAAGTTCTCAGCATCCCTGGCTCTGCAGTGCACTCTGGACCCTCCCAAGTTGGAAGGAGGCTGCAGAGGGAATGAACTGTGCACTGTTGGCCACTTCCAGGGTAGGATGACTCTACTTCCACACATAACGGGGCCAGTTCCTTAACGTTCAGAATCTTAAAAACGCATAGAATTACTTCTCGCTTTAGAAACAGTTCCCCCTTTTGCCTAAATCAAAAACTTGGGCTACAGACTCAGAAAATTTCTGAACAAAGGTGAAGACTGGTTTGTGTGTGATTCCAGAATGCTGTGAAATGTGGTCTAATTGCGACTGTCCTGGCAGAGGAGTCCAAGTGCAGACAGCAGGAGAGGCAGCAAGAAGAGAAAGTCCAACTGCGATTGTATGCTTTCATCTCGTCCTTTAAAAGCTGTGACTTTTGTATATTTTTCACATGTACACAGCAGAATAAAACCACAGCATGTTTTGATGACCCATTTACGTACATGATATGTAAAATTTTTCATTACTATCAGTGCCTTACCCTAATAAAGTTTGCAAAACATGGAAATACAATCAAGACCTTTCTGTCACTTAAAAACAATCCCAGTTGGATTCTAAAAGTTAGCTTACAAGTATCACACACTAAGAACCTGGAGTTTTCTTCCTTTGGGAAACTAGTAAAACAGTGCAAATGCACTAAAATAAAACAACCACCACTAAAGCAGACTTGATGGAGTGTGTTCTGTGGGGTCATAGATATATATCCTCACTTGAGATCACACCTAAAGCCGTGAAAGGACCGAGGGGTCCCTGGGTGGCACCACACTCCCGTGGCCTAATGCTGACCGTCACTGAACCTCTCTTCAGTCCTAGCAAAGGTGCCAAGATTTCGTTCTTGTTTTTGTTTTGATTTGCTTTCAATGTGAAAGTCTCAAATATTCGACACCTTGGTCTTCACAGTGGTACAGTTCATGGCAAGAGACGTGGGTGGTCATGTCTACCTTAGGAAAATCCAGGTTTAGATATTCATGGACTTCATCTGAAAAACACCTGGAATTGCATACAGAAAAGAGCAGAGCGCACCAGCCGGGTCCAGCCTCCGAGAGCCAGACTGCTGGCCTGTCCTCCAGGGTGAGTCACCCACAGCACCGCAAGCCAGGCTCCAAGCCAGCGTGCTCCTGCGGTGAGGTCCACTGGCTTTGTTTCCTACTTCGGTGCCGGATTTTAAGGAAGGGAGATCTTCATGCGGGGCCTGACAGCACCCACCACAGCCGGGGTAGGGTGGGGGGCCGGTGACCAAGGCTGGACCCTGGGCTCCCCGCGCCCCAGGGCGGTGCCCACTGCACAGGTTGATCTACTCTGAAACAGCGCAGAAGGCTCAGAGGAGCGATTCATCCTTGTCCTGCAAGTAGAGGCTCCAGCAGGCCTAGGGCTCCCCATCCTCCGAGAACCCCGATGCGCCCAGAATGCTGGCCACCATGGCCTCAGCCTCGGGAGGGCACAGCCCAGGCTCTGCTGCTGACAGCCCAGCCTGCAGCAGCCCACCCGGCCTGGCCCGCACCCTGTGAGCAACCGCATGTCTCCTTCCCACTGCCAGGATCCCGGCTCCAGGGCTGGTGGGAAGGGTGGGTGCTCACCCGGCTTTGTCTCCTTCCCTCCCCTCACTGGAACCCCAGCCTTGCCTCAGCTGGGAAGAAGAGGGGGGACAGTCACCCCAGCCACCCAAGGGCCTGGGCCAGACCTGGCTGGGTTAGAAGGCTGCACAGCTGCCCCAGGGCAACAGGGAACGCTGGAAGCCAAGACAGCAGAGTGAGGTCAGCTGAGAATAAAAAGGCTGCTTCTTCGGTGGGTTAAGACTGGGAAGTGAAACAGACTCCTGTCACACAACGCAGCCCCTGGGGACTGTGCCAGCTCCTAGAGGCAGCCCCCTCACCTACCCCACACTGTACACATCTAAGAACAAGGACTTCAAGTGTTGGGTAACAACTGTCTGACTCATGCCTGTAATACTGGCATTCTGGGAGGCTGAGACAGGAGGATCTCTAGTTTAAGCCCTGCCCGGGCGATTTGGTGACTTGTTGAGACCTGTATCAAAATTTTAAAAAGCTTAAAAAAAATTGTGGGTGTGGCTCATGTGGAAGCCCAGGGTTTGATCCCCAGTACCACAAAAAAAAAAAAAAGTAATTTTCAGGAGTGATAATTCTGTAGATGGTTCTGGCTGGCTCTGGCTGGCTCATAATCCTTGTCCTCTGAAATCTAAAACCTCAAGGCAAAGTCACTGGGTCAGGTGTCACATTTGTAAACCAGCCTCTGTCTCCACAGTAAGGGTCACTAGATCAGGGGTCACTTGGCCTAGGGACCACCAAGGTCTCCTGACCAGAAAGAAGCACGTGGCTGGCCGGCTCACCCACCCAACAGGACCCCCAAACTCATCGCGCTCGGAAGACAGATGAAGGAGAGCGGGGCAAACAGCCCTATGCAGGGACAGGTTTCCGCCCAGCTTCCTTTCTGTTCGGGTTTTGTTTTTTTTTAATATCAACTCTACAGTTTATTTTGAATGTGTCCCACTGAGAATCTCTAGCATCCATGCCGCAGCCAGCACAGCTCTGGAAGTTTTCAGGGTGCAGCATGGTGGAAGATGAAGTGGTAAAGAGTGAGGAGACAGAAGCCGAAGTTGGTGGAGCCCTTGGTCCAGGGGGAGAGAAAGAAACTGCCCAAGGACCTCACACATTTCCATGCACCCTGGGCAGGCTGGTGCCACAGGACACACACACACACACACACACACACACAGGCAGCCTCCGGCTCTGTGTCCTCCCTCCGGCCCTGGGCTGGACCTCCGACTTCAGCAGCTGCCCCTCACAATTTCAACCCATTCCTGTGTTCGTTGTTACTATTTTAAATCCTTAGTCTCTTTCTTCCTTGCAGTGCTGAGGACCGAGTCCAGGACCGACAAACCGAGTCACATCTCTGCCCTTCCGGTTTTTAAACGGTGCAAGCTGGGCTGTGACTGCCTCAGCCTCCCAAGGTGCTGGGGTTACAGGCCTGCACCCCTCTGCCTGGCTCCTCTCTGGATTTTAGCACAGGCCAGAACAGAAAATAAAAATCTATGATATCGCTATTATAACTCATTTATGATTCTGATGTTGAGACCAAATCTGATTTAAAATTGAAAAACATCAGTGTCCCAGTCCAACAAGTCTTGCGTTTTGCTTCAGCCTTCGATGATTTGATAGTTATGATCCATATTGCAATGTCCATGTGTAACCAGCATTTTTAGATCTGTGTGGGCGTTGATTCCATCTTTAAAATGAATTCACCAGCGAGACCAGGGTCACCCGAAGTGCAGCGGCCACATCTCAGGATATGCACCCCCAAAATCCCTGCAGGTCAGGCAAAGCCCTGGGACTTCCGCTTGTCACCGCCTGCTCTGTTTTATTTTCCCGTTATGTGTCCTAGAACTGGTCACAGCTCTGCGCGCTCAGGGGAGCCGGGGACTCCTGGCAAGGCCGGCAGCTGTCCCCTGGCCTCCTGCCAGCCTCGCAAACCCAGCACGCAGCGCCGCCTGGTGGTGTCCTGAGACAGTGCGTGCATGTGTTGAAATTTCTGTAAAAAACAAAACTTGTCATCCTGCTAACAGGATGTCTTGGTTACTTTTTCCGTTGCTGAGACAAAAAGACCCAACCTCCAGAGTTAAAGGGGGGAAGGTTTATTTGGCTCACGGTGGTAGAGGCGTCAGTTCAGAGTCGGTTGGCTCCGAGGCACACTGGCCTGGCACAGGGGCACCGCAGAGGACCAGTCCTCTTTCCGTCCCGTGTATTGTGTACAGGCTGTCACTAGCCCGGTGGTGGGTGTGGCACTCACACCCTTACCCCAGCCAGAACTGTGCCAAACCAATCAGTGGACCAATTAGTAATCACACACTCAGCCACCCCTGAAAAGTCCCACCTGTGACTTCATCAGGCGCTAGGGGACGTCACGACATAAACCATAACACAGGAAAATGGTGTCCTGCACCAGTGACGCCCAGTGTGAACTGCGTGGAGGGGAACCGAGGAAGTGCCTGTTTCCTTCCCATTTGCAGAGTTCTCCCAGCTCACCCCGTCTCCTCTGTGTCCACCTCCTGCCGTCCCCTCTGTGTCCACCTCCTGCTCCAGCCTGGAGTCTCCCCAGGCCAGGCTTGCAGGCGTCCACCTGCCTCCTCCCGGCCAGGCCCTGTGAGGGGCGGACCCCAGTCTTGTGGTTTGAGGAAACCTGCCTGGTAGGGTGGGCGCCATAAGCACAGACCACTGTGGCCCATCCCCTGCCCTGCTTCCTGAGTGTGGCCCGGTGTCCCACCGGCCACAGGCCCTTCTGTAAGCGCCAGTCTCTCTGAGTTATAGCAACTTGTTTATGTCATTCTCTAGATTTATTAAATTCTAAAGAAGACTCGTGGAAAACGAGAGCCACAAATACGAGTCACACAAGTCATTTCCAATTTTCCAGCAACACTTAAAAAGTAAAAAGTAAGAGGTAAATTGTATCTTAATCATGCATTGCATTTAGTCCAGCATATCTGCAATATAATCATTTCAAACATAATCACCCATCAAAAAGTGAATGGATTAAAAAAGTGGTGTTTACACACAATGGGGTACTACTCTACCCAAAAGAAGGGTACACTTCAGTCATTCATAAATAAATGGATGTACCTTGATACCATGACGTTAAAGGAAATAAATCAGACATGAAAGCTTCAGTATTGCATGATTTCTCTTATATGAGAAAGTGTAAAATCACTATAGAACCTGTGGAAATACAGAAGATCGTCAGTACCTACTTTAAAAACATTTACTCTCATAGGTTCAATAATACAGAAGAAATGGACAGATTCCTAGAAACATATGAACCACCAAATGGCAAACAGAATGCAACAAATCATTAAGAAAATTGTGTATCACAAATAAATGGGGTTTATCCCAGGATGGTTCAACCTATGCAAATCAATAAACATACACCATATCAATAGAGCCAAAGACAAGAGTTGCATGGCCATCTCAATATGCAGAAAAAAACCTTTAATAAATTCTAACACTGAATTCAAACAAGACAAAATAGTGTAAAACTGATCAAAACAAAAGAATGCAAGCATTACAGGCCTTGAAAACCAGACGGTAGGAAAATAAACAATGGTTACCACAATGTCTCTTGTTCTCTTCAAAACAGCTGTCCATACCTTCACACATATTGAAATCAAATAATAGAAAGACCAAAACCAATCAAAATAAAGAATAAAAACATTACTGGACTTCAAAACAAGGTGATAGGAAATCAGCAGTGGCTACTATAATCTCTTATTTTCTTCTAAGTAGCTGTTCATACCATCACAGGTAACAAAATCAATTCTTGTAAACTCTTTAGGAGAAATTCTAGGCATGTATAAGCCCATACATGTGCATCTATCCTTTCTGTATTAGAGGGAAAACAAAACAAAACAAAACAAAGTACAAGAAAAACAAGAAATGAAAGAGACAAATAAATAACAACAAAGAGCCCAAAACAGCAACAATATAGGCTTTCAAAACAAGGTGGTAGGAGCATAAAACTAAGGTTGTTATTTTGCATGGTTATCTTCACAAGAGTTACTCAGATTATCAGATATAAATGGAAAATTGATCTGATCCTATGAATGTAAATTGTTTTGTTCCAAGAATAGAATTAGTAATACCATCATCTTAATCATCTTAAGTGTGTATATACAAATTATAGCTTTTTCCTTTTTCCTTCCTTCTTTTCTCCTTTTCCCTATATGAGTTATTTTTCCCCTTTAAGCAGTTTCTTACCCTTTTATAATATTTATTGAAGATTTTGTGCATACATGTTTATAGCAGCACATTTTTAATAGCCAAATCTTGAAAACAACCTACATGCCCACCAAATGAGGAATGGATACAAAAGATGTGGTACTTTTATACAATGGAGTATTATTCGGCTATAAAGAAGGACCACATTGAGTCTCTTATAGGTAAATGGATGTGAACTGAGACCATAGTCATAAGTGAAATAAGTCAAACTCACATGCGTAAATACTGTATTGTCTCCCTAGTTTAAGAAACTAAAAGAGTAAATAAGATACAAAACCTAATGTCATTCTTTTGGGGTTTTTCAAAATTTCCAGTAATCTTAATAAGAATATTCACCTTCTTTATAAAATGAAATGAAGTATTATAGAAGTTTATAAGATATCTGACTGCAGATATAAGATTTCACTTTAAGAACATTCATGGAAAAATATAGAGATTACACTTCACATAAGTATTTACAGATATGATCCATTCTACTTCTAAGGAATTTAAATCTATGGCTTCGGTAGCTTATCTACGAGTGACTGCCACATTTACTACCTGCATTTTTAAGAAAAAAACAGGACACATTCCAATTATTTTTATTTCTGCATAATATGCCTAAAGCAACAAATGACTTCTTTTTTTCAAACAGTGGCCTGAGTTTTTTGTATAAATTCTAAAAATACCCACACATTTCATTTATTTAATCGGTGCGAATCAAAAGCACTGAGAGATACAGGAGTGAGGACGGGCTCTCTGCGTAGGGTAAGGGTAGGTTCCCGAAGCACCGTCACCTCCAGCGCCTGGTGTTCTGCACAGCTTGTATCCCCTGGAGCCTCCAACTGGGGAGACGGAGCCCAGGAACGCAGCCGCCAAGCAGCGCCATCACTGCTGGGAGGAACTCGAGTGTCCTGGCCTCTCGGACATGCTGCACGGTCTCTCCTCCTCATTCCGCAGCCTTCTGCCCAATGCTGGCCTCCTCCCCTCTCTCCCTCTGGGACCTTCCCCTGTGGCTTCCCTTCCCAGGGACAAAAGCCTGTCTCCTTGCCTTTGCCATCTGCCAGTGGAAAACCCAGAATTCCTCTCCCTTCACGATGCCCATTATGCCACACCATTCGGTTTCCTGCCCCTCGGCAGCCCTGTCTGAACTTGTACACTCTGTGTCCTTGGATTCTGGGCATGAGTGACGCTCCTGGAAAGCCTGCTGAAACCAACATGCAGGGTCCTCCCCAGAGCGTCAGCTCAGCAAGCAGGTCTGACGTGGAGCCTGAGAATCTGTATGTGTAGCGAGTCCCCCAAAGCTGCTCATGCCCTGAGGACCCTCTAAGGACCACTGTTTTAAGGGCATACACCAAGCTTTGCTAGCAATAAAGTCACCTATTCCTGCTGGCCTTACCTCTAGCCACACAAAGAAGGAACTGAAGGTTTTTAGCTTTTTCCTCTAGCTCACACCTGGCTCTCCATGAGTGTTCCCCCTCCAGAGCATTCCTGCAGGGAGGATTCTGGCCCCGTTTGCTGATGTTCAGCTGCTCATGCTCCCAATCCCTCGCCCCTCAGGCCCTCGTTTCCCTCTGGGCAGGACGATGAGACAGTGTGAGCGCTCCCTGCTTTGGCATCACAGAAGATTCAAACCACACAGTCTTCACTGCAGCAAACTCTCACCCTGTCCCCATCTTCAAAGGACAGCGGAGATCTGGGCCAGATCCCTGTCCCTGCTCTCAGGTCAGGCTGGGCTGCCCAAAGGGTCTGTCTTGCTTCCTTTGCAAGTATATTTTGTCAAAGCCTCATCTGAACCAAACTTTGGATGGGAACCATAACAAATCCCTTACAGCCTGGAGGGTTTTCTCCTTTTCTTTATACTGAATAAACCTAATAAAAACCATACCATGCAACTATCTGAGTAGAATTAAAAGTTTATTCATGGAGTATGTGCTCACCCACCCCAAAGCTGCTGGAAACTGGGTAGAGACATTACAGGAATAAGATTAGAAATGAGGATTTTGGAAATTCATGCTTGGTCAAAAGAAAACTGTGAGATCTTAATATGAGTTTATGAACTTAGACCAATGACCATGAGGACCAACCCTCACACAAAGACATGGAGCTTGCAATTCATTTTTTCAACCCTCACACAAAGACATGGAGCTTGCAATTCATTTAGAAAAATAAGCAGACAAATGGAACATCAGTCACCTGAGTAAAGTGTCTCATATGAACTGCTGAGATCAGAAAAAAGGCAACTTAGAGATGCAAAAAAAATAGAAAACACTCTTCAAACAATAAAATTAACACCTTCAAAAAGAGGTGTTGAAGCAAGAATAAGGCACTATTTTAAAATATGGAAAGAAAAAAAATTACTGAGAAATCAAAAATGTGGTAATAGAAGTGAAAATCTCAATAAAAGAATAAATCTTTAGAAAACAAAAAGACAAGAAGGTAGAAAAGAGATATGGAAAATATAAAATTAGAAAATTTCAGTCGGCTAATGGGGGAAGGGAAACAAATCAAAATATAACACAAAATACTTTCCCATAATTGAAAGTTTTTATACTGAAAGATACACAAAAATCCAAGTATTACAGATGAAAAGTAACCTCCAGAACCTTCATTGTGAAATTTCAGAAAATAGACAAGAGGCTAAAAACTTCAATGACTTCATTTTCTTACAAAAGGCCAAGAATAATGATAGCATTGCACTACTCAGCAACTATTCTGGCAGCCAGAAATCAAAATTACGAGGGAAGAAATTCTAACCTATAATTCTATATCTGTATCTACAAACTGTTGATTAAATGTCAGAGTAGAACATTTACTGACAATATAACATCAGTGGGGCAGAGGGGGCTTTTCTCTAAAACCACTTTGTCTTAATTTTCTCTCATTGCTGAGACAAAATACCTGAGACCCATTGCTAATTTATTTTTTCTCTCACTGCTAAGACAAAATACCTGAGACTCAATTTATTTGGCTCACACTTTATGGAGGTTTCAGTTCATAACCAGCTGGCTCCAAGGCAATGTGGTGTGGCAGACCATTCATGGTGGCAGAAGGTACAATGCAGGTTACCTGCCCTAGAGCAGGTGAAGCTCTCACAGCCCCAACTCCAACACTAGACAATGAACCAATCACAGACTCTAGACTCAGCCACCTGCAAAAAGCCCATACCCCCCGTGACTGCATGAGGTTCTGGGGGGACATCCAGACACAAGCCATAACACTCTTCGTCAGAAAACTACCAAACGATATATTTCACCAAAACAAAGGGGTAAGTTAAGAAACTGGAAAACAAAGAAACCAAAAATCATGTAATCTTATACAAGAAAGAGGCTTAGGAAATCTGTAGGAAAAACAATACACAGAATCTGCAAGGGGAAAATTATGAAGTAGGACTTAGAGCACATAGGAGAGTTTGGAACAAGCTGAAAGGCATCAGGAAGGTGCTCACCGAGATGACTTCATAGGCCTTGATGTGATTTATTACGTTTGGATAACTGACAGAGAATGTCAGGTTGAATTGCTGACAAGCATATAAGACAACCAAGTAGAGAACAAGTATTAACTACAAGTAAAATGAAGCATTTATAAGAAAAAAAAAAAAAGCGAGCCCAGTATATTTCTTGGATCATCTGTGAATAGCATTTTATAGTCAAATAATATTAAGTATTTATCTAGACAAAACTATGTTATTTCTTCATTGAGAGGTTGGGAGAGGGCAAGAAACAAATGTGTACAGGAGAGCAAGAGGATAAAGCAAGCAAGGCTGCCAAGCAATGCACTGTAATTAACAGCACAGGCATGGAGTCATAGCAATTGTTACGACAAGAAGTAACAATAGCAATCTGCTCTAAAGGGATGGAAATAGCCATAAAGTGGATAACTATTAGTTGAAAGGAGTTCCTGCAGTAAAATGGAAATTTGGAGGAGCAGATAGAGATGTCAAATACATTGCTATCTCCATTAAAATCCTACTAGTTTCTGTTTACTTAAAACTGCATTCATGTGTAGCATTAAAGCACTTAAACTGGGCGTGGTGGTGCACAGCTGTAATCCCAGCACTCAGGAGACTGAGGCATGAGGATTGTTGCAAGTTCAAGGCCAATCTGGGTTACATAAGCCAATTCAAGGCCAGCCTGCACCACATGGCAAGACTCTGTCTTAAATAATAAATAAACAAATAGATAGCATTTATAATCCTTTAACTTATTCAATAAAATTTCTAATTTTCTCATCACTATCTGTATCCTTCCCACAAAGAATCTGAGGTGATGTATCAAAAGATACATACAACAAAAAGGATAAAGAGGAATACAGAAGAAAATCAAGAGAAAAAGGAATGAGTTTCTTCAATTTCAAATCCATTATAGCACCTTGTTACTTTGTTTCCTCAACTGAAAGAAATGAAAGTGTAACAACTATCCTGATTTTGTTGGAATGTTTCTTTAATGTGGCTTTGTTTTTGTGGGAAAAAGTGAATGAGTGGTACACAGGTGTTCTCACACCTCCTGGAGCTAAGAACCATCAGCTAGAGAATTGTTTCTCACTCACAATTAGGAGCTGATCTTTCCAAAAGCCAATCCATCTCCTTAATGTTTACAAATAGTCTGTTTCTCCCCAAGGAAAACCACACAAAATAGAGGCAAGTATTTTTCCTGTGGGCTTGGGATGCTTTTAAAATAGGTACACAAGAGTGGAAGTCTGTGCTAATGCTCCGACCCCGCTGAATTCCTGCAACGGGAACAAGAGCGGACAGGTCCTCATCCGGGGTGCTTTCTGTTTGTCTGAATGTAGGAAATTGGAAAGGGCTTACATTTTGATTTTAAAGCAATATTCAAGTGATGAGTAGATAAACTACTAGTTCTTACCTGTGACCCATGTCTGTACTTTCTAGCATTTGCATTTGTTAATCGAGAAACAAAAGAATCTGCAAAACATCCCACATGATAAATGTGTATACAAAAGTTCCTGGTTGGTTTGGTTGGTTGGTTGGTTTTCTTGTCGTTTTAAGGTGTTTTGTTTTATTTTTCTAGCACTTGTAGGTAGATAGACATGATTTACCTTAAAAAGAAATTCAACAAACTATTGGCAAAGTTGTTTTACTTATGTGGAATTGCACTGACTTAGAAAAGAGAGAAGAGCAGAGATGGAGGAGGCAGAGGCCTGGTGGCCCTGTCCGCTGGACCTCGGCTGGGGGATGCTGGACAAGTGTGTATGTGGACCTCAGCATCGCGGGGGCTGCACTGAGTGCCAGGAGTGTGTGTAGAGCATGGAGAAGACAGCAAGCCCCAGACTGGAGTCTGAAGAGATAGAAAAACTAAAGGCCAGGACACCTGAGGAGCCAGAAACAGGGCCAGGCAGGCCCCGCGGCTCATGGACACAGGCTCGCAGCTGGTCCAAGCGCGGTGATGAACATTGTGTGACACCAGTGACCTCCAGCCTGTGAACTGCTGTTCTGCTTGCGATTTGCTCCCACAGGCAAGGACCCAAAGACAGCACAGCCATAGCGGGGTTCACTGGTTTTAGGCACAGCCAGGGCAGCGAGAGGAAAGAAAAGCAGACAAGGAGAATGAAGACATTTTCCAGACTATGACTGCAGCCATCCAGCATGGAACTTGCTAGGGAGGAACACAGCAAAATATGAGGACCAGCTGACATTTTAATCTTGTCTTGGGTTAAATATCTTTGGCACATAAATGGCTTTACGTATTTGTCCTTTTTCTCAGGATTAGTTTCTAAAAGCAGACTTGTTAGAAGGAAAGGTATGAATTCCTACAGCTCCCGATGCCAATCGCAAACACTTTCCAAAAGCCCGTGTCATCTAAAACCTCTCATCAAAGTACAGCATTGCCTTTCCCAGAAATGTTTAGGCGGGTTCATCCTGATACACAGGACTGCTTACCACTGAGGCTGTGTCACCCTAAAACTGAGTGATCACCCCCCGTCCCCCCTTGGCTCTCCCACCCATGCTTTACACTTTCCTAATGCTTTTGCTTTTCACTCCACATAAATTAACCTCTCCCACAATAAGTAATTCTGCTTCAATTCAAAGTCCATTAAGTGACTGTATTTCATTCAAGAGAAAATCTGAGCAATTTTTTAAATGATACCCAGCAAAAAATTTAAAAATCAACAGAAAGCTAGAAATTTAATGAAGTAATTCAAGGTGATGTTTAATTCTCTTTCCTTGTAGCTAATTTAAGTTACCATTTCTCAAAGAGCCCTAAGGACTTCTGCAGAGGTCTTCATGTCCAGAGCTCACTCCTAAGTAAGAGGGACAAGACAACATGTGAGTCAATCCACACAGGGATTTCCGAAATGCTTTCATAAAACACAGTATCTCAGGAAACGCACCTCACCAGTAATCAAATTCCAGCCAAAGCTACCAGCTTCTGAGCTAGCTCTGGTCTTGCTGGTCTCACACTGCACAAGTGCATGCAGAGTGACAGACACAGGAGGGAGTTCCTGAGTGGGAGGGAGATAAAAAATCGATAATCTCATGGTAGATGTTACAATGCAAGAGAAATATCTCAGCATTTTTGTGAGGCTAAGAAAATTTTGTCTTTGAAGACTAAATAGCTAGTAGTTACTAAATATGTAGCTCCAGAGAAATCAATGGTCAGTCATATCAGTTAAACTGTGTATTTAAACACACACACATTGCACACATTTCTGCACATGTGTGCACATGCACAGGCACACACTGTGTGTCCACACACATCTGATGGCGTCTACTGACACAGATTACCACCTACAAGCATGCTTCTTGCAGCACAATGATGACACTTCTGAACGTCAAATTGCCTTTCCTTTAACGGTGGCTGTGTCACCTGGATTGAAAGTCACCCTGAGATGACTGTGTTTTCAGAGATGTGCCACTGCCTCCTGTGGTATGGCTGCCAGCAGAAATCACAGATCTCCCTCTTGGTCACAAATAAAATGTTCTCACTCTCTGTAGCTTCATGGATTTCTCATGAAAAGCTTCCCAGAGATTTGTTCAGTTGCTGCTACAGACCCCAGTGGACAGGAGATCCCAAGGACTGGCTCCCCTTCAGCTTGTAAGGGAAAATTATATATATATATATATATATATATATATATATATATATATATCACTTTTAAAGCTGTAACTAATTTAAAAATATATCATCCACCCTGTTGGTGACTGATACTCTAAGACACCAAGAAGAGCTTTCCTAGATGATTTTTTTCACTCTTGGGATTTCACACTGCCCTCCCCAAGTTCTCAGCACGCCACCCTCTTCAAGGGCTTTTCCTTCCATAACTTCACCCCGCTGAGGAGAGAAACACCTCAGCATACACTCCAGCTTAAAGGTTTAATTGTTGTTTTTAATTTAGATGAGAGGGATAAACTGCTTAGAAACAGAACTAATTATTCCATAAAACCACTAGAATAAGTACTGATTTGGGGGTAATTTTCCTGGCTCTAATTGTAAAATTTTAAGCCTCTATTTGCCAAAAGTAGCAAGCAATCTACTACAACAATCAGTAAAAAGGTTTTAAAGCTAGAGAAGGCTGCGAATCAAGAAAAACATCAAACTCTGGGAAGTTCAGATATTGAGGATACACCCAAACACTACAACAAAGAACCACCTCGCTTTCCAAGCAGCTGGAGAAATGATGTCCTGTATGAAAGCAGCACGACACTCACTGGTGACATCTACTAACACAGAGAGCTCAAGAGCCAGAGGAAGCGGCAGCATCCAGGTCTGGGTGGATGCTGCAGTCCAGCCGTCTAGCATCTGCACAGACTGTCCTGTGTCTGATCACCGGTACAGTCCCCTACAAACTCCAGTACAGACTTAGGTGTTAGAAACTTCAAATTAAACTTTTTCAAACACAATGTGCATCAAAAGTGTTTTACCACTGCATAGAAATAGTCAGTTATTGGGGACCTGGCCAAGATCCCCAATCTTCCAAATGAGTGTACAGCAAAGGCTTAAATAAATGAGACAAGTAGCATGACTGTAGGGCTCTGGGAGGATGAAAACCCTCTAGCAGAGTTTGAGACTCTGGGGGCTGAGACAGAGCTTCTCTGGGTTACCCATATTTATTAGGTTTTCAAAGAAAGAAAGGGGACACTGAGGAAAGTGCAGGACCTTGGGAGTCATTTAGAAGACCTCTCTGAGTAGTAAATTACGCAGTTTAGGAGAAGTGCCTGGGCTCCATGATGACATTTATGACAGGAGTGAGGCAGCAGTGTGAGATGCCGGCAGCTGCAGTCTCTAGCTAGTTAATTGGGGTTGGAGCCAGGAGTCCTCAGCTGTGGCCTTGCCTTGTCCTCTGAGGCATCTCTGGCCTCACAGGGCACTACCCACCTCAGCCAGGACCAGGGATTCACAGAGGTCCACTTACTATGAATCCGCTGCCCATCTCTAGGCAAGGGGCCGAGGCTTAGGACAGACTCACAAGTAAACATACAAAACCAATTAGTTAACTTTAAATCCTGCTCAGAGCTGCTTCAGAATGGTCTCCGTCAGCCAATGATGCTTTCATTTCACTGACACTCAAAATACATAGATTAATTCACCGACATCCTTCACCTCTCCACTGTCTTCATAATTCTGAGAACGGAAAAGCCCATTAACAGGTCCATAAGTAAGAGAGCACCGCTTCCTGTTACCATGGAAACAGTCTCAAACACAAAGGATCCCAGAGCCAAGAGGACTGGAAGCCCCTGCCACTGAGGGAGAAGCCGTGGTTCTGCAGTGTAAGCACCTCCACAGCACACTTGTCCGAACCAGAACTAGAAGCATGTTCCCTGGGGCCCCTAATTATGCAGCAGCAAAGAGAAAGCACCATCACTATGGTTTTTTGCAAAGGAAATTGAGTCTGACATTCTCATGCAGGTGCTCTGTCTCTGCAGCTCTTTGCTGCTGACTGACTCATCCTTCCTTCCGGTTTTCATTAGCTAATCTAACTTGGTCCAAACATGACCAGGAAAACTTCCCTCTCCCTGTAATGAGCTCCTGTGGGAGCCCTGCAAGGTGGCTCTCAGGAGGTTACAGAAGCCAGTGCTGAGAGGAAAGAAGGAGAGGAGGAACCACTTCCTCACTAATTGACCCTACTTGGAATTGCTACTGCCAGAGCACCTGCTGGGCTGGTGCAGGGAGGGTCAGAGCACTCACAAGGAAGCGCCTATTAAAGCCGGGTACAAATGCCCATTGTCTCTGACACAGAAAGGGACAAGGAACAGGGAAAGGAAAGCAATTCATTAATCAAAATAATCACTCTGCCATTGTTCACACGTCACTTTTCAGAAATGTTCTTTCATGGCCATTAATTCACTGTATTATATCTGTAAAATTTTTGGAATTATAGCATGCCCTAGAGGCACTGAAATCGCCTCTCTGGACCCTAAGGGCATTGGGGGGCATCTCTCTCACTCAACTCGAGGGCACTGGGGGTAACTGCACGCAGACCCCTGCCACACGCACTGACCCAGGAGTAGGAAGGCCGAGCGGAGATGTGCAGACCTGCCCGTCCTACACTAGAGCACACTCACCAGCAAATGCCAAACGGTAAATTACACTGGTAAATCTCACCTACAGATTCACATAAATCAATACAAAATGAAGCCTCGCTTTCAGCAACTACACTCTGGAAATTCATGCAAACAACGAGAACAAAGAAGCATAAAGAGATCCTTGGGGAAGCTTGGAGCACTGGGCCTTTCTCCCGGGGCGCGCCGCACCCAGGCTGCACAGACTGGCCTGCGCCAGGGTCTCTGTGGTGCTCTGTGCACTGCGAGCTGCAGCCTGAGCTTCTGGCTCACTCCCCTGTGAGCACAGTTAAATTCCACCCTGGGAGACCGACCACAGCCCCATGGTCTTTAAACTGAAAATCACAGACACCTTCCTGTGGGTGCTTTTTTGAAAGAACGCTTTTCAAAGAATTTTAAAGTTGCTTTCATCTCAAGGTAACTGCAAATTTTTAAGTTGGCAAACTTTGGAGACTGTGCCTAACTACTACTTGATAGCAGCATGCGCTGTCTGCCCTCCCACCCATGCTAGCATCTACCATTAAGAACACGGTGATACCCAGGGAAGGCCAGATACCCCCACAAATGAAGGGTTCCTCGTAAGATACAAAGAGCTGCGCTGTCTCTCAGGTCATAGAACCTGGAGCATTAGGTGTAAAAAAATATGTAATCTAGTCCTCCAAACTCACCTTGCTCTTATCAATTTTTTGTTTTGTATTTTGTACTAAAGCAAATGACAGATCCGCGATGAAGGCATTCATTTTTAAGGAAAATACTAATGACAAGGTGGTATTATCCTAGGATAACGACTCATGACGGTCCTTCTAAACCCAAAGAATCAATGGGCGGCACACCTACCTCTGTCTTACCAGTTACAGTAGCTATCTGCAAACTAATGTGGGCAGATCAATGCCATCTGTCCCTCTTATGCCACTCTCTGGCGTTGAAAGAGGCAGATCAGTGGAACTGTTGAGCGCACACAGTCTGAAAACAAGCTGCCTGCATTTCAATCACAGCTTTGCTATTGAAGAGCTAAGGGGCCGATGTGCGTCATTTTCTCCTTTATAAGCCAGAAGAGATCATAGTGGTACCTGCCTCTGTGGTAATAAAAAGAGCTTAATACTTGGGCAACAGTTAGATTCTGGCTTGAAAATCAGAAAATGTAAGTGTGACTCTTATCCATTTCAGGCAGTATTGTTTATATAATTAGCTGATTCCATTTTAGTTTTATAATCATCTAAGTATAGGTGACTATATAACTCAGTAAAGAGCACAAAACAAGCTTTATGTTGTTGGTCTCTATTCATTAAATCGCAACACTGCATAGTCAATATGGGTGAATGCGTGTTTATTTTGTAAAGATTTGCAAGTACCATTCAGGTCTAAGATGTTTTTTCCCCAGATGTTTCTCATCCCACAAACCTCACGTGCACCACGTGTGCAAGTGGGGGGCGGGTGATTTTCCTACTAAAAACAAACTTAACGGGCACAAACCAAGAATTTCTCAGGCAACTTCGTCTCGATACCCCCCAAATTAAAGCAGTAATGGCACCTCCCATCCACTGTGATTTTGAAATGGGGGTCACTGAAGGAAGAACCCCAGCTTCCAACAGGAAAGGGTCTAACAGATACTGGAAGTCAGATTTCCTCCACTTTCCACCCACAGAAAAGAAATCAGTAGAGGCCAAATCCTGGGGTCAGAATCCCAGTCATTCAGAAGGGATTCAGGTTAGCTGACCCCTGAACCTTTCGGCCTCTTCCCTGCCTGTCCTGGCCTGGGCTGCCTGTGGCTGGAGCCCGGTGAAGGAGCGGACTCCTTCCTAAGTGGAGGGGGACCGGAAAGGGTATCCCCAGGGGAAGCTCGCCCACCACCTGAGACCACACTTGCTAAGCAGCAGCAGTACAATGCTAGAACAGCATCTGCGAAAACAGGAATGCTGAAAATTGATAGGAAAAGTAAGACATCCAGACTAAAAATGCAGTTTTTTAGAACATGACCCCTTGAGCTGGCAGGAGAACTAGACAGAAGGGCAGAGACAGAACTGAAAGGAGTTCCCTTCTCCACACAAACCGTCACTGGAAGAACCTCTTCCCCTAGGGAAGCAGTGGCTCCGTGAGATTTTGCAAGAGCAATTTTAGTGAGTTGCTAAAAGACTAGGAAG
The DNA here is from genome assembly GCA_004027455.1 of Hydrochoerus hydrochaeris. NCBI lineage: Eukaryota > Metazoa > Chordata > Mammalia > Rodentia > Hydrochaeridae > Hydrochoerus > Hydrochoerus hydrochaeris. Next base: position 103,458 of record PVLA01004150.1, on the reverse strand, counting down.
AGGAAACAAAAGCTCAATAGATTACAATAGATCTTGTGGGTGACTGAACACACAGAAAGGTAGCCTGTATTTCAAGCAAAGTTAAGCTTGCATGAAAATTTGAGGCTGAACATGTGTGAGGGTTGATAAAAGGTGTTTTTGCGTGAAATGAGAGTGGACAGACGCCTGGAGTTCTCTGGTCCCTTCTGATGCCTTTCTGGCTGGGGATGTGATCAGTAGGAGGGCATTTGCTTAGGGACCTGAGGCCCACAGTTCAATCCCTAGTGCCCCAAAACAAACAAACAAAAATAAAGAAATTAAACTATTTTTTCTGTGATTGGCAAATGTGTATGAGTGCCCACCAGGACCAGAATACCCAACAGGCACGCAGGAGGTCTCAGACATTCGAGTTGGGCACTTTCACAGGTGTGTAAGACTCGCTTTGTCAGATACACACAAATCCAGCTTACGAGTGTTCTCCCAGAATGGAACTCACTCTTCAGCTAGGTTCTTACTGTAAGCTATGCTTGTAAGACCAGCAAGAACCAACACATACAATGATCATAGGCAGTGGCAGGTAGAGAAGGATTTCGTATCTCACAGGAATGTACCCATGATCGGAAAAACATACATTTGGATCAATATGTTTATCCATAGTCTTAAAAAAGAAGTTTTATAGTTTTATTTCTAAATACATGTGGTGGATAGAGATGGGTGTCATCTAAACCTCTCAGATATCTAGAGCCAGTGAAACCCTGAATTCCATCTATGAAGCCACCATCTGTGGGCCAGTGCTGGACACAGAAATACCAGGATGACTTGCTGGGATGCAAACTCTTTCCTATGTGACTTCAAAGAGAGTTTGCAGTTGAAGCTAATCATCAATATCTTTTCTGATGCCCACTAGAATGTAAGACGACAGACAATAGACTGTTTTGCTTATACTATAGTCCCTGCTCCTAGAATAGCAGTTGTTCAGTAAATATTTTCTGGATTGATGAATTAATGGCTGTTTCCTTTGACATCCTAGGAAGCTGTGAGTCTCAGGCTCTAAAAGTGTGGGAGATTGGGTCAGAGAACCTCAGCCCCCCAAGGAGTCTCAAGACGGCAGCCACTGAGAGAGACGCTGAACCTCCACGACTTCCCTGCCCATGAAGAAAGCAAGTGGTAGCCTTCTCCTGGCCCATTTTCATCTTCCTTGACTCAGGAAGCTGGTCAAAATGGATGATCTTTCCCTCAGAATTGTTACCAAAAATGCACGGTAAGAGTGGGTATGGAATTCACACAACTTGTACAATTGTGCTAAACCCCTTCACAGAGATTTAGCTTAAAGAGGTCCCTGGTCCAAGTACTTCCAACTCAGAACTTCAAAGATTTCCTTGAAAGGCCTTGTAGGGAGAAAAATTAGCACCCACAGAGGAAACAGTGCAAATCAGCAAAGAATAAATCACAGAAGATCCACAAGCACTGCAAAGTTTGGGATTATCACATAAAAATTTAAATAAATTATATTTAAGATTTCAAAGAAACCTCACATATGTACCAATTTCCCACCATGAATGTATTTAACATGTATTGCAAACATATGCTAATAAAATTTTACAAAAATTTCAAAGGAATAAAAGATTATTAAAAGCATGTTAAAAAAAAAAACAAAATAAAAGTGTGATGAAGAAACAAGAGACACCAAAATTGCCCAGACATTTCAGGAAAAGGACCAAACAGAATTTCCGGACAGGAAATGCTTCCCTACACGTTAGCTAAGGCTGATGACAGAATCAGTAATGTGGAATTTAGATCTCAAAAAATTAGAAAGCATCATGAAGAAATCAGGAATAAATGTGAAACACCGAGAAGATGTAATACACAAAATAGAAAGAAGCCATTGAGGAAACGGCGAAGCTCAACACTCAAAAGATTGCATCTGACAACTTTCTCACATTGATCAAAGATTCCAGCTCTCAAATCAGGAAGCCCGAGCAGGATTCACGGAAGGAACAGACAGTCATCATGCACGCACAGCACCAGGAAAGGAAAAAAATCTTAAAGTTAGAAAATGCAAGTTATGCACACATCATACACTATTTGACTAACACCTAAATTCTTCACAAAATAACGAAGCCCGAACCTGTGATATAATACTGTCTTAGCCCTTGTCCCATTGCTGGAACAAAATACTCAGCACTCACAATGTAAAGGGAGGTTTAATTTGGTTCAGCATCTTTAGAGGATTCACCCCGTAGTCAGATGGCTCAAGGCACGAAAGGCAGAAGGCTCTGGTGGAGAAAAACTGAGTGTATCATGGTGGTGAGGGGCAGAGAGAGGAGGAGGAGCCCAGAGGGAGAGCTCCACTTCCCAGTCAGCCAAGGAGCTGCCACCTCCCAGCAGACCCCGCCTCCCAGGAGCAGGGTCGCCTCTGAACACCTCAGCCTTTTAAACCCAGGGCAACACACCCAGGATCCACACCACCACCACTGCTCATGGGAGGCCTCAGAGCGGCATGCTAACCTTCAAATGGCCGAGAGACAGTAATGTCAATCTAGAACCTCTCTCCAGCAGGCGGAGCTGCACAAAGTAAAACACCCTAACACACCTGGGAAAGTTGAAAAATCTTCCTACCTGCTGCACTGGGCCAGACCTGCTGGGGCATCCCTCCCTCCCCACCTCTGGTGTGTCCTCTGATCCAGCAACTAAAGGTTGAGATAGCTGCCTCCAGGACAGTTATGATGCAGACCTACACTGTTCCCCGAATGTCACAGGGGCTCAGAGGTGGGACTTTCAGAAGGTTGTGGCTTCATCCACAAATCCATCCATTCATGATGTCATAGTCCGGTGACATTACTGGGAGGTGGCAGACACTTAGGGGTCTAGTTGACAGCCATAGGTCAGGAGGGCATGACCTTAGGGGCCATATCCACCCCTCACCCCAGCCCCTGTTTCTCTGGTTCTTTCCCTGCTTGCTTCCTGGCCACTAGGAACTGGGCAGCTTTCCCCTGCTGTGCCCTTCTGTCTGGCCACAGGCCTAAAACAGGGGAGCCAACCAACCATGGACTGCAACCCCTGAAACCATGCGTGCAAGTACATCTTTCTCCCTCTGCTTTGCTCAGGTGGTCGGTCTTGGTGATGGCTAACACAGGACCCTTACCTGCTGCTCTCCCTGAGCTGTGTGAGCAGTCAGCCCTCCATGGCTCCTGCTTGTCCCTGCCTGTCTTCTAGCTCCCATCTGACCAAGTCTGTACCCCGAGGAGAGGAGAGCAGCCTTTCCACAGCAGGCGGCTAGCTGCTCAGGCCCAGCCCCTCGTTGTGGCTTATCAGTCACCTTTGAGGCCACCAGGCGACGCCACAGCACCTGGAGATCTTACCTGAGGCCGGTGGGGCGCATAGAGGATGGCAGATTTTAAAACAGAGGCCTCCGAGGTCAGCACGCAGCAGGCACCCCTGTGGCAGGAACCCTTTAAGGAGTGGACACGGCGACTACAAAAGCACTGGCTCGGTCTATGAGCTGCACACACTGGATGCCAAAATTTACCTTTAAAAAATGAAATACATGGCTTATTGGAAAAACCTTAAAGGATGTCCTTGAAAATGAGGAAACAAATGCCACTCTAAGGATTTTTCCATTCATTATATTAGAGACACTTATCCAGTAAAAGACAAGAAAAAGAACTACAAGGTATAAAACCTGGAAAGAAGGAAACCTTCCACTGTCTGCTAATGACATGGTTATCTACAGAGACATCCAAAAGAATGCACATGTGAAGAGCTAAGGTTAATGAGCTGAGCAAGTGCACAGGATGCAAAACTGATGTAAGATAACCACTCAGTTTTGCATGATTCAAAGGAAAAGCAATTTAAAAGCACATACTCCCGGGACCCTGCTTCCAATAATGGCAGAGAAAGTGAATTTAATTTGTACTTAAGATAAATAGAAAATCTGTGAAAAATATCTAATACTTTATAGTTCAGAGGACAACGCAATAATAAAAGAGTCTAGGCAGAGAGACCAAAGAAAAGATAACAAACCAAAGAGGCCAGCACTTTAGATGCTGTACACACAAAATAAGAATGGAAACGGTAAGTGTAAAATTTTTAAACATTTGGAGCAGGGCCGGGGATTTAGCTCAGTGGCAGAAGCACTTGCCTGGCAAGCATGAAGTCTCAAGTTTGATCCACAGTACCAAAAAAAGAAAAGAAAAAAAATCCAATGGAGGAGACTCTAGGAGCTTTAGGAAAGGATTTCTTAACACAAACCATGAAACAAAGCAGGAACACATCTGACCACCTTACACTGTTTAAAACTGTTTTGCATCTTACTCATCAAAGGCTTTATTAAGACAGGAAAACAACACATCAATCACTAGAGGACTCTTGCAATACAACTGAAAAACACTTCAAATAAGAAATGTCTACGACAGCCAGGGATTTAGCTGAACAGCGTAAGCACCTGCCTGGCAAGCACAGGGTCGTGAGTTCGATCCCTGGTACCAAAGAAATGTCTATGATAAAATAAAGGTACATAAACTCAGTAGAGAAGCCAAAAGACAAACAGAATTTCACAAAAGAGCACTACTAATTTCTGAAAAGATACCCAACTCCGCAACCTTATTAGGTCAGACTATTTTATTACATAGATGTGTGTGTATGTGTGTGTGTGTTTCTGACAGTCACCAAATTGGTGAAATGTAAAGTTTGCATGGATAATAATCAAGGGTAAACAGCGATGGGGACAGTCGTACTGTGCTAGCAGGACCACACACCGGATTGACGACTGGGAGAATACTGCAGTGTCCCTGTGTATTGGTCATGTGCATACTTCCCACGCAGCCCTCTGTTCCAAGGATGGGAACCAATAAGAGGCTCTGATATATGACACTGGAAGCCACTTCAGGGAGAATCACAGCAGCTGGACAGTAGAGAAGGGGGCACACTGACGTCAGGAATAGAAGAAATGCGTCAGGATCAATGTATGGACCCAACAGGGCATTCCTGAGTGGTACAGGGAAAGGCTACATATACACATCTGCGTAGACAAATCCCAAAGATACACGTGAGAGAGAAAATACAAAAGAATACAGTATGAAAAGCAGCAGAAGCAGAACTTTCTGATTATGACCCATGCAGGTGAAGCAAAACAGGACAGAGAAGTAGGGATTCACTCACGTGCAGGAGGGACCCCCCCACCCCAAGCCGCAGAGGGCATGGCCAGCTGGGCACAGAGCATCACAAAGCACTGGGAATAGTCTCTCTTGAGCTGCATGGGGTACATGGGGGTGCCCACTTTGTTCCTACCATGATTTTGTTCTGTATATATTCACAATTTATAACGCTTATATTCATTTTGGGGAACTGGTATGTATACACATCACATCAATTTTAACCCTTCGGATCCTGCTCTCCACCTCCTGCCCCATCTTCAAAAAACCTACTTCCTCATCGCCTACCATCTCTCCTGTATTTTTCTTTTTAATTTATTTGTACTTCTGGCTTCTCAGACAAGAGAGACATGATATGTAACCTTCTGTGCCTAACTTATTTCACTTGACATTGTGAAGTGAACTATTCGTTGTGAAGATCCAACTATTTTTCCTACAAATGGCTTAAGGTTATCATTGCATCAAGCCGTGCTTTGCCCTCTTTATCCATTAATCTCTTGTGGACATTTAAGTGGTTTCCATAATTTACCTGTTTTAAACTGAGCTGCTATCCACACGGATATGCAGGGACCGCGGGATATGTGACTCTTTCAGGAAGATGCCTGTAAGGGGGCAGCTGGAATTTCGACTTTTACTTGCTTGAGGAATCTCCGTGGTGGCTAGATTAGTCTTCCCACCTGCCAACACATCCACCAACACCCTGTTGCTTTCTGAGTCCTCGAAGATGGCTTTTCTTTCTGGAGTAGGATGAGGAATACATGCTGCTTGGACTTGCGTTTCGATAGTGGCCAGAGATGCTGAACACTTCTGGGTGTGCTTATTTGGCCACTTGTATCTTTCTTTTCTTCTTTTCTTTTTTGGAACCGGGAATTGAGCTCTATCCCATTGAGCTACATCCCCGGCCCTGTACATTTGCTTTTGATAAGTATATTCATAGCAATTGTTCATTTTTTAATGCTTTGGGTCTTTTGTTAGGGGGATTAATTTTTTGAGTTCTTTTTATATTCTAGACACGCATCCTCTGAGTATTACCAGGCTTTTAAATATATAAGTAGGAAAACGTTTGTGCATGTTTATGTACATGTGCAAACTCTGTGATGAATGTAATCATATCCTTCAGGTACATATGAATAAGAATAAAAATTTTAAAAATAAGAACAAGTCTAGAATAGAGATGGGGCAGGTGCCTTGGGAAGGGCACCACTCTCTCAGAGGACAGGGTGGGTGGCCACTGGGAGTACAAATTTGTTGCCATCTCACAAAGCTGCTCCTTTCTGACTCCCTCCTACTGAGCCTCTCCTCTCAAAATACCACCTCTGTCCCCAAAGCCAAGGTATCCCCATTTCTACTTCCAAAGCCACAGTAGTACTTTCTCCACACACACCTTCTTGTCCAAAGAGGCCAGTTTGCAAACGATTTGCGGCAAAACAGAGATGATGTCACAACCAGTATCATCACTGTCACCCCTGCACCTGTGGGGCCAGAAACCTCAGTGGGGACCCTCAGACTGTGGGATCCTTCCCCTCCCTCCTTGAGCAGCTTAACTAACGTGGACTCCGATGAGGTATTTTTTTCCTCTCTGGCATCTTGGCTTATTAATGTGGGTCTCAAAACGATTCCTCACTGGGGTGAACCTGGACTCTGTTCCCGAGTGCGTCCGAGGGTCCACAGGGTCCACGGGGCTCGCCACTGGACAGGTCCCCTGAACCTCAAAGCTGAGAAAGTGGAAAGCGACACACACTGTCTGTCCCGAGGGATCTAAGGTACAAAGACCCCGGGGGATGGTGCCGAGTGTGTGACCATAGTTAACCGGGCGAACGGGTGAAGGTTTTCATTTCCCTGAGCTGCGTTTTTCAGTTTTAACAAGCAACACCTTCCTTCTCAGCACAACTTCAGTTTCCAAAGCACATGACTCTGTTTTCCAGCTTTCTCTTTGTCCTTTAATTTTGGCAAAAATCATTGGGAACAATAAACATGTTGCTGTTTTCACAAGTTAAAAATATAGGCGAGAACATTTTAATTGATTTATTGAGCAAGCCGAGTGTGGTAAAATGCAGTCCTAAAACAATGCTATGTCTTTGTCCTGACCCTGAGTGACTTTTGTGCTCACTGCTAGCTAACGCCACCTCCTTGGTGCAGAAGCCAGTGACTGCAGGCCCCTGTGGCGTCCAGGGTGCCCGCCGTACTGTGGCCGGGCCTTCTCCCCTCCACCGGCTGCTCCTCACACCGAGCTCCCTCCCGTGCTGAAGAGGAAGGAGGGAGACGCAGGTGAAGGGGAGCCACCCCGGCCGGCCCTGGCAAAAGTTGGCTTCACGTGCTGCAGCCCAGCAGTGGCAGTGACCATTCGCCAGCCTGCTAGTGCCCCTGTGCTGTCTAGTGTCACATGGCCCTGACCCTGACAGGTCTGCCCAGGCGTCTGCAGCTCTGCCCCGGCCTGTTGCCCAGGGTCCCTAGGAGTTGAGTCCTGGCCTCAGCTTCTCTGTGCCCAGCTGTCTCGGCCCCTTCAAGTGGCCCCCTGACAAGACGCGAGGTCACCCATGATGTCCCTTTCACTGGACCTTTGATGTCATCCTAGGAGGTTTGGTCCAGTGCAGGTGGCTCTCCCTCAGGCCACTGCCCAGTGGCGTCCACACAGGGTGGCAGCCTTGTGTCCACACTGGCCCTGCACTGTGGGGGCACAGATCTAGCTCTTGTCCACTGATGCCCTTCCTGCCTGCTGGGGTGGAGGGTGCCGGTTCGTGCCGGTGGGCTAGAGTGGGCACAAGGCACACGGCAGCTCTTTCTGCACATGCCCAGCCTCCCGACGTGTCACACCCCATTGGAGGACAACACTCAGGTCTCACTCCCAGGTTTCCCTGTAAGGATCTCAGGTACTACCCGTATTTAACATCCTGTCCTGCCGGTGAAAAGTAAGGTGTCTAAGTCTTTGTAGGACAACTGGATAAAAAAGGAAAGAGGAAAGGGCAGGGGAGGGGAGGGGAGGG
>PVLA01004150.1:0-95242 GCA_004027455.1 Hydrochoerus hydrochaeris | reverse complement strand
CAGTAGTCTTCTTACCATAGCTAAGTGGTCTGGTCTGCTGTGGGACTTTAGGAATGTTACTCCCCGGGGGGATAAAGCAGCGACAGGAGGCGGGTCCCTCATTTACACCATGCACAGCAGGTGCCCTCCGCTAGCTCCGGGAGAAACGGAAACCAAGAAAACATGGCCCCTGCTTACGCCGCATTCATTTCTTAGAAAGTGGATGCTGTAGTTCGTAACCAAAGTGTTCCCTACCAGCCGCTGGGCTTTGGGGAAGTGGCCAGTTCATGAGGGCACTGACCTCTTCAGGAAACCAGCTGCTGGGCCGTGGAGAGGGACTGGAGTGAGGCCATGCGCTCGGGGGCTGTGTTTTGTCCCTGGGCTTTGGCCTCCGCCTCATCCTCTCTCTCTTTCTCTGCTCCCTGGCTACCATGAGCTGAGCAGTTTTCTTCTATCAAGTTCTCCCATGACATTTCTGCCTTGGAGCCAGAAATCAAGAGCCAAAAGTAACCTTTTCTCCATTATGTTGTTAATGTTAAGTGTTTTGTCACAGTTGTGGAAAGCTGACCAACACATGGGGGAACCCAGAAGGGCTTGTCAGAGACAGAACCCTGGAAACACCTAGCTGAAAGACGGTAGAGGTGCATCAAAGATCAGGAAGGTCACTGCAGCCAGAAGGAGCTACCTGAACAAAAATCCCTCCGAGAGCTACTGGTGTCTGGGGCAGAAGCCCCCGAGGCAGGGGGATGAGGCAGGGCCTCCCTCCCTCCCTCCCAAGGAGGCTGCACCTCACACATCAGGCTATGGGAAACAGCACTCTAAGGAGGATGGCAAGGGAACATACAATTTTGGGAAGATCCATCAGAGGCAGGTGAGAGGATGACAGCGGTGCTGTGTGGCTGTGAGAGGCAGCAGTGCTGAGTGACTTAGTAGTTCAGGTACTTTCATCTGTAGCACAGTACTCAAAATGTGCATGGACTGCCAGGGGCAATTCCACACCGCTGCTTGTGTCACAGATAAAGTTATATAGACAACCAGCCACCCCCGTTCACTTCCCTGTCATCTACATCAGGAGGCTCCGGCCTTTTGGGTTCCTTTTTGGTACCACTGGTTTCGTAAAAGATAATTTTTCCTTGGTGGAGGGGAGAAGAGTTTCTTTTTTAATCAGTGTATTTTTGACACATAATAATTGCACTCCTCAGAACTAGCATCACCACCTCAGCTCCACTGCAGATCAGCAGGCTTGATTATTACAAGTGGTCAGGACCTCGATCCCTCACACATGTGGGTCACAGCAGGGCTCAGGCTTCTGTGAGAAGCCAGTTCCACAGCTGATCTGACAGGAGGCAGAGCCCAGCACTGGACAGCAGCTTCCCTGCTCCGCGGCCACTTACCTCCTGCACTGCAGCCCACTTCCTGAGCCCGCAGACCTGTACCAACCCATGGCCCGAGGTCTGCGGGACCCCTGGTCCACACCATCTGCCCATCTACAAGAGCAGAACTGAGGAGGTGCATTAGAGACCACATGGCCAGAAAAGCCTGAAACATCTGCCATCTGACTCTACGTAACCGACTCTGGGTCCAGGGCACATAGCTGCCATCCTCAGGGAATCTAGGGACCTGGGCTGGAAAGGCATGTCATGGTTCCCAGGGGTCTTTTGTGGCAGGTCTGGCGAGGTCACCATTTTCCAGTCAGGGAAAAAAGCAGAAGAGAAGGTCAGCCTGGTCCCAGCCCCCTCAGTCTCCAGCCACCAGCTCCCTGCCGAGCAGTGGGGGACCATGATCCACTCGGCCCTGGCTCCAGCTGGCCTGCAGCCCCAGCCCCCTGGCTCTCAGACACGCACACATCACCTCAGGAACGCCGGGTTCATCCTCTGATCCCTGTCACTCCGGGATGAAGGTGCATTTTCCACAGTTGATCTGCACCTCTTTCTTCTAATACCTTAGCAGTATTCCCAACACCAAATGACTTTACATTGAGTTCTCTGCTCAAAATCTCTTAAAACTACAATTTGACATGAAACCAATGAAAAACAGCTCCCCATTCAAGCTCTCCAGGGAAACTGCGTGGGACAGGTTCCCTTCCTGAAGCCCAGCCTGGGCCCCGGTTTTTAGCAGAAAAATGTTTACTTCCTGTTGGGTGAGGCACCCCTCCGGTGTCTTACTTTTGTTTGTAGGTTTTTTCTTAGATTCTTCTCTGGCGTTGACACATGGTGCATCTTGCAGGAATCATGCCTCAGGGTTTATGGAATATGATAAAAGAAAAAGATAAAGCTTCCTGGTGGGCAGGTTAACAGTTTTCTCCTGCTGTTAAACAGGCCCAGAGGAAATTCTGTAAGGTGGAGAAAATTACATTTACCCAACCCCCCTCTCAGGGAACGGATCAGAAGAAGTTGGAATAAATGTTTTGAGACCTGCTAGATGGTGAAATCCCCAAGAGGCAGTTTTGAACCATAAACTCCTTTTTTAGGGGGTGTAGGGTAGGGGTCAGGCTGGGGGCTGGGCGCTTGCTGGGAGGAGGTGATAGGTGTGTGTGTGTGTGTGTGTGTGTGTGTGTGTGTGAGTGAGTGACAGGGACTTCTTCCAGACTGCCAGCAGCTCTCCTTTCCCAGCCTCATCTTCAAAAGCAACTGAGCATAAATAAAAAGTCTAACTCAGAATCTGAGTCCCGGACATCCTACCTGCCCACTGCAGGCCATGACCCAGGGCAGTCTTCGGTGCGGGTTGCTGAGGGTGTGAAGGAGCTCAGTGAAGGGGAGGCAGCATCCGGATGGCCAGAGGGGCGAGGGGCAGCAGACTGGGCCAGGTGGACGCTGCACGGTGGTGTGAGCAGCCACCAGGAAGCCCTCAGGGGAGCAGACCGCAGAATGGGGCGTGGAGGTTTCAGCACGCGGGGGCAGACTGCTCGTTTGACAGGAAAAGGGAGAGAAAAGGGACCAGAAAAATGGACACCCTGACCATAATCTAGAAAATACCTTTTCCTTACATTTTAAATACCACTCAATGGTCAGCTGGGGTAGATGCAGCAAGGTGAGATGGGGAGAGGGTGCGTCCGGCGGGCACCGGCCCTGGGCCTGGCTCCCCGCAGCACAGCACACAAGGCAAGGCTGGCATCTCTGTGACACGTGTGTCACAGCACCCGTCCCTCCCGAGCCTCCCGAGAGCTGCAGATGCCCACGTGATCTTGAGTCCTTAAAGCGGCTTGTGAAGGCACACAGCAGGTCACAGCTGTCACCAACTGCATAGGCCTGCCCTTCCCCTTCCCGGCCACCCTTCCTGCGTCCAACACCCTGGCCGCTCAGGCCCTCGGTTCCTGCCAAGCGTCCTTCCCTTCCCTTTTCTTCCTGCTCTTCCCGTCCTTCTCCTGGATTCTCCAGCCTTTTTTGGGTGACCACATCTTCTCCTACGTTGGACCTAACCCTATTTAAGTCCAGGGATGAGTATTAAAAAAAAAGCAAAGAAAGCAATGGATGTGAAGAATTAAAAACAAAAAGGGAGAGAGAGAGAGAGACAGAAAGACAGAGAGACAGGGAGAGAAACAGAGAGACAGAGAGAGACAGAAAGACAGAGAGACAGGGAGAGAGACAGAGAGACAGGGAGAAAGAGAGAGAGAGACAGTTTGGCAGAGATCAATGCACAGATGGTCACTCCACAGGCTTGTCAGGGCTGGGCTGATGGGAGAAGGTGGCCGAATCTTCCCAGCTGGGAAACACTTTCCTGCTACCTTTACGCTTTCTGGAGAGAAGATTCGCTCCTCAAGTTACACTGTCCACCGCTGACCTTCTTCACGATCTTCTGTCACCACTTCTGTTCTCAGTTTTGACGTGGGGACATTTGCTGGCATGAGAGCGCCCTGCAGGAGATGCTGCATGACATATGGCCGTCACCTACAAACAAGGCACAGTGGTCAACAGGACCCCCGCGGCGATGTCGAAGCTCGAAGCTCAGAAATGTCGCTGTGCCTTGCTGCTGAGGGAGCAGCTCTTTCCGCTCAGGACAACTTCCGCCACTGAGTCAAAACCGCACAGACACCCGACTCATGGAGCCAGCTCTCTGGGTGGGGAGAGGGCCAAGGGATGAGTCCTGCCATGCCAGGTTTTGTGTGCATAACGTGAAACTTAATTTTCTGTATCACTGTTTGACATGCACATAAAATGTAACCCTAAACCAGGCGTGGCAGCACATGCCTATAATTGCAGCATTCGGGAGGCTGAGACAGGAGGATCGCCACAAGTTCGAGGCCAGTCTGGGCTACATGGTGAGTTCAAAGCCAGCCTGTACTACAAGTGAGAACTTATTTCCAAAAAAGCAAAAATAGATAAATAAATAAGTTAATCAATTAATTAATTAATTAAAAATAAAATGTAACATATATATTTGAAAAACCCCACAGAGGTCATGCTTTTAGAACTTTCTAGTAAAAAGGATTCTAAGCACAATGCTGAACGCAAATTGTATGCTTTTAATTTAATGCTGAGAAACAGTGATTTAGGAAACCATGGAAATGTGAGCTCTATGGAGTATGTGCCATTCTGTAAAATGAACTTTTTAAATAGCATCTGGCAGAAGGGAAAACAGCCTTTTCATTAACTCGAGTTATTCATTACAAAACACACTGTCAGTGGTTCAGCATGACACAGCAAAGCCCGCCCCCGAGCTAAACCATACAGGGTGACGACCAGAAGGGGGCAGGCCAGTGTCACCTACGCACCTCCGCTCACAAGGCGACTGGGAGTCATTTTCTAGCTTCAGAAATCTGCGGTGCCTCATCTCTTCTAATGATACAAAATGAAAACAAATAACTGAGTTTAAACAACTGAATCCTAGGAGAGAAATGATTTAAGCCCTAGTAAGTGCTCAGCACATCCTGAGACCCATTTAAGATCAGGGAACAGATATGCACCCATGTTTATAGCAGCACCGTTTGTCACAGCCAGATCTGGGAAATAACACAAATGCTCATCAAGTGAGGAAGAGACAGAAAAAGTGTGTTATTTTTATACAGAGCGCTACTCGGCTATCAAGAAGGATCAACTCCAGGCTTTTATAGGTAAATGGGTGCAACTTGAGACCATACTCGTAAGTGAATTTAATCAGACATACATGTGCAAACCCCATATTGCCTCCCTAGTGTAAGAAACTGAAATAGTAAATAAGATACAAAAGGTACAATAGATACTGTGAAAGGCTAAGAAACTGCTCAAAGGGAAAGAACAAGTGGGATGGGGGAACGGAGAAAAGAAGGGAAGGAAAACGGAAATATATATCATATATATATGATAGCTAAGATAATTGTACTGCTAATTCTATTAGTTGAAGGACAGGAACTGTTAGAGCTCATTTGGCTTGATCAATTTTGCGTGTCTATATCTGGTAATCTGAGCAACTCTTTTGAAGAGAACAATATGTAACACAACAACTGCTGAATTCCTATTATCTTGTCTTGAAAGCCTGTATCACTATTGCTTTAGGGATTTTGTTGTTGTTGCTTGTTTTTCTCTTTAAAATAAAAAAAATTGATACACACACACACACACAGAGATCAGGGAGCAGACTGAGGTGTCCACAACACACGCAGGACCGAAATTCCAGTCCCTCACAGAGCCGCGGCCTGATGCTGGCTATGGAGTGAGCCAGCAGCTCCCTGCCCACCCCGAGTCCCTCGCGGGTGACTGCCCTGCAGAAAGGAAGCTGCCTCACCCAATTGCCCACGCCTGCTCAGCAGCAGCCCCCTCCGGAAGGCTGGCCCTGGGGTGCCCAGGCCTGGCTGTGGACCAGCCCATCCTTCCGCTGGGACCACATCGCAGTCCAGCCTTTCCCACCTAGCCCTGCCCCCGGTTCCCGCGAGCGCTCACAGCAGTCAGCGCCTGCACTGGCAGCTCTACCTGAGTCAGTCCCAGGCAGGTGCTCAACTCACTGCAGCAAGAGAGCTGGAGTTAGTAAAGCAGTTCCATAATCGATTTTCACACAGAATCAGGAAACAGCTCCCCTACTGGCCACTCAAACATTGTAAAGCAAATGTTTTGGACAGTGAAAGCCAAGTAACAAGTAGCCCCAGGATTTAGAAATGATGCCTATGAACTTGCTCAATCCCCAGAAGAAAGGCTGTGTTGGAGATCTAGAAATCAACAGTCAGTTTACTCTGGTCTTTGTGTTGGAAAATTCCCAATTCTTAGGCTGACTCTCTCCAGCCTGAAATGCCACCAACCCAAGCACCATGCAGAGGTCTCCATGTCCAGATGGATAGTTCAGCGGAGAGAAAAGGCATCTCTGCAGAAAGTGCTCCAGCTTTGGTGGACTTTCCCTTGAATTTTTAATAGGGCAGAGAGAAACCACACCTGATTCTCATTGCACACTATGAATATTATATTATCTTTCTTCCCAAAGGGCAATTGGCATCATGGTTCTATATTTCCATCTCAAAGGTTCATTTTGCTGAGTAGGTCATTATAGTTAAGTGGCTTTCCTCCTCCTCTGTTATCACCACGTCCTATGCACAAATCCAGCTTCTCTCTCAGCACTGTGTGTTCCTCACAGCATCAACCCATTCCTGCCTCTCACTCTTGCCACAAGCAAAGGAGGCTTCTCCAACACAACTTCCTGCCATCTGCACAGGACCATAGAGGCCAGAAGCTGCCTAGAGTGTCCACTTTCTGTTATCAACTTTATTCAAGCTGGAGTGGCCCTCACACCCTCCCGCTGTCCCAGTTACTGACCAGAGCTGGTCTCCTACGTAGGGGGACCTATACTTCTATGTCCCTCTCCATCTCCGCAGTATCACCACCCCCAACTTTATTTGATCTGGAAAGTTCTGCGAACACTGGTGCTGGGGCTGGGGCTACTCCTGGAAGTGGCCATCAGAAGAGCAAACCAGACTTGGTTTTAAACACAAGAGCTGCAGCTGTGGAGAAATCCATTATCCTGTGGATGCCTCAACTTCCTAACCACCCAAATATGTATAATGCTTCTGAGCTCATGTGCTGTGAGGATCAAGCTGAACTGAACGAATGTACACATGGCTGCCCGCCTTGCACAGGACAGCGGGCTTGACCACGTAAAGGGATGACTTGATAGACTGATGGCAACTGATACGACTGATATGACCCCTCGATGTGAGCTGGATTAATACACACACACGTGGGAAGAGAAGACTTCCTAACTGTGCAGAAGACAGATCTGGGTCTGTCCGAGATTCTCGCAGAATGGCTTGCTTTTTTTTTGGTTTTGCCCTCGGGTCTGCTGGGATAGAGCTTCAGCTCCTGAGTTCCAACCTGATGACCATGCTGCCCTGCCCAGCACCCAAGGCAGGGAGGGCACTCTGGGGATGGAACCTGGGGCCAACGTCACTTTCTCTGTGGAAACAGAGTGCAGATGGGGTGGAGACAGATTCCGGAGTCTGCAGGCAGATGGGCTCTCCAGGGAAGACGCGTACAGGGGAACAGAGGGCTGAGGCAGGACTGGGCAGTACCAGGGAGGACGGTGAGATGCTATAGAGAGAGGATAAGGAAGGAGAGTGTGAAAACAAAGGGCTCAAGGTTCAAGCTGGGAAACCTGACCCATGAATGACTCATAATATCAATGCTCCTGGTTGTGATCAGCACTGAAAAATGGAGCTGGAAGGAATGGAGTGCCTTACCTGGAGAGAAAGGTCAGTGCTGTATTGGGGGGCTCACCCCAGCTTCTATATGTGCGAGGTAGGTTAAAAAGCATGGGGAATATTCACATTTTTTACTGCACTAAAAGACACATCGCCATTAGTTCCCTTGCTTCAAATACACTTCTTATTCCTGCTACTTTCTGAAGCAGTTGGGAAGTCCTCTTCATGCCTGTAATTATGCTGTCATGGCTGCCTCAGTGTCCTGAATCGATTCAAAACGTTTACCTGTCTTGGTCATTTTGACTTTGGGGAAGAGCTGCAAGTCACAGAACACTGGATCTGGTGAATATAGTAGATGAAGACACACTGTAATGTGTTTACTTGACAGAGATGGTTAGAAACATTCCGAATCAACTCCGGACGTTCAGAGAGCCGTGCCAGCACGACTGAAGACACTCAGGAAGGAGGGTCCCAGAGCTGCTGCAGAAAGGGACGAGGCTGCCGGGGAGCACAGGGAGTGGTCTGAGGGGAAGAGACAGCAACATTTCTTTCACTGTCATAGATCTTTTTTCATTTAATCATTCACTATATTTTACGATACATCTGGTGTATGTTTAATGGGCTGCTGTGTAAAAGGTTCTTTCCTTAGTTGTGGGCAAAATGTTGGAAAAGCCCCAAGTGGGGAAATTAGAGGAAAGAGTCCTGTACACACACAGAGTCCAGGCAGCAGACAGGCCTAAAAGGGTGAGAGACACGGCCACCGTGGGCCTGGTGACCTGGCCGGAGGAGTTTCGTGGAGTGACCTACTGGACACTGACCTCCTACAGAGGCGGGTGGAGGGGTGCAGGGGAATTCAGAAGAGAGGTGAACAAGCACAATCCCTTCCCAAGGACCTTGGCACAGAACAAAGAGGCTGATAGCCACGGAGCGACTTGAGATCCGGGACTCTTTGCTTTCTGAGGAGAGGACTCAAAGCTGCTTACAGAAGCAGCTGAGGCTGTGAAGCAAAGTGGATCACTCACTAAGCGAGGTCTGAGGGGTGGCTGCAAGAGCTAGGTGTGACGAGATCTGGGGAAAGGAGACAGTCCAGAGCAAGGAGGTGTGGGCAGGTGACCTGGGCGTAGACCCTGGTGCTCTACCTCTCCAAAGCACGAGGCCGACTGTAAGTATTTTAAAAACACGGCATCTCTTCCTAATGGATGCTAAATGGCTTCAGCTGCATTCATAGGCCTCAACGTCATGCAATGA
Organism: Hydrochoerus hydrochaeris; assembly: GCA_004027455.1. Taxonomy (NCBI): domain Eukaryota; kingdom Metazoa; phylum Chordata; class Mammalia; order Rodentia; family Hydrochaeridae; genus Hydrochoerus; species Hydrochoerus hydrochaeris. Next base: position 86,418 of record PVLA01004150.1, on the reverse strand, counting down.
TGCCACTTCGCTGTTCCTGTAAGGGTGATGCGACCCAGGAGAGGCACCAAGGGCATGCTCTGGCTCCTGTAAGCTTGGACAAGGTGGCCGAAGGCACGTCTCGGAGCAGCCCTTACGGCAGCAGAGCAGGAAGTGAGCCAGGCCTTGCACGCTGGCGGTGAGGACCAAGGTGCAAGCTCTTCAAGGTCGGCACACTTGGAAAGCTGCAGCACCCAGACCTGAGAGCAGCAGATAGCCCACCTCGCACCCTCTGGAGGCAAAAAGTGGCAGCTTTTGTCTCTAAAGGGCCAGATAGTTAAGTACTTTACATTTTCGGGGCTTTTGGTGTCTAAAAAGCATAAAATGGGCACAATTATGGTCAAACAAAACAATTTTTATAAAAACAGGCAGTAGGCCACAGTTTAAGGACCCCTAAACTTCAATATTTTAATACAAATATTAAGGACCAATTTGTTCTAGAATGTTCTAAGATATTCTAGAAGCAAATCGAGGAAGAGGGCAAAACATTGTTTAGACAAGAACCACTTCACTAAACAAGTACTGAAAATGCACAAAGAAGTTGGAAATAATGGTATGATCAATGATTATCACTACTCAGGTCTGCGGGGCAGTACTGTGAGGATATATAAAGTTTTACGTGAGGCAATAAAAAGGGGTATCTTTTAAACTGCATATTTTATAGGTACCTCTTTTTAAGTATGAGGAGGGGGCCGCAGACTTGCGAGACAGTAAAGAAAACTTGGAACAGTAGGCTAAGGTGATTTTCGCTTCCCAAGGTGCAGAGCACAGGGGGGTCCGGGACCCTGAGGGCGGGTACCCTCCCACCTGACACGCCACGGAGGGGAGGTTTCTCCCACCCACCCACGTGCAAGGCGAAGTGTGCGTGTCAGATGTCTGGGCTGAACATCAGGTGCAGACCCACAGCAGAGCAAGACTGGTTCCTGCTCGCAGACAGTCAGCGTGTGGGCTAACGAGCCTCAGGCAAGTCAGGAAGTGGCAGCACACTCATCCAGCCGTCTGGCCCCCAGTACTTCCTGCTCTCCCCTTGGGCACTCACCCCAAGGTAGGCATGGCTTCTGCGGCTCCCACGAGCTTGTCCCACAGGAGCTGTCCCACCTCCTGCACTCCCATGAACTTGTCCAAGTGTATGTCCACAAAGGAGCCTGAAGCTCAGTACTCTGCTAAAGAGACCAAGGTGTCCCTGCGAGCTGGCACACACCCATGACCCCACCTGCGAACTTTGGAGGCTGAGGCAGCAAGACTGCAAGTTAGAGGCCAGGCTGGGCAGCTCAGCAGTGGTTCTCTAAGTGTGTTCCCTACAACGGCACCAATCAGGGCCTCAGTGCCAGGGCTAACCTGCTTTCATATGACATGAAAGCAGGTGGGTTCTGATGCACCTTCAAATCTGGGAACTACTGCAAGAAGGGACTGGCCAGGAAAGGCCTCACATGCCATAGTCCTAGCAAGGTTCAGGGAGACTGAGGCAGGAGAATGGCAAGTCTGAACCCAGCCTGGCAAGTGAGTGAGAGCCTGTGTCAAAATCTTCCGACACAGGGAGGAGAGCTGGGACCTATCTCAGTGTGAAGGCTCTGGACTTGATGCCCAGGGTCTCGCGGGCTGGCAACTACAGTGGATGCCAGGTTATATGATGGTGAGCATTCTAGGCTCAGCCATGCTATGTCCCCTGATCACACCCAAAGGGTGGAGGCAGAAAGTGACATCCTGAGCACTGATCTTCCTGTACCCCCACATGGTGCCAGTTCTTTAAGAGCAATGCCAAGCTGCCACAGGCAGCTGTGGAGGGACGAGTCACACTCTGGAGCACCCAGAGGTCAGGGATGCCATCTCTGTGGTAAGCTGGGCACCGTGCGGGTTTGCCCTTGGAGAGACGGGAGGCTAGACTCTGCCCGGGACACATTACACAAGGGACAAACCCTGGGATGCAGGGCCCCTTGTGCCCAGGAGCCAGGGCACCCACACGAGGGGAGGTGGGAGTCCACAGCAGGCAGGCATCTCGCCTCCTGGTGAGTCTGCCAAGTGCCCGTCCTCCGGGGTCCAGGTGAGGGCAGTGACAGACAAGGGCTTCTTAGCAACGTGTCCCACTCTAAAGTGCGGCCCAGATGGCCCTGCTGTCAGCCGTGACGAGGACAGCAGCGCAGGGGTGTGACAGCTCCCAGGCCACCCATGGCATCGCTCTGTACCCTCACAGGTTCCAAATGCTAGAAACCACAGAGACCCAGCCCACGGCCTCTCCGAAACCTGCCAAACTCACACCGAAACTCACCCCACCCACTGCGCCCCGGGCCAGAGGGCAGGATGAGACTTCAGGGAGGCACGGGCTGCCTGGACAAGTACCTGCTGCCTTGTTTTTCCAAGCTGATCAGTGAGGCTTTCACAAACAAGCGCTGGCACCTCCCTCTGGGGGAGGCGGGGAGTGGGGACCAGGTGTGCCAATAGGGTCACGGCCACCTGGGGTGCAGCCAGAACCGAGGTCCCCCAGGGCCCGATCTGTGACTATCTCCTGCAGGCCTGGTGAATTGCTGTCCTGGGAGCGCTTGCTGGGCCAGCGTCCTACAAACTGCTGTCTTCGGGCCCATGAGCACCTTCTGGCTCTTGCCTGGTGAAAGCAGCATAGACTGTTGTCTTCGTGTCCAGGCTAGGGTCACCGGGAGGCACCTGGGACACGCTGGTGTCCCGCAATGTGAAGCCTGTCCAGGGCCTCACCTTCTACCATCGGTCATGCACCTGTTTTTCTATGTTTTTTCTTGCTTTCTGCTTCTTCAGTGAAAACTTTCCAAGTAACAGTAACCAGTATTTGTCAAGTATTTGACAACAATGCTTCCTCAAAAGAAAAAGTTTAAATAATACATTATGAGACCTTTTTTATGCCCCCACCCCACCCCCAACAGCATGAAGGGCAGCCTGGAGGGACACAGGTTTCCAAGTGTTTATTGTCTGTCTCTTCCTCAAGGGCAGGCATTAAAGGTAGCAAGGATAAATCAGACAAACAAACAAGCAAACAAACCCTTTCCGACTAATCAGCTCATTCTAGAGCTAAGTGCCGATTTTTGGGACATGTTAAAGCTAGATACCAAGCCATCAGTCCAGTTAGTACTGAAAATGCATCGACCTCTGTGGTCAGTCAGTCATCCTCCAGGTTTCTCACAAAAACGCAAGGACCACGTGCAAGTCCTCCGCTTGAACAACAGGACAGGAGCTGGGTGGTGACGGAGCGGGGAGAGGCCGGGCAGGCGCGGCACCATGAGGCACAGGGAAGGGCCACGTCAGCTGGAAGACCGCTCAGCGCCGCGCCAGCCTCTGTTCACCTAGGCCCCAACCACCTTGAGGAAGTAAAACAGAATCACCGTCAACACAGCTCTCAGTGTAACAGGAGGCACAGAGAACTGGGCTGCGATGGAAAGCAAAGCAAAAGAAGGGAGTCATTCATTGCAACCAGGGACGCTGGCCAACAGAGATGCAAATTTAAATTCCATTGTCACTCATTGCTTAGTCTTGGGAAAACTATGACATTTACATAAATCTTAATTTTCCCCTTTGCCAGTGGAAAATGGCACCACTACCTATTCCATGAGAATGTTCTAGAAAATTGAAACTAGGTTAGTTTGCTCAGTGTGGGGCACCTATAATTAGTAAGTGGTATTCATGTACCAGTAGTTATGAGCTCCCAATTTATTTATATGTTAATACTGTCAAAGGAATCTGGAGAATCCACCTTCTGGCCCAGTCAGAATTCCCGAGCCCCAGGCTAAAGTCCGTACCCATCACAGAACTAGGTACTGTCTCATCGTGAAGCCACCCAGCCCTGACCAACCTGCGGGCATGGAGACGCACCTCCAGCCCTCCACGCAGCCTGCGAACAAAAGTGACCGGCTTGGGTTCCTCTGGTTGGCTTCCCTTTCCTGTCAGGTGCCTGCTTCCAGGACAAAATGCCCCGCAGGGACGGGAGCGCACTCTGTGCGACCAGAACCAAGCTGCACTTTGTCCAGCGGGCTTCCCTCCGCGGATAACCCGCATCTGAAATCTGCTTGTAGACCGATAGCAGCACAAAGACCCGTGACAGCGCCATGGGAAGCTGTGGTTCCTGAACTCCTTTTAGTACTTGTTTAGAACCCCAAGAGGGATTACTGCTCCACTGTGGGGATAAAGGACGCGAAGCTCAAAGAAGCTGCTCTGAATCCATGCGGCAAGGCTGGGATTCAAACTCACACCCGTGTCTGACTCCAACAGCACACATCTGGGTCAGCTCAAAACTGCAGCCCAGAGTGCTATTTCAAAGGGCGCACACACTGGGGTTTCTTCATTGTTGCTTTTTGTTTAATGCATTGTGTAGGCAACTTCTTACAAATGTGTTTTGAAACATAATTCGATCCCTTTAAAAGGGTTTAGTATTGATTTTGTGCTGATAATTGTTGAAAGGAGATGACAGGAAAAAGAAGGTACATTACAAGATTCTACACTTGTCTGCTTTGAATTTTCTATAATAAAAAGATGTTTTGTTTTGTTTTGTTTAGCTTTTTGGAAAGCCGTATGACAAAAGCCCCTGGTAACTGGGGAAGCTGAGATTTCAGCCCTCAAGGACGGCACCAGACTGCTTACCCTCCTCACCACCTCTTCAGCAGCCCTGAGGCACAGTCCCCTCTGGAGGGCGCCACGGCTGCCACGCCCGCAACACTGCCCCGACTCAGGGCAGGACCCGACACTGGGCAGGACCTGACTCAGGCCAGGACCCGACTCTGGGCAGGACCCCACTCTGCGCAGGACCGGCTGTTGCAGCGCTCTGACATCGAGATCTTTCCCGGCCTCCACCCACCCATTAGGGGTCTACTTGGGTGTGGTGGGTCACAGCCCAGGGCAGTCCAGGGCACAGTCACAGCTAGGACATTTTTGGGTAAGTTTTTAGATAAACAGGGTGGTGAGATAAATTAGTTTCAAGAAACAAGCAACATCCAAGCCAGGTGTGGTGGGGCATGGCGGTAATGCCAACACTGGAGAGGCTGAGGCAGGAGGATCAAGACTAGCCTGGGCTCCAAAATGAGCTCCAGGCCAGCCTGAACTGCATATGGAGACCCTGTCTCAAAAAGGCAAAACAAACAAATAAAACCACAAACAAAAAGAAACATCCAGGCAATTGTTTTGCAGTTCTTTCTCAGTCCCTCTTTCCATCATCAAGGACCTGGTTTCACCTCCTCCAATCCTTTGGCAGTGTTTATCCTCTCAGGTAGTTTCTTTACTACAAGCAGAAAATAAATGGCTCGGAGAAAAAGTGAGTGAACAGGTCCTCCCGACCTGTTCTACTGCTTTTCCTCTCAGGACACCAACAGGCAGGCTGGACACGGCTCCCCTCCCTGCCAAAGGGAGGGTGCAGGCCCCGGGGTATCTAACACTGGCTAGAAAAACTCAGGAACCCTGACACTGCTCTCACAAGGGAAAGGTTTGCTTTCTGTGAAGTTTCCCTTCTTGAAAAGGCCTGGGACGTTCTCAGGTTGGGCCTGTTTTGTCGGTGTGAATTCCACTGTGAAGCTTACATTTGGTTCCACCTTCCTGAAATTAAAAAGCATTACAGGGTCACCCAACATAAAGATTAAGATGGAACAAGTAAGATTTCCTAAATGAAAAACACACCAAGTGAAAAGGAAATAAAAAGGCCAAAGGGTTAGGTATACGGTATTTCCTGGAAGAATTTAAGTGCGTACACCATTTCTGTATACCTTTCTCTCCTTTACCACAGCCATGAAAAGCAGTTCTAAACAGTGGATTACTGATGAAAAAAAGGGCAAAAGTTACTGTACAATTTGTTCTTTGCTGTCAAGACAACTCTTCCTAAACAGGACCTATTTGCTTATCCATAAGCAGCCTATGAGCCTAAATCTTGAAAAGGAAATAAGAAAATAGTTACCCATGGATTAGACAGCAAGGTAAGAAATGGAGAAGCCAAAACCACTCCCTGCTAGGTACTTTTGCTCAATAAAGAAATTTTTAAAACACATGAATATATGCACACACCCAACCTAAAATGGTGAGTGAATTTAGAGTAAATGCACAGAAGTAATGGAAGGTGTTTGCATGGTTGGCTGAAAAATGGGTCCAAAGGGGTCCAGTGGCCCAGCTGCCAGATCCCGGTGCCGGGACCCAGGACCTGCTCAGCACAGAGGGGCCGACACTTCCCAGGGTGAGCGCGCAGATAGAGAACCAGGGTGTCTGCTAGCATCTGAACACACAAGATAATAAGATGAAAACGCCACTGCCCAATGTCCACGCTAAGTTTATTTCATGGAGAAAACGCCCTCCCTTAAAAAAAGACCAGGAACTACAGCGTGACTGGCGTTTCCCATCTCTCACGAGTCGCAGCATATAAGAATCAACAGAAACGCACAGGAACATACTCTCTCAACCCTTAAATTAGCAGGCTTAAAATTAACTCTTGAAGCAGTATTTTGTTATATTTTGATTCAACCTCTATTTACAAATTAAATTGCACTTACAAAGAAAGCAACATTTCTATTATGGTAGCATAAATTATTTTACTGTATTATGGTCTTAAATCTGCATACAAAACTTTTAAAGCTGTCTTCAATAAGAATCAGTACATACTTTATCCACTGAATTTCTGAACCGGACATTTTTGTGCTTTTCTGCTCTGTGGTACAAATGGCACACACCTCTGGAGTGGACACAGTCTGACACCGCACTAATTAAAAAACACTTATTCATGAAAAGGTAAAGAGTAAGAAATGATTCACGGTCTAATCCTTTGGTTCATCATTCAAAAAAAAAAATCAACCAATGTAATTCATACATTATCGGTAATTCATCTTTTTGGTTAAAAACAAATCTACCAAGTAGACTGCTGATTAAAATCCAACACTGCTTGGAAAGGACCACATTCCCAGTCTCAGCTCACTGCTCAGTGATGCCACTGCTCACGGCCGGTTCACATGACACGGGACACAGTAAGGCACAAGTGGGTGGTACAAATAGAAACAAATACTGGAGGACTGGTTTGTTTTCCTGCACATATCCTAAAATATGTACCGTCTGCAAGATAACAAAAGAGAAATACATATTTTCATTATGAAACACCTATACAAAATTTTAAAATTTACACCATCTGAGCTGCCAAACAAGGTTAAAAAAGTATCGATTTTTCCCTGTACACAAAACCACCTCTCATCAGTAGGTTCAAGAGAACTTGGGTTTAAAATGTCCCAGTACTGCACAGAGAGATGGGGGTAAAAATTCCCCTTCCTGCTCACTCTCACCCCAACATACGACAAAAACGAAGGCCAGATGTTTACAGTAGTGTATTCTACCTATTACAAACAACCGAAATTAGAAGGAAAAAAAAAAACCACCAGGCCAGGAGACCACTGGATGGTGACCGGATAGGGGGGAAGTAAGGCACTTCCCGGGCGGAGGACAGCGCCGACCCGGAATGGCAGGCGACACAGGTGCTGGTGAGGATAGACAGGAGCGTCCGGACAGCAGGGGAAGACACAGGAGGCCAAACCCGCGGCGAGGGCTACACGGAAGTGGTCACTCGCTCAAGGGCGTGATTGACCTCGTTCTTGTTTGAATCCAGTCCTTTAGCAGCATTCATATCATTCCGTAAATTCTCCACCGTCTTTTTCATGTTCTTCAGCTCCCCTGGGTGCGGAGTGGCGCGTCTCAGAAGTGTCCTCTACAAACAAAGATTACAGTGAGTGTGCTGCTGCTGCTGTTACATTCGTTTTTCAAAATACACAGCTCCCAGGAGTGAGCGCTCCGAACAGATCTACAGTCCGATAACTTGGAGGCAAACGTGGGGGAAGCGCTTTCTTCAGAACCGTGAGCTTTTCCCACCTACCAAGGGTGGCTAATGAGTGGCAGGGGAACGTGCTTTGTGTGAATTTTCCAATCACAATAAAAGCAAAAGAACACTTTTGAACTATGAGAGTAGCGTAAAACAAAAGTAAGTTTCTACAAAGAAAAAAATCTAAAAATTAAGACGTAATTATTGGTGGTAGAAAATGATGAGTGAATAAATAATAAATAGTCCTAAATAAAGTCATTATCATTACAATGTTCTGTACCCAAAGTGGTCCTGGTTTCCTTTAATCCTCGAGGCATGGGAAGTGAAAAGAAAGGAAAGACTGAAAGAGGGGTTTCGTTTCTTACTTTGCTGCTGTGTGTGCTATTTTATGACCCACTTGAAGAAAGTTCATATTCTTCTCATGAACCACAGTGCTGGAGGTTAAGTGACAAGGTGTGAGTGATATTTAAAATTCTCTATCGCTTAGAGTACTACATGTTGTTTAGCAAGTCACAACAGAGAGTTTATACCTCTGAAGTAATTCATGCTGGGGTTTCGGGAGGAAGGGCACCTGGCGAACAGAATACTGCACGAGCATTATGGAGGCCGAGGAACAATGGGAGATAGTATCACAGTGGCACTGAGGTGACACTGAGGTTGAAGTCATTCTGTCATCCCTAACTGCCCTCTGTGCACTCTACTACTGAAAATGCTCCAAGTCCCATCTGGTGACAGCTGACATAATAAAGACTGTCTGCAGTAACTGCAAAACTGTCCTTACTTGGGAGTGACCAGTCCTCCCTCTGAGCACTGCTTATGAAAATCCCACTCGGTGCAAGGAATTTCAAAAGCCAAGTCAGTTGGTAGAAAGATGTCAAGAGCTGTCACTGACTCCTGGAGGGAGACATTTTTAAACACGACTGAAAGAAGGATGAGGAATTACAGTATTTCCCAGCAACTCCCAATTTCTGGAGGAAAACTTGTCAAGGTTTCCAACTAAGCGCACAGGCATGCAGTGCGAAGGGTAAAGCAGCCTGGTTCCGTGGAAAGAGAGAAGTTGGTTGCTGGGGTGCGGCACGAACTGGGAATGCAGCTGGAAGACAGGAAGGGACTTGATTTACAGAAAAAAGCAAAGCCCCAATTTTAAGGAAACAGATGGGGGCAAGTGTGGAAAATACCACGATGGAGAAAAAGCTCCATAAAGTATTCAAACAGCAATAACAGAAGTTCCATTTGCCTTGTTTACATTTTGTGACACAGAAATACCTTTACATTTTGTTGACTTGTTTACATCTTGGTACACAGAAGTACCTAGTTTTGTCTTCTTAAAAAACTTTTCAAGCTAAAGGCAAAACAGAGTGACACACTAAGAGACAACAATCGCAAGTCCTTGCTGAGTGTCATGCCCAGTCTCGGGAAGGTTCTACGTGAGCTCCCACAGAGGAAAAGAATCCCCACTTCCATACCGTTTCGTTGTCGTCTTCGTCTTTCTCATCATCCAAAAATCGGATGGCACTGACTCGGTGTACCGCAGGCACACTCCAGGCGTCATCAGAGACGTCATGCACCAGGCTCTCCAGAGCACCACAGCGAGGCAGGTTCTCTGCAGGGACACGGGTCACATCAGCAGGGCCTGCCACGTGGAGGCTGTGACTTCAGGGCCCACTAAAGCAGGCACCACAGAGACAGCCAGAGATGCGACACCAGAAGTGAGGGGGGCGGACACGGTGAGACCTCTGAGTCCTTGGGGTCCACCCACAGCCAATATCAGAAACAGCCGAGGGCCTGGGCAGGGCTCCATCTCTTTTTAAAAATGGCATAATTTCTATTTGAGGTCATATAAAATACCTACTCTATCAATGCGTCTCCATAAGAAATTTACACAGTGTCAATAATCGGAAGAGTCCTTTTCCAGAATTCTCTTTTACACAGTAATTTCAGTATTTTTCCTGCAGTGATCTAGCCACATGGGCTGGATGCTGGTACATTCCCTGGTGACATTCTACCACTTCTTTTTTTCTCTTTACGGTCTTAAAAGCCTCACTCAGCAGCTGGGCCTGGCAAGGTGGCTTCGCGCTCTGCTGCTTGGTGCTCTCACCCCCCAAGGGCACTTCGGTTCCATCACTCAGCTCTCAGTAAAAGGTTTCTAGTAGGTCTTTGTGTTAGTGTGAATATTTTCTTAAAGCCACACAGAACACATACACAGTGACTTGAAAAAACTCACTGGTTTGAAGACTGTGCCAGAGATGCTTGCTGCTAACCCTCTAAGCTACCCACTCGGATTTTAAGAGCCTGTTACTCTACTTAGGAATATTAATATCATTAAATCCAAAAGGCTGCTCCCCAAATTTTACAGTGGTGTGAGTGGCCCTCTTTTTGCAACGGTCTAGGAGAATTTTCCTGAGGGATCCCCTCAGACCCAATAAAACACAACCACACACAAGTAGGGGCCAACAAGTGGACGTTGGCCACCATTACTCCCAGCCACGGGGACACTGCCCCAAGACTCACCTTGACAGGTAGGTTCAGAAGGCAGCTGAGGCAGCAAGACACAGGTTAAGATCTTCTCTCCTGTGGTGTGGTCGGTATCCGTCTGAAAGGTGAGCAGAGGCTGCGACTGGTTGTCAGACAACCACAGAGCCTTCAGCTTCAAGGTGGTCAGTGATAACGGCAGATGCAGCAACCTGACGTGAAACCAAAAGAGACACCACAACCTCAGAGCCCCTCGGCACACTACTTCCTGTCAGGAAAAAACAGGAAGAAATTCACAAGGAACTTCTGAGACCCAGTGCAAAGTGCGGAAAAATCGCTCTGCTTGTAACACAACGAGACGTTTAGCTTTTCCCGGTCCAGGCTTCCGTAGGGCTCGGTGGGTCCTTCATCACCACCACCGCGCTCACTGGAGTTCCGGGCCACGGGACAGAAAATTCAGAATGACAGGATGCATGACGAGGCCTGTGCTGGGTGACAAGCAGCAGCGCTGGCGGGGCCAGACGCAGGAGTTCTCGGTCCACAAGTCCTGGGCAGGGCGGCGGCAGCTGCGGGCAGCTGGCAGGCCGGTGTGGGCGGCAGGAGGTGCACTCGGGGGCTGGCGGGTCTAAGTAGTGGCTGAAGTACAGACTAAGACCCATTTCACTGACGGCACTGCCTTCCTCTGGGGAGATTTCTGCAAGTATTTCCATTTTAAACTTTTATCTACCAGTTTCTGGACACTCCCACCTCTCAGACTCCTTGGTGATAATTAATACTTACATTAGATTGTTTCAATTTCATAGGAGGCAGTCCGCAAGAACGCACTGTCAAACTTACAACGCAGCACCTAAAGATTAGTTTAACACTTATGCATCAACAGATATCTGTCAGCCTGGCTGCAACTTGTGAAATCTGTTAGGTAAAGACCACTGCAAAAGCCATGCACACTGATTACTTGCAAAACATTGCTATAATGCAGTGGTTCCCAATCAGAGAAGATTTTGCCCTGTGGGACACCTGAAAACATCTGGACGCTGGCTGGGGAGGAGTCTACTGACAGATAAAGGTCAGGAGCAACACAGGGGATGTGAGGGACAGCCCTCAGGAAAGCCTAGGTGCTCACGGTGCCATGGGGGAGAACCCTGCTCTGGCTTTGGGAGCTGAAGGTTAGATTTCACCAAGTTTTTTCACCCTAATGATGCCTCATCATTCAATTCTACACCATCACAGAAGTGACTTTGTGAGGCAGATACACACCTATCTCCGTTACCGCATGAGAGGTCTCCCTTTATCCCACCCATGAAGAGTACGTTATTAGAATTCCAAGTGGACAGAACTTGTGGGAAAACATTAGATCTCTGCCCAGAGGTATGAAAAGAGGCTGCTCTTCAGTAGCATGAAACGCATCTGAGGAAAATGTGAGCGTACACTGGTTGTTACTATAAACATGGAGTTAGAAAGTCAGAGTGTAAAGAAAGCACCAACGGAGGAACAAAGGGTGGTCTAAGAGCAATGCTCTGGAAACATCCATGATGCGTCAGCTATAGTGATGAGAAGCCGGCCCTCCCCTGACACTGCTACAGTGGTCCTATCTCTCCTCGGAGACAAGTGCTACACTGAGCACCTGTCACACCTGCCTGCATGTCTCCGTGGAGATGGGGTACCGCGTGCACAGGGCTTCACCAGCAAGGGCCAAGGGTGGCCCCTCTGCCCCAGGCCGAAGGAGATGTTCTCAGGACAGGACCAGCGGTCCAAGGGACTCCACAGGGAAAGTGGATCCCCCCTCAGTGCCGGCTCTCCTTACTCAGAGGTGTTTTTGTGCCTCAAGTAGACTAGAAATCGCTAGTGTGTACACAGAAACCACTTCTGCGACTCAAAGGCTCTCAAACATATTCCCAAACATACAGAGGTTAAAGGTAAGTCTCCGCTAGTCATTGTGACAGGCATTTTTTTTTTTAAAGGTTACCCGTTAAACGCTGTAGAATCCTGGAGAACACCAAATTCTTTCATTTTATGGAACAAAAGGATAGTGTCTTTTAAATTTTTTCTTTCTATTTTTTAAGAGTAGCAGTTAAGTTTTATCCTGTGGAAGGTTTGGAAGTTCAAGTCTTAGGCAAGAAGCAAACGGTCAGCACTCTGCTTTCTCCATCTTGACACTGTGAGAAAGGAACCCAGGCCTGGAAACCGGCACAAACACCCCGCGGGGTACCCACGGCCTGGCCTGCGCACTGGCTTCAGCTGAATACTTAGGCATGAGGAGAACACTAAGAAGACCACTGCTGGTAGGTTTCAAGGATGAGAAACCAGAGGATAAAAGCTAAAACAAGTGACTAGATTCTGTACAAACAGTGCTTTGTTATTGTTTCAACTTAGATTGAGTTTTCTGGCAAATAAAGTGCTGCTTCAACGTGGACCCTGCTGGCCAAGCTCACGCCACACAGGAACTCGCCCCCTGCTGTCCTGGGCACAGCAGTGGTGCCGGCAGCGGCACCAGGAGAAGAAAAGGCCCTGTCTTTGCATCTGCACACAGACTGGTAGCCATGGCCAGCCTCTCAGTGACTCACCGTGGCCTGGGGGAGACACACACACACATACACACACTCTTCTGTGTCTCCCAGGAGAACCACCCCAGCTACAAATCAGAAAATAGGCAAAAAGAAAAAAAAATGTTCCTGTTTTCCAGAGGAGTTAATAATACATTCTTGTTTTATTCTGGTACCTTCCATGCACTGCAGAATAAACAGAATCAACACAAGAACCACAGCCCTGTCTGTACACACCTCTATGTTCCATTTAGGACACATTCCTGGGGAATAAAAAGCCCATGGTTACTATTTACACCAATGGTACAAAGAAGAAAGCAAATGAATGACCAAACTGTGAACACCTCGTTTCTAGTTATGTCTACAATCAATGCAGCCCGAGTGCCCTTGGGAACACCTCAACTGCTCCGAGATCACTTTATCAAATTATTTAATTCCTAAACACAGCCTACTGAATCATGTAATACGAAGGTTGAATACTTTTTACAATTTAATCTGTTCGTTGTTCCCTGCTAGAATTTTTTTAGTTTTAAACTATATTTTTAAAATATGTATAAATTGAGAATATAATCATTGAAAAAATCTACCACCACCAAAATCTCTAGAGTAAACCCCAGTACCTGCAGGTCTTGACCCCTTCTCTAACGTTTCAGTGTTCTACATGGATAAGGGTTTTTAGAGTTTCATGCGCCATTCAACACTGGCTGTTTTCTTTTTTGTTTTCCTTTTGATACTGGGGATTGAACCAGGCGGGGTCTCTATACTAGGCTGTATCCCCAACCCTTTTTTGGGGGAGGGGCAGGGTCTTGCTAAATTGCCTGGGCTCTGCTAACACTGTTTTCAGGAAAACAGTTCAGTTTCTGACTAAAATGTCCCACAGTATGGCCACACTGCCCTGAGGTCATTTCATTTTTAGGATGAGGGATTCGTGGAATTCACGGAACTCGAAGACACACAGGTTTCTCCATTGAAGTCACTGGGGCCCGCACCCCGGGGAAGACCCCTTGCGGCCGGCTTTGCCTTCGTGGCTGACGGCGCTGAGGAGCCTTGAGGAGCAACTCCATGTTCAGTGCCCATGGGAGCTGAGGACACAAGACTCCTCTTCCGTGCTGTCACCATGTGCTGCTGTGCAGTCTCTCTCGTCATTCTCTCCTCTCTGACCTGCTAAAGCCAGCTTCCGCGTGCTCACACGGGCCTCCCTGGCAGCCACATGCTGAGCGGGCGGGAGGCAGACACTCCTGGCGTATTTGGTACAGTTTTCCACGCAGCCACCCTTCCGCCAGACGGGAGACAGACATGGTAACATTCTTTTATTAGTTTCAATACTGATACTTTTAAGTAAGTAGTGATTAAATATTTGCATAATCTTAAAATTTGGTTATACATCTATATTTGCATGGATTAACTGGCAGGCTTCATGGACTCAGATGACAGCTATATAATTCAACCTTTTAATTGGATTGCTCCACCCTGCCTGAAGCATAATAAAAATTAAAATTTCCAGTCTTCTGAAAACAGAAGGAGGAGGCCTTCACGCAGGTGAACGGCAGTTTCAGACACCCTCGCATCTTTCTGCTCAGCAACTAACACACACTAACAATACACACCCACGCTCACTGCAGTGAGAGGCAGGCAATGTCCAGTCACTGCATCCACTGCCACACTGGAGGGAAAGGGCAGGAGGAATCCACCTTGCTCTCCCCACAACGGCTCACGAGAGGGTCACCCCAGCAGAAACTCAACGTTCAGCCCAAATCAGTCCCGGGTTTTCAGCGACCACTTCCTGGTCTGAAGAATCTCTGAAGCTGCCCTGAAAGCACTGACCTGTACAAAAGCAAGCACACGGAGCCCCTGGCTCACTGCAAACTCTAGTTTGTTTAGGCCTGCTGTCTGCAGTCCATTAGCTGGATGAAAAAGGAGGGCTGGCGCCTGACCTAAGTGACCAGCTGATCGGCACTCTTCACCCTGCTGACCGTTACCTGGGAAGTCGAACCCAGCTTTCCCTGGGTGGACACCTTCTCTCCTATCTAACTATATCATGTTCAACAGTAATTCTTACATTCTTTTTGGCAAAAGAACTACTGATGGGGACATTTTGCGAAGCCATGCTACTTCTAGTAAAACTAGAACTCATGTTTTCATTTGAAGGCATCACAGGGACTGGGAGGGACAGGAGAGCCAGTGACACAGAAACCAGAAGAGCGACCTCAGGCAGCTCCTGGTGCACCAGGGTTACAGACAGATGGACAGGCAGTTACCACACAGCGCTGGGACTGCTTTGGCAGGGCCTGACCCCAAAAACAGACTCACGGTGAAGGCCCTCAAGAGCCCCTGAAGCAAGCTGACATATGACATTAGCTGCAGAGCCTCATTCCACAAAAATGTCCCTGTATACACAGCTTTATTTACAATTTCAGGGATTTCGAGTCCCCAGCACAGTGTGTCATTCAGGAGCCCTGATTAAAGGTGAGTTGGCCAGGTAGGGTGACCTGCACCTGCAGTCCCAGTTGTGAGGGATGCTGAGGTGGGGAACCACTTGAGATCAAGAGTTCAAGAGCAGCCCGGGCAACACAGCCAGACCCAGCTCTTAAAAAGAAAGTTCAGGCTCATCCAAGCGCGTTCTGAGGTAAGGAAACTCCGAGGCCCACTCTGACTTAAAAAGAGCTCATTACAGACGCTGAGACAGAGCCTCGGGACCCCTCTCTCGGGGTGTTCTTTCACAGCTGCCCTGTCCTTGAAGTGTCTGCTTCAGCTTTACAGTACCCAGCTCCAGTTGGCCCTGACCTACTCTCCGCCACCAGGCCCAATGGGCACCATCACCTCAAGGACCCTGGAACCCAATGGTGCAAAGCATCAGCCTGCAATCCTGCAAGAGGGAAACGGTGAGACCCCGAGATGCATAGGAAGCCGGGGCTGCAGGCGCCCTTGTCTCTCAAGCAAAGCAGCATGGGAGGCCGCGCTCACCTGTTCCCGGCCACATCCAAGACGTGAAGTTCTGTTGCCTGTGACACCTCGGCAGGTATCCGCGTCAGTCTGTTGTCCCGCACGCAGAACACAGTGAGGCTGCAGCACCCGCCAATCTATAGTGGGACAAAAAGTACCTTTATTCCGCCGTGGGCAGGGACACGGGGAAGGCAGAGGATCCCACTTATCAAACAGCACGAAAAAGGTACACGAAGACATACATGTAAGTTCACCTCTCTCCCACAGACCAGATGCAAGTAATTTATATCATACAAAAGGCCACACATACATGTTCTACATTAAATTGAGAAATAAACAAGACAAACATCTCAGTCTGAAAAGGAAGTTATTTCCTACAGCTGATATTCAATGCAAATATATCTGTTAAATATGTCACCCAAACTACAAGAGTCTAGACCAATACTATGCAGTAATAAGAAAGTGTGAAGATTTCAGTTTCAAAAGTTAGGTCAGAGACAATACTGATGACCATACTGATACACACACACACACACACACACACACACACACACACACAGACAGGCACTTAGTTCAAAACCTACTTTCTTAATTTCAGGGCACTCGGGGCTCAGTTTAAGGAAGAAAATCAGAACCTGACAGATTACACATTAACTTCTACCACACATCTTTTAACAGCTTTTGGTTACTCACAAATGCATTCATAAAATAAAAAAGTTCAGACCAATTCCAGCTCACTCACTATACTTTCTCAATGAATGTAAAGACAATAACATATTAGCAAAAAGTAAGATTGGTAAATAGACACATTAATCTGCTCGGTTATGATCTGCAGGGAAAGCATATCAACCAATAAACTGCATCAAATGCTATTATCTTTTTAAGTAAACAAGTCAGAGGCAATGAACTTTGTATGAGCTTGGCCTTTGAAATGCAGAGCAAATAAAATCCAGTGATTCTTCAAACAGGCTGTAGGCTGTATAGGCAGCAAAGCTGAACCAACGGCGTAGAAAAAGACTCGATCCGACACAGGCTTGCTGGGGGCTTCTCCAAGTGTGTATCCTTGGGTGCTCACTATGGAGCCAAGAAGGGCCCTACTGAGGCGTCTCTGAGACACAGGAAACACTATTCCAGGAGACTTGGTCCTCAAAGATACCCCAGTATACCTTCTGCCTTTGTCTACTGACACATATTTAATCAGTGTATCAAATACTCGAAAAAGAATGTATATTTATAAAACCGCTTTACAGTTACCTTCACACAGTATCTTTTTACTTCCTCCCATAAAAATTATTATAAAGGTTCTGAAATAATATATTTAATCACACTATTTAATAATAATGGATGTAAAATAAAGATCAACATAATTTAAAATGAGGGCAGACAGTTGTCACAGATGGGTTATCAGGCTGTCTTGTTTATTTCTCAATACTCACATACTGACATTTCCCATCCAGGTAAAACTGATTCCACACCTTGTATTTTTTATCCCACTGTTTCTTACAGAAAATGTCTTTCTTTTTTAGTTCTTAGCAATCATTCCAAATTAGGTAAACGTACTCCAATTCCATACACTCTCTCCAGAACCCTCGAGCCTAGAATATGATAAACTTCTCTCTACATTTTTTCCCCCTTTGAAATTATGGTCTAACACTCTCTCAGGACAAAATGCCTCCTGAAGATCCTTAAGGTCATCTGATTTATTTACTGTTTAATCTGTACATGTTCGCATATAATCAGGGAGCTTGACCAGCATAACCCCGTCCCGTCCCATCTACCCACTATGTCTGCCTACATACCTAGCAACTCTTTCTTTTAGTTATGCTTATTTGCTTGTGAAAAACTGCTACTTAAAAGTAATCTGCTTATATGCATAATAAAGTCTTCTTTGTTCTAGTCAGAATGCCAACAGCACATCCTCTTGGGATTTATAAGCGTGGAACCAGGGCACAACAGCCTGGAAGGGATGTGCTCCCAGACCTGTCCTGGGGCTCAGGTTTCCCCCTTCTATGAGGAAGGACGTCACCAGTTTTACTAAGATACCCAACTACATCACAGGAAGCAGTGGAATCAAAACTTTGATCCCTGTGAGAACTGACGCTACCGATACTCTAAATTCAGAGAGTCTTGACAAGGATTTGCTCACAGGAAAGGGACACGCGGGTTTTGTGGGGCACCTTTCCCCACCGTGCCAGTTGGAAGGGCGACTGCATCTGCCTGGGTGCAGCCTGGACCCGTGTGCCCAGGGGCAGCCATCCAGGCCAGCACCAGGTGCCAATCTCTCTAGGTCTGAAGAAGAGGCGCCCTCTGCACCCAAAGGAGAGACAACAGACCGTGTCGACTACTCAGACGATCATCCTGCAGGACACAAGATTCCTGGAAATGCAGAGCGCTGAAGCAGGTGCACCATCATGCTTACAGTGCCCCTGTCGTCTGCAAGAACAGAAGCCCTCTGGTTGTGCTATGTGAAAACTTCCAATTGCATTACGCATACATATCATGTAATAAACATTAACTCACTAAGCAAAGTGTGTCAAGTGGCTCTAAAAGTTCAGAACAAGCTCACAACACTTAAGTGTGGGGGGGAGGGTGTAAACTTCCAGGGGAGCGTGTGAGCTGTCTACTCTGTTTACAGCTCCATTTCCCTCCTTTTCCTGACCCTCCCTAATCTCACGCCCATTTAGGATGTCAAGGGTGGAAAGCAATTGTGTTCCAGAGCCTCTCAGGCCCTTGGAGCCATCAAAGCGGCCAGGCCAGGTGTGACCTCCTCATCTCTATTGTCCCTGGTGTCCGGAAACAACGCCAGTGAAGAGCATGCACTGGGCGTGTGAAGGATGTGTTAATCACAGTAAAAGTGTAAAAGCGCAGACTGCCCCAGGCAAACATTCACACAAACAGCTTTTCCTTTCATTCCGCTAGGAAAGCATGGCGTGAAACTTTGGCTTCTAGAAAACATTATTAAGCAGTTAAAACCAAAACTCTAAATACAGAGTCCATGGCAGATGGCAGACATCAGACGGGTTCGTGGGACAATAAGGGGGCAACGCTTTGAGAGCCACAATCGTGGTCAGAGTTCAGGCTCAGTCACGTGTTCTGTGGTTTGGATATGGTGCTTTAACCAAGAGCAATAATACAGACTACATTCAACAAAACCACATATGTACTATACGGCCTATCTCGGAACCCAGCCTACTGCTGATACCAAATAAATGTGGTAGCAACTGTCTCCTAAGAAGCGAAAGCCTGTCTCTCAATGAGCCCCACCACCACCAGGTACCCGCTCTGATTCTGGAGCTACACTGACGCTGCCCATCGCTTTCTGAGCTCTGAGCTGATGTCTTAAGAACCTGTCTCCCAGGCAACGCATCCCAGAGCCATTCATTCTGAGCCTGAGTGAGGAACTGAAGTGGGCTGAGCAGGAGATAAACCTCTTGTGCATTTGTTTTCACTTTGTCTTCTGGGTTCAGTGGGCAGAACTGAAGTTTTCTTGTGGTCATCAGGATAAAATGTCTGTATCACTTAGAAATTCTAAGAAGCAGAGCTGTTTAAATACCTTATTACCAGCTATGAAGGAAGTTGATATTTTTAAGCTTCTCTTAAACCACGTAATAGTAACTTCCCAGAAATCGAGGGCTTGGACTTGGACTCTCTGAGAATTACAAGCCATAGCAGCTGAGAATTCTTGGTGAACTGTTCTGAGCCTCTGGTAATTAAGAATGATCTTGTACTTAACTATCAACACTGAGCTAACCCAGCTCAGGAGGCAGGATCTGCTGGCGCCTGAGGAAACTCCCATGGATCGCTCTAGCGGGGATGTCCCTGCCTGCCCTTACTGTGCCGTGGAGGAAGGAGATAATCAGACAGAGCCAGCATCCACAGAGGAAGTCCGAATCAGTCCCCTGTGCCGGCCGGTGTTCACACGGTGAATGGCTTCCCTATGTGTCACACAACTTTCACTTGTTCTCAGTATCTTCTTTCCAATGTTTGCAACAGATTTGAACTCACATGTTATTGGCAAAAAATGAACACTTACAAAAAGCAAAATCTGGCCAAAAAACAAGCTGGGAGAGAAATAATATCATGTATAATATTAGAATTCCATCATCATCTGTGGTATATTACCCAAATGTTTCCTACTTCATAAATATTTTAGGAATCATGTGGTTTTGAGATTATCTGAGTTACTGGGCCACTGACATGAAAATAGCCACTAATAGCTATGACATAGTATTTTTTTCTCTGATTATTATACGATAACTTATGCCAGCTGGAAAATAAAAAACACGCATACATAGGAAAGCACAGTGGAAGGATGAGAACTGTTTCTACCACAAACAGATAATCAGCATTAACAACCTGAGATAGCATCGCCATGCGTGGGTGAGGGTACACACCCGCGCACACATGCACACACACACGCACACACACACATGCACACATACACATGCACGCACACACACACGCACGTTAGTAGAGCTGGAGCCAGCACTGACCTTCAGCACACACCTGGCAACAACACTGTCCTACGTCACTCTGATCCCAAAAGAGTTCCCGCTGTGACACACCCTGCACCGACCAGCACGTCTGTGTGACAAGCTGCACATGTGTGATGCTGTTGGTTAGTTCTGCAGCTGCTCTGCTGTGTGATCCTGGGCAGGGTACTTAGTACAGAAACCTCTGGGTATTGGAAACGATTTACAAACACTTCATGGAGTCTTGTGAAAATTAGACAAGAATAAATGCACAAATGTGGGATATGGAGCAGCTGCCTGGACACACATGTGGCATAAGGCTGTCCACGTTCTCTGCCTCTGTACATGCTTGGTGCGGGGCCTGGAGCACATCAGCTGCTCCTATATAAAACATGAGAAATGATTTTGTGCACAATTTTATTTTATTTTATTTTATTTTATTTTATTTTATTTTATTTTATTTATTTCTTGGTACTGGGGATCGAACATGACCTCATACTTGCCAGGAGGCATTTGTACCACTGAGCTAAATCCCCAGCCCTGCGTGGTTTTTACTGTGTACCTACAGATGGTTTTTTGTTTTTGTTTTTTTGGTACCAGGGATTAAACTCACAACTGTGCGCTTGCAAGGCAGGCACTTATGCCGCTGAGCTAAACCCCCAGCCCCTCTATGGATGTTTTCTTAGGGAAAGTTCCTAGAACTGCAAAAGGGGTAATATATTTTTAAAGTTTTGAATAATGTTATCATATCCCTTTCCAGAGAACCCCTAATAAGTTAGGTTTATGTACTTCCCTGGATATTTGACTGCATGTGATATTTTTTTAAATATTAAAACTTTGAGGGGTTAAAATGTTTTTACATTTTATATTATATATAGGCCAACAATGTTGCACACTAACGCACTTTTGTGATCACTTGTTTGTTTCAGCTTTGTTTACTTGTATCGAGTGCATACATCCTTTTCTTACTAATGTGAAAAGTAGAGTTAAGGAAAGATCTCGTTTCTGCTCACAGCCTATCTTTACCTTCCTGGAGCTCAGAAATCTTTCAGTCAGACAAATCCAACAGTTCTTTTGAGTATTTATTTCCTCTTTTAAGTTTAGGAATGCTTTCTCCACATTGAAATGTGATGCCCGACTCTATTTTACTCTAATGTTACTAGATTGCATATCGCCTCTTTTATCAATAACTCACTTTAGAATTTGAAAACTTACAGAAATATACACACACACACACACACACTGCTTGACTGATTGAAAAAGGCTTGAATGACTGTTCTCCCAACTCCAGCTCATCTCACCGGACTGAACAGGTGTGAGGTACTTGGGGCACTTTTACTTTGGCTCCATGCAGACATAAGAAGAAGAACTGGAAACATGGATATATGCTCGGTTTCCTCCAGCCAGAAATTCCTTACAGTCCAGGTTGCATAAAAGGAAGATAGGGCTGAGGACAGCGATGGGTTACTGCCTTTACTTATTCTACCCATGACCACACACATCCCAGCATGCCGTCTTTCTGTAAGTCACACTATTACCGAGTCCTTCCTCCTAACTCTTTCCTGCACCAAGCATCTGAGTCTTTGAGGGGATCTTCCTTTCCCAGAAGCATATATACTGAAGCAACGAGATGAGAAATAAAAGGGGCAAACAAGTGGCTTAAGAAATCAGAAGCATGCCACATGTAGCAAATAAAGCAAACCCAGCATGTCCACTAGAGACAGCCATGCCAGCAAACCAAAACTGGGTGAACACAGAGGAGCTGCCAAGCAATACGCTTCAGGATTGCTCAGTAACTTAAAATGTAATTCACAGACAACCATTCTCTGGAGAGAAAATAATCTGAATAAATCCGAAAAACACACGACAACATAAGATGTCAGGCCATGCAGTCATTAAAAATGATTTAGAGTAAATGTCCAATATTTTACAATGAAGAACACAAAGAGGTGTCAGCCAATTTGAGTCTTCATGCATTTAAGAAGCAAAATGAAAGCTAAGGATGCAGCTGTGGTCTGAACAATACTTACAAGATAACACGTTTACCTGACTTTTCTAAATTTCCAAGCAGCTAACAATTAAGAAAACAAGAGACATTCATTGATTTACAAATGTTTACCACAAATGAGATCACAAAGCACAAACACAATCTATTATTGCGACCCACATAATAAAAACATTTTCCCCTAGATTCCTCAGGAAAAACAAATGTAAATAAATGCTGTTGTGGACCAGCAACAATAAAAACTGACAGCATACAACCCTGTCCACGTTTAAAGAAAGAGACACAAAACACAGGGCGAGCCACACCACACAGCAAACCCCGGCCATGAATGCAACTATGGAACATAAATTGAATCAGTCGGAATCTCAGTTTAGACATGCCATGTACGCGGTTTAACTGTTCAAGGGTAAGGAATACATTTTGGAAAGAAAAGAACGCAACAAAAATATGCAGGACTTGATTAAATGGTATCAAGCATGAAGTCAGAAGCAGCACATAAGTGCACGCATGCACACACAGACACACACACACACACCCCACAGGGCCAGGGTGCTCCCTGCAGACTCCTCCCAGGACCACACCAACCCGGCCACATGACATGATGCGAGGCCAGAGGGCACACAGAGGCCCGCCTGCGGGACGCGTGTCAGGGTCAAGCACTCGAGCCTCCTCCCTGGGCCAGGCTGGGCCCATGGAGCTGGAGCTGGGCTCGGAGCGGGCAGCACTCTAGAAGCCGCGCATGAGGGGGACACAAGGTGTGCCAGGAAAGACACCGTTCTCTGCTTACCCAGGCTGCTGAGCAAACACACAGACTACAAAACTCCAGGTGCCAGAATACTGAGCTCAGGTCCCCAGAAAATGGACACTACGTGACAGCTAAAATGCTTGAAAACTAGAAATATTCTTACGCTATCTTCTTCACTTTTCTCATCATGAAAAGTTGTGTTGGTAAATTTAAACTGACACATGATGTGTACTGTGTATAACCCTCTAATCAGAATGATCAAGTGTGAGTTTTGTACATTTAAAATAAACGAGGCCCCATGCTGAAATGCTGGTGAGAGTCTGAACAATTCTCTGAAGTTCTTCTCTAGAATGTGTGCCTCAGAAAGAGTCCAAGGAAGCTCCAGCGCAGCTGGGTGGTGGGGAAACTTAGACTCAAAAGTACTCTCCTTACCATCTGCCTTGGAAATATTCCTAGGCAGTCTTAATTTTCTGAAACACCCAAAGCAAAGATAATTTGGCCTTTCTTGATTGAATCAAAGTCTCTCCCGGTCTGGAGGTCACACAGGCAGAAGGCTGGGCTCAGATTGAGTGACCTGAGCTGCCTGTTTTTATTGCTGGAGCCTGGTTCTACCAACCCTACGTGCGCCCTAAAAAACTCCCTGGCCTGCGAAATGAGGAGACCATCATGACCGCAAAAGCTCAGGATCCAGTGAATTAACATACTTCATCAGTGTCTTACACACACTAGTACCGGCTGTGGCACTGAGAAAGTCACTCATTCTTCTACTCTGTGTGTGCCACACGCTCGGTCATTCCCTGTCTACAGCTGCTGCTCAGCAAGAACAAAATTAACACTCACAGGATCAGCTATGCTTGGTTTATTGCTCAGAGACTGGAACCAAAAAGTTGAGATTAGCAGAATCTTCTTGGGTCCCAGTTTAGCTGAGATAGTCTGCTGGAGCCAGTTTTATTCAGATGCCAGTGCTCATATTAAAGACGTACCAGAGTACACATGCCCCTTCCATTCAGGCATGCTGATCATCTCCCCCAGGACAAATCTGGGCACTGTGGGCAGAACGCCAAGACGAGAGAAGGAGAGAGGAACCCAGGTCAAGCACAGGGGCCCTGAGAAAAGAATGACCCTCAAATTCTAACTGGTTGCATAGGAGCTTTGAAATTGTTCCAGGACAGATGCTGGAAAGGGTCACAAAGAGAAAGAGGGGAAAACCTGCCCCTGGCCAGGGATCACATCATGAAAAAAAACAAAACAAAACAAAAAAAAACTTTTTATCTGAGGACTGGCAAAGGGGAGTCTCACCAGGAGCTCGCTGATGGGGGGTGGGGGGCGCAGCAGCTTAAACTTAGTTCTAGGCTGTATAGCTAGGAAATACTGAGCTCTCCTAGTCCCCAGTGCAGAGTAAACCTTCAGGAAGCATCGGACATCTGGCTTGATCTCCTCCACATCCTTGGCACTTCCGCCCCCTGGACAGAAGGTAGATCCCACCAGGTCCCCAGAGCTACTTTCCAAAGAGGACAGTGACTGCCTCCTGTCCCTCTTGGAGCACGACAAGGAAGCCTCTGTGAGGAGTTCATTCACTCCCATCCAAGACAGAAACCCTCCCTGGGTAAATCTCAGCCCAGAAACAGGGATCCATCTAGATCTATCCTTATAATCCCAATGGCTTAGAGGACAGAGTTTAATTTCACCTTAAATTCAACAGTCAAACCCAAAGTCATCCACCTTTTCTACCAAATTTCCAGATTACCCATTTCTGTCAGCAGTGTCATCATTTTCTGTATGGCAGGCCCATCTCCCTCTTCACTTAAAAATTCTGCAATTCCCCTTTCCCACATCCTAATGTTACTCACGACCATTCTCCAACGTTTCTTTACCTAGCTTTATACTCACGCCTCTGAAATATAAGCCTTTTAAATATTAAAAATATCTCTGACATTGTGGATCCAATGCCATTAATTCTTTGTAGTTATTATCATGCGATTTCTCTAAAAGCACATACCTCTTTTGGTAAAGACACTAATTTATTTCTGTCTGCATTCAAGTTGCTCAACTTCTTAAGTTTTCCAACGCTCTTAGGTAATGTCTGTTAAAATAACATTTATATTATTAATTTATCACATATTTTTAATATGGCTCCCAGCAAAAGAGATGTTTTCAAAGACCTAAAGAAAATCCAGCAAAGTCCTTCCTGAATATCAGCTGTTTGCAATGATCACCTGGGGGACACAATGACACACTTTGAATTCTTGATAAAGAGTCTACATTTGAAAGATGCGGGCTTAGAGCAGAGCCCAGAACTGAGATGCACCTACTCAAGGCGCCCGACTTCAACAGCTCCCTGGACAGGGGCCTCGGGACTGAAGGAGGTGGGAATCAGCCCATGCTGGTGTCCTGAGGTGGGGCAGAGGGGCTGCATGTTGGGCAAAGGAAAGGGCAGCTGGCCGGGTGTGGGAAGCACAGCCCGGGGGAGCAGGCGGTCTGCGTGGGGTCTCCTGCGCTGCGGCGCCGTGGGTGGGCCGAGCATTACCCTTCCGACTTCTTCTGCAAGGCCCACCTGCCAGCGCCCTGCCGGATGGCTGTTTGAGCGGCCACCAAGTCTGAGCACCCATTGCTCTCCTGCCGTCCTTTATTGGCTCTTTTCCCTAGAAAAGCACTATTTACCTTGCTTAGGGAGATAAAGGAAAAGGGCAGGGGGCGGGGAGAAGGAGCAAAGGCAGGGTAAAAAGAACAGTAACACAATGCAAAGGAGGGAGGGGAAAGACAGGAGGAAGCAGGGAGTGCTGGCCTAGGAGGGCACCCTGATGAAAACCGCCACAAGACGCCTGCAAGAGGGAAAGGAGAAGACAAAGTGACCACAGGGGGACAGAAGCAGCGGCGGAGCCAGCAGGCAAGAGGACGGACTGGGTCTGCAGCCACGCAGAGGGCGTGGTGCTGGCTCTCCCCCTGCGAGGGAGGGCGTCACTGCAGCCCGTGGCCACCTTGCGTCCGGCGTGGAGGGGCAGCAGGCTGGACAGGAGCTCATCGGCCTCCTGCACCCCAGTCCCAGTCCCCCCATCCTTCTTCTCCTGTGCCCACAGGACTGGGGGAGAGCAAAGGGACCACTTCTGGGGGTGGCCTGGGGACAACTGGCAGAGCCGGGAAACACGGCTTCCAGTTGCACCACACCTCCGGGGCCTCTGGGAGGGGTCTGCTGAGTCCCTGTACTGGGAGGAGCAGGCCAAGGACTGGTGGCTTGATGTGCTTCAACTGGCCTCTGTGCCCACTCACAGTGAGGAGAATCTAGGGCCAGGCAGGCCTCCCGCGGGGGGCAAACCGCACTCACCAGGAGCCGATTCTCGGTGAGAACTAGTTCTGTGAGGCTCTCGCATTCCCCAACCGCTTCAGGCAACTGCGTGAGTCTGTTCTGATCCACCTTCAAGATGGACAGCTTCTTCAGCTTCCCTGCAACGGCATCAGTTACACTGGTCAGCCACCACTGTCTCCCGATCACCACTGGGTCCTTCCCGTCAGCTGTGCTGCTGCTTGGGCCGTAGCCTGCTTCCCTCACCCGGCTTTTCCCACTCTGAGCTGCACCACTTTCATTCAGAGTACAAAAGGTTGAGAGTTAAAACAATTTGTTCAGAACATCAAAAAGTCAGCAATTAGAAACAAATCATTTTAAGCAGCTCTACCTGAAAATGTCCTATCAAAACCAGAAAGTGTCAAGAACAAACAGCTGGGCCTTCATGCGTCTCACGGGCAGGAGCTGCTGATGCTGGGAGCAGCAACCTTCGTACCGCTCCGGGACCCACGCTTGCCGAAACGCCAGGCGTACTTTACAGATCACCTCTGGCGACAGCGGCCCCGTCAGGATTCCTCCAGGGGAGCACCAGGAACAGCGCAGACTGTCCGAGAAGCCTTGGAACACACAAAGTCTGCTTCCCCGAGGTAGGAAGACACAGCTCAAGTTCACGGGCCACACAGGGATGAGTCCCTCCTCAGCACCCCAGGGATTCCTGCTTTCAGCCTCAAGTCAGGGAACGAACCTCTGGACAGAGGTTCCTGACCACTGACCCAGAACTGCTGGTAGGAAACTCCCCCCAGTCAGAGCAGTCTCTACACAAGAGGTGCAGCGCTGGACAATGGGAAACAGTGACAGGTGTGTCTTTCTGTGTGTGGCAGCCAGGCGAGGTAAGAGAACTGACGGACTCTTTAACTATTTCGCAGTGGGACCAAGCTCCTGGAACAGTACCCGGAAGGGTCCCACCCACACCACTACCGGCAGACAGAAGTCAGAGCTGCCTGCAGCTCTAGTGAGGGGGCACTCGTGGCCACACTAAGCAGCCCACAGAAACTTGTCACCAGTGTCTTTGCTTTTTAAATCTCTTCCTTAAGCGAGGATGAGATGCACAATCCTTTCATTTTCCCATTTGAACCAGAAAATGTGATAGATCCACAGGAAAACATGTGAAGCCGGCCAGCTCATCCTCCTCTCCCAAGCACCGAAACATGCGTTTCTGCAGCTGCTTTCGGAGGCCGTACATGATGCCTGGCGAACATTGCTAACCAAGTCAAAATCCCTGTCCATTTTCCAACCGGCTTTGATGAAACCCAATGGGACACCTGCATTCCTATTGTCCTGTGACTAGGAGTTACCACTTCCATTGTCACTTAATACCACATAGGAAGCTGTCCAGGGCCACATAGCTTCTGCAACTACTGCAAGTCTTCCACCAACCTCTTCGAAGTGTTGAGTAAAATTTACAGGGACAATCCTGTAACAGCTGGATGGCCAAATATAGTTTCTCATGAGTTCTAAGAGGTTGTGGTCTAGTGAAATGGCTCTTCCTATCCAGTTAATGCGCAATTTCACACACTGGACTGAGCTCCTTTGTAGGAAAAGAAATGTGTGGGCCGATTATCTTTAAAGAAAATTGCATGGGATGGTTAAGACAACCCTCACTGCCCTACAAAAGACCTTGATTATGCCATTCCTCTTTTAGGAGTACCTTCCCAAGGTCACACAACGAGGGTGTAAACTATTTTCTCACAGACTATCTAGGATGCTGAATTAGAAATATCCTAGTGACCATTCGGATGCTTCCAATACTTCAATTATGTGGGCCAATCCTTCTTGGAGTAATTGAGACAAGATGTGGATAAAGTAGATAGATGTGGTAACACTTAAAAGTCTGCTAACAAATCAGGATGTCGAGACCACGTGTATAAAGAGAAACCTGAACTGCACTAAATAGTCTTTGATCTCCTTCTGTAAAAACAAGGCACAAGCAGTGTGCTGGTGTACCTCTGTAACCCCAGCACCCTGGGAGGCAGAGGCAGAACCCAAAGTTCCATGTTCATCTGGGCAACTTAGCGAGACTTTTGTCTCAAAATAAAATGAGAAGGATGGGTATGTAGCTCAGGGCAAAGCCAGGTGGGAAACAATCAACCAAGAACAACATGGAGACTTTAAGCAGCCATATTCCTAAGTCCTAAGAATGACCAAAAGGTCAGCAAGAGCTCAAGGGCTGGACACAACTGCAGGAAGTCTGGTAGAAGTCTGTTCCTCCAGTACTCACCGATGCCATCTGGAATTGTTTCCAGCAAGTTCTGGGAAATTACTAAGTCTGTTAATGAAGTTAGGCCACTGATTTCTTCAGGAAGTCTTTCCAACTTATTTTCAGAGACATCTAAGCACAGCAGGTTCTTCAGATTTCCTATTTCCTGCATCAAGAGTACAGAAAGAGGAATTTAGGCTTACATGGGTCACAGTACAGAAGAACTTGGAACCACAGGTTTTCACACCGAAATGCCAGAGTCAGAGCGATGCATCTTTACCACACGCCCAGATGTGAAGGCAGGGTGAACTCCTGGGCCCCTTCCAGTGAGCACAAGAAGCCGTATGATGGCAGAATGGCAGGGGGTCACAGCCACTTCAGACCAGCAGCAAGACAGAACAAACAAGGACAGAGCCACACACTTAGAGAACAACAACAGGGGGACTGGAATCCAATTCTCCATGTTGGAACCACCACTACTAGTAGGCAGCTTATAGCTCAAGGTGGCCTGGGATTTTTTTGTGATTAGAAACTCTCCACTTGTTAGCATAAACACCAAAGCAACCGCTCCCTGCCAAAACAGAACATACAGACCCACCGATGTCTTTAACATCACAAGAAGAGAGGCACAGTGGCTTAACAAGAACAGTCTTCTTGTGACCGAGAAAGCTCCTCTGCAAGTCTGCATTCTCTCTGAGACTGACCTGCCTCCCACTCCTAACCGCTACTTTCTCTCTCCTTACTGGGCACACTTCCCTACCTCCTTGTACCAAATTCTGGCTCTCACTGCCCTCTGTCCTCGACTGTCAGCTCTGTCTCTTAGAGGCCGGTTCTGGCTATTCTATGAGCAGTGCTTCTCCCTTGCCTTCCTGGGAACGCAGCCGGTCTGCTCATATAACCACAGCACCCCTCTCCTGGGCAACATCAGCGCTCACGGGGGCTAAGGAAGCACCAATTCCTCAACTGGTATTTCCTTGGTCCGAGTCATTCTTTCCAGATTTTCAGCCTAATTATATGCCCCATCACCCTGCTCCTATGTCCCCTCTCTACAGAAAACCAGACTACATTTCTACTAATTTCAGGCCAGTCTCCTGAAATGGTTCCACTTTTCATCAATTCCTTTTACCATTATGTTTGTATCCTTTTCTTCCAATGAGGCTTTAAGGGATCTTTAGTCCTGGCTTAATGTAAGTCTATGCTATGCGGGAAAATGAGATTTTAGAGAATTACTTATAACACGGGCCGCTGATGCACTCATTTCTGTGTTGGGGAAGTCACAATGCACAGCTGCTCACATGCACCTGCACATACACGGCCTGTGCTCCTCCTTGCATGTCCTGCAGCTGATGCTTTACCATTCTCCCGATAACTCATGGCACATACCCCATCCCCTGACTCTGAAGCAACCAGGCTTTCTCATCTATTTCCTATAGAAACACGAACGGCTGCTGATCCAGTGTCCTTCCCCAGAGGCACCCAGGATCGCAGAAAGACACTTCAGTCTCCGAGTCCTGTCAGTCATGGGTGACATCACATCCACTTCTGTGCTGTCAGTCCCATGATTGAACTCTAACTCAGGGCATCCGTATACTCAAGATGCAGTCCCTGCCTAAAGCTCATGGCCCCTCCCACTGGAACCCCAGCCAGGCAGGGCAGCATTTGAGCTACGGTAAGATGCAAGCACCCACATCATGAAATGTGCGTTCTCACTGTGCAAAACAGGCTGCAGCACACACCAGTGAATAAAATTCAGTAACAGCTGGAGAACAGAAATGCCCAGTGTGTTTCAGGAGGACATGTCTGGATTTTTCAGCGGCTCGTTCAGAAAATGCCTGCTTGCTGGACCCCACTCAGGAGCTGGCTGAGAGCGCAGGCATCTGGCCCTCAGACTTAGCAATGGTAGGAAAAATAGGAGCACCATGACGCACAGCTATATTTGGAAAAAATGTGAACCAAAAGCTTTAATATTGCTTTGACAACAAATACTACAGGGCAAACCACAGCCAAAATTATCCCAAAGCATTTGACACATCTCAAAAAGTAACAGAAATGTACACTGCCTCAATCACAGGTCCTAATTTGAGGGTAATTTATAAATCTGCTAAGTTATTTGGGCAGCAATAAAGTACAGACCTCACAAACTAAAAGATACACTTACTATCTTTAGAATGGGGAGCTGCGGTTTTCAGTTCCCCTACAGTCATTCAGAAGGATGAAAACTCAATATATTTTTCCAAATGTGCTTTTTCGATTAATACGTTGGCTTCTGACACCCTTCTTTTAAAAACCTCATGCAGAAGCAGAAAACACACAAGGTTTATTGTTCTGTTTTGGGAGAGAGGCTGTAAAGTTTGCACTTACCTGAGGTAATTCTGATAGCTGATTTCCATCCAGCCAGAGATCTTTCAGATGTAAGAGAGCTCCAATTGATTCTGGCTAAAACAAAGACGCAAAAATAACACTGTGGTAACAAAGATCCAATTCTCCGTCTTCCAAGAAAAAAAGGAATCCTAAAGCATCGCCACAGAGGAATTGGGTACCGTAAATGGTGCTTGTCAGATCTCTAAGATCAAGACCTCCCTCCTTTCCTAAAAGTACCCCCAACTTTCCCCACGAATGCCAGTGGCTTCCACTTCCACTCAGACCTCCAGTCCCCACCATCCATGCCCAGACGGTGCTTCTTAACACTCAGGAACAGGTGCGTTCGCCCGGCTTCCCAAGCTGGAAGTACTGTCTTTGTAAGCAAACCCAGAGAACTCCCAAAATACACTGGAATCAGAACTAAGGACAAAGATAAATTCAAATCTCTCTTTAATACAGACTTACCAAATTATATATTTCATTGTTTCCTAAATCAAGTTCTTCTAGTCTCCGTAGCTGGGTAAGAGAGCTATTTAAAAAACAAAACAAATGCTTAGAGAAGACTTAGGCATGCTGAGCACTGCAGTATTCCTCACTTGGGCTAGTTTTCAAAAGAAGGATTCGTCTGGATCTGTGGCAATAAATGCTGCCCGGGAAGGACTATTACAGGAAGGCTGGCGCCTCCTCAAATGTCCAGGAAACACAGGTTCTTCTGCTGACATTTAAAAAAATCTTAGAGACTCACTCAGGAAGATACGTGAGAAGGTTCTCTCTCAGTTCCAGTGAAGCCAGGTTATAAAGACTAGAAACAAACAGAAGAAAAAAATATAAGGAAAACTCCTGAGATCCTTCCTGCTCCCCTGCACCGCACACACATTCGAAAGCTGCTATGTCACCTCCAAGCAAAGCTACCCACCACTGCTGTCGTCCACCCTCATCATCACACCAGCTTAACATCTACCTCCCAAATTTTAGTGTTAAGATATTAATAAGAGCAACAAAAGTTTAGTGTCGAGACTGCACGATGCCCTTCAAGCACCCTGCACATTTTCTCGGTGAAGATAACTCACTAGCCGTTAAAAGGCAGCCACTCTCTCGAGCAGAACAGAGGCTGAATATGAGCATCTTGCTGTTAGGATGTTGACAATGTGTTGTGATAAATAAAAACAGTTCTGCCTTTCACCTGGAGAGTCCAGAGCACTTGTTCCCAGCGTCAGTGAGACATCAGCCCTGTTTGAAAGTAGTGGGCATCTCAGCCAGGGGCCTAAGAGCTCTGCAGAAGGCCGCAGAGCCCCAGAGCAGGCGGCAGCGCTAAGGAAAAGCTAAGTGCCTCTGGGATTCCGCACCCACCCGCCGTGCGCCGTGCGCCGTGCGCCATGCCTGGGAGCTGGGCCTTGGTGAGCGGAGGACTGGGCTGTGGCTCTGATCCTTACTGCAATCCGGAATGGTGCTGTGTGCTGCAGAAACCCTGCTTCCCCGGTGCAGCCCAGTCTATTTCGTGAAACGAGACAGATGAACTGCGTCAAATCCCAGCAGGTGCCACTGAGTCACCAGAGACACCTCTGCACACCTGAGTTACGTCCGCACTGCACAATATATAGATTCACAAAGACGGGGTTCCTCCGTCACCTCCACAGCCACCTGAGCTTCGCAGCAACCCAAAATGTGTCTGCCAATATCACCATAGCAACATCCAGATGGGAAGAATTTTGTTTCTGAGCGCACAGAAGCACTCAGATATTCCCCCAACACTTTAATCTGCCTTAATCCTCCATTTGCCCTCCTTTCAGCAAAAAGCTGGAGCTATGTGTACTGACAGAGCTGTTTTTTTTACACTGGGAAATTTACATTTAAGTGAATAGTTCACATATATATGCTTAAATATCTTTCCAAAAGACATATATTTTAACTATACTATGGAGCACACAAAGTCTGTACCTCCTCTAACTTGGAAAACTGAATAGTATTCACCATGAAGGCCAGAGGAAACAAAACTCCCTATCTATCCATCTATCTATCTATCCATCCATCTATCTATCATCCACAAATTCCCACTGATAAGCATTATGAATTTAACACCAACACTCTTCAATCACATAGCAGTTGCTGGGCAGGCACAGTAAGTGGTACACTCTCTCCTGAGAAGCAGATCCGGAAGAAACAAGAAGGACAGGAGACCGAGAAGGGCACAGGGCTGGTTCCAAGAGCAGGCCGTGAGGGTGGTGACGCCTAAGGCTGGCAGAGTGAAAGGGAACAGCTTGGAGCAAAGCGCTCTGCATGCAGTGTTCCAGGGCTCCTGGGAGTTTTACGGAAGTGGTAAGCCAGTGGGTATTTCCACATTTGGATTTTTTCCAATGGTGGTAGGAGTGTCATGTTTATCTATTCAACTTTCATTAATTTCACTCCTATCCTAACAAACTGAAGACATCCACTGATAAAAGGAGGTTCAAAAATTGTACTTATGGGGCAGCCCACAAGCACCTGAAGTGTCTTAAGTTACAGTGCACCAAATCTCTGAGGCCTCCCGGGTCTAATCATCTCCTGCCTGAGACCCAGGAGGGCACACGCCCTGCTCCGGGACACCTCTACAGCTGACCAGTGACACCAGCACTCAGGTGAGACAGTGAGGAGCACGAGGCCACCAGTGAGGACAGGGGAAGCCACTCAAATCTGGCTGCACCTCGACTCCTCCGCCCGGGCTGGGCAGCTCCTCTGCCCTGGAACTCTTAAGTTCAATCTTAAAAGCACCTTTGCACGCGTAATGTCTGACCTCAACCACACCACAAGACATTGGGATTCTTATCATCTTATGCTACTTAAGAAATATGATACACACTTAAAAACTATTTTTAAACTTCATCTTCAAGATAAAAGGCCCAGACATCACTACTATAAGAAACCTTCTTATGTTATTACGTGAGCAAAAATTTCACTAAAATGCTAACAGGTTTGTGGTATAACTCCATTCTTATTAAGCTAACACCCCAAAATAATATACTCTTAATAAGTTAAAAGGTTCCAGTTACAAAACCTTATTGTTTTGGGGGAGTGGGGGATATACACAGAGGTGAAGGAGTACCCACTGAATAAAAAATGTCCTTTACTTTATTTACAGTTTTAGACCTTGCCTCACTATGTTACCAAGGCTGGCCTTGAAGTCTTGGGCCCAAGCAATCCTCCTACCTCGGCCTCCCAAGTAGTTGAGAGCACAGGTGTGCCCTACTATACCCAGCAGAAACAAAAAGTGTCTCATTATTGTAAACTTACAGAACTAAAGAATAATTAAGTATGCACAAGAATAGACTTACTTAGGTAATGTTTCCCCATGATTTTAAACTACTTAAAATAAAGAAAGGTGGACTTCCCATCACCGGGCATGCAGTGCCGGCCCCTGACCTGTTGTTACCCACTCGAGCCCTTAGGGCCCAATCTTGTCCTTCGGGTCAACAGAGCCCGTTTTAACCTCCCTTCCTCCTCCCTAAGTCGCAGGGCCCTTGAGAGTCCACAGACCGGAAGTCAGCAGAGCGTATCACCAGTTGGCAGCCTGGAGCTCTCTTCAGAGCTGCCCGGACAGCACTGCGCAGCTGGCTCTGCCCACCTGCGAAGCTCACCATGCACTATGCACACTCGGGGACTGTAAGATGAGAAGAACTAGCACGCAAACAGCTCCGTGACACCTCGGCACACCATCTGGACACCACAGGCCTATTCTGGAATGAAACCGTGGCAGTGGCTCTCACCAGAGTCCTCGACCAACATGGGAAACCCCCACTGCCCACTCAGGAGCACGCTTCTCCAGAGTGTGACAGCTGACGTGACAAGAGTATGGGCACACGTATAGCAGTACAGGGACAGCAGCACGAAAACGAATGATGTTTTCTTGGTCTTTCAGAGTTCAGCATCCTTCATGAAAATTTCAGGACAGTGTCTGTCTATTCAATTCACTCCACCAAAGTAACCAGGTCAGTCCAAACACCTGTGCCCTCACAGAACCTAACGAAGATCGGCAGTGAGCCGTGTCGGGTGGGGAATTTTAACCCACTTCTGGCACCTTGGAACCCAAGCTCTTCATCACTGAGATGAAGGCGACAAGCACCAAACTCCACATGCGTTTATCTGCTATGCCAGTTAACACTGACTAATGGGATAAAAAGAAATCAGACACTTGAGATGTGATGGGAGACTCCCAGCAGCAGAGTTGTTTCATTATCTGATACACGCCAGGACTTCTTTACAGTTGTACAGTATCTACACAGACATTTTAACTTTTTAACCAGTCTCTATTAACAGAATGTTCTCCCTTAATTTCAATGCCTGACAAACGCAATACTGCCGTAACGATCTCAGCCTCCTCCTCCTCTAGCAAAGAACAAACAGCCTGGCTGCCCGTCCTGCCCGCGGCACCTCTGCCAGGGCAGGGAGCACCTGGAACACTCATCCGGGGAGAAGGGAATCTCAGCACCTTCCACCATTCGTAGGGTTTTCACGAGCAGGGATGAAAGTCACACTCCTCTGTAATGGGATGTAGGCCAGCTGTATTTTTAGGTTTCTATTTCGGGGACTGGATGAATAGTTACTTTAAGGAATTTACATCTGTTCTCTACTATGTGTTAAAGGCCCTTTTAAAACCCTTGGGTCTTCCCCTCCTGCCCATTTTGGTAACAAAATCATTAAGAAAACGAAGTTAAGACAGATCAAGCAAATAGCAGTTTACACCAAGACCACCAAAATACAACATCTACAAATATTTATGGCCACAGTCGTTGGTCAGGGAGAAGAACATCACTGGGGAAAGGAGAGTCGCTTATACATTCAGGACATTTCTCTTGTCCTTCCAACACCGAATCGGTACTGAAGAAATCTCTGGTCACAGATTTCCTCACAGTAGCTTTGCTCTGGAAAACAAAGCTACTGAATCTTGTGTTTTTGTTTCTGAAACAATAAATATTTTATAGTAATTCCCAGGCCTCGAAGAAGAAGCATCAGATATAGTAATAGTTTCAAATAAGTTTTCTCCTCTTGGCATTCCAACACAACACAAGCGACGAGCCTCGCACTAGGCCTGGGGCTCACTGGTTCAAGCCCACACAAATTAAGGCCCCTGCTCCCAAGGGCGACAGGCAGGAGATCAGACCCGCATGTTCTGCTGAATCTGCCTGGGAACCTGCAGATGCCTGGCCTGCTCTACCGCCCCCAGCACTCTCTCATGCCGGACGCAGAGTCCCATAAGGCAGAGATGCAGCCGCAGTGCCCGCTCAGGTTCTCAGTCCTCAGGAGGCGCCAGCAGCTCCTGCGGGGCTCCCTGCACTCCCACTCTACGCACCCCGAAGGCAGATGTGTGTCCTGCCCGACCACCAGGTCCAAGTGACAACACAAAGTAAGCCAGTGTGCAACACAAAGTTACGGTACAGAACACAGGCGGGAAGCGCGGCCAGGCCAGGTCCCAGATCTGCAGTGCCCCGCTGCCCACAGTGTCCAGGCAGCCGCACCTAGCACCACTACCTGAGTCCACAAAGCATGCTCATCCCCACGGGAAGCCACTGCTTGGCCTCTCCCATCCACTCGCCTGTCCTCTGTCTCTGTGGACAGGACTGTATGAGACATTTCCTGTTAAGTGTACCAGACAACACAGGACGCTGGGCGACTGGCTTCTTTCATTTACAATGCTCTCAGGGTCCATCTACGTCCAGCAGATAGGACTACTCCATCCTTTCATAGCCAAACAGTATTCCATGGGGTGGATTTGAAACTTTTACTTTTCCTATTCACCCACCGGTAAAATGAGTTCTTCTTACCTTTCACCTGTGTGAACAATGCTGCTATGAACATTTACGAACAAGTTTTTGTATGGACCTGTGTTTTCGGTTCTTTAGGGTACGCATAACTCGGAGTGGAACTGCCGGCTCACATGCTAGGTAAACTCACCTTTTTGAGGGAAGATCTGCCTGCCCTGCAATGGTGCTGTCTTACTCCCCCCAGTAGCTGCGATTTCTCCAAATCCTCAGTTATTGTATACCTTTGGGGTCACAATCACCCTAATGTGTACAGAGTAGTGCCCCACTGGGGTTTCTATTTGCAGGTCCTTGTTGACCACCTGTTACGTATTAAAAACTGGTGGTCAACTTAAAACCAGCAGAATTGAATCAGCATGGTGCTGAGCATAGATGTTCCACCCGAGGAAGGTTGCCAGCATAGAGACGTGGAGAAGGAGACGTGCGTTAATACGCTGAGGCGCGTTGAGGCACTGAGGCATTGAGGCATTGTGGGTTCTCCTACAAGTTGCTGTGTGAGCCGTTGGTTCTCCTGGGGGAGCTCTGGTCCTCACATCGAGCATTGCTTCCTGGCTCTGGAGAGGAAGACGTGTGCTGCTTGGTCTCCAGGATGAACTTGTCACGCTGGCTTCCTGGCATGTACTGGACTGTGCTTATCGTTGGAGGAGCTCGGGGCCGCCGTGTCGCTGAGGATGGCTGTGGTGCTTTTCAGGACAGCCCTGGTCTTTGTTGTGAGTGTGACTTCTCGGCTCCAGCATAGAACCCTCAACCTACCAGCACAGCTCCTTCACCCTGATGGCATAGACTTTCTGGCTTCCACCGCTGATCTTTGGGCCTTCCCAGAGCAGATCCGTAAAAGAGACTGGCGTGAGTCCTTCTTGTGGGCTCTAGATCTCCAGCTGGACTCATGCGAGGCACTGTTGTGAGCTCTGGGTCTTCATCTGGACTCATGTGGGACACTGCTGTGGGATTCAGGCCATTCAGGCCCTTGGCTAAATATTCTATGTCTCTAGTGATGTGGATAGATTTCCTGTATTTTCTTGTGTTAACACTGGGTGACCATCATAAATAATATTACAAACTCCAAGTCCTGACTCTAATTGTTCTCTGCACAACCCTGACTGCAACACCACCCCATGCAGCATCTTCTCGTGCACTTCTTGGCCACCTTCAAATCTTCTGCAGAAGCTTCTTGGTTAGGGAACACACAGATCCCTCACCCATTTTCAGTTTGATTGTCTTTTTATTGGTGAGATGCAAGCATTCTTTGTATATTCTGGATATGAGGCCTTTCTCAGAAAGATGACTTTTAACTGTCACCTCCCCTTCTGTGGCTTGTCGTTCTACTCTTGATAGGGTCTTTAGATGCACTAACACTTCTAATTTTGAAGGCAAATGTATCCATTTTGTTCTTCTGTTGCACAAACTTCTGGTGTCCTGGCCAAGAAACTCGCTCAACTCAATGTTACAAAGGCTTGTTCTTCTGTTTTCTTATAAAACGCTACCTGTACTTTCAGCTCCTCTGCTTAGACCTCTTAATCCCTTCGCGGTAAAGCCTGTGTGGTATGAGCTCAGAGCATCGCTTCATCCCTGTTTGCCTGTGGACACTCAGGTATCCCAACAGAACTGCAGAAAATGCTGCTCTTTGCTCATCCAATGGTTTGGCACCTTTGTCAAAATCAGTTAACCATAAATGTGAGAACAATTTCCAGACAATCTATTCTTTAAAAAAAAAGAGAGAGAATAAAACAAAACAAAGCAAAGGAAAGGAAAGCAGATCAGAGCAAAACAATGCAAGTAACAGGATTTCAGAACAAAACAACAGGAAATCAACAGTGGCTACCATAATGTCTCTTGCTTTCTTTAAAAAGTTGTTCTTTAAATAGTTGTCCATATCTTCACACACAATAAATTAATAAAAATCAAAATAGTATAAAAGTAATCAAAACAAAAGAATGAGAGCCTTACAGGCCTTCAAAACCAGACACTAGGAAATCAAGAATGGCTACCATAACGTCTCTTGTTTGGTTCAAAATATCTGTCCATACCTTCATACATATTGAAATCAAATAATTGAAAACAGGCTAACACCAATCAACACCAAGAATAAAAGCATTACTGGACTTCAAAACAAGATGACAGAAAATCACCAATGGCTACCATAATGTCTCATCTTCTTCTAAGCAGCTGTTCATGCCATCACACATAATAAAATCAATTCTTATAAAACCTTTAGTGAAGTTCTAAGCATGTATAAACCTATACATGTACATCTATACTTTCTGTATCAGCAGGAAAAGCAAAACAAAACAAAATATAAGAAAAACAAGAAACAAGAGTCAAATAAATAACTATAGCAAAGAGCCCAA
Source organism: Hydrochoerus hydrochaeris (assembly GCA_004027455.1). NCBI lineage: Eukaryota > Metazoa > Chordata > Mammalia > Rodentia > Hydrochaeridae > Hydrochoerus > Hydrochoerus hydrochaeris. The sequence continues at coordinate 47,390 of PVLA01004150.1, read as the reverse complement.
AATAATAATATATTCATCCCTTCAAAACAAGGCCTTCAAAACAAGGTGGTAGGAACATAACAAATTTTGTTGTTTTGTATAGTTATCTTCAAAAGTCTTACTCAAATTATCAGATACAGTCATGCAAAACTGATCTATTCCTATGGATGTTAACTGTTTTGTTCCAAGAACAGAATTAGTAGTACAATCATCTTAGCTATCTTCAGTATATAGATACAAATTTATATCATTTTTCTCTTCTTTTTTTTCTCCTTGTCCCTATCTGAGTTATTTTTTTCCTTTTTGAGCAGTTTCTTACCCTTTTATAATACTTATTGAAGATTTTGTAGCTTATTTACTCTTTCAGTTTCTTAAACTAGGGAGACAATACGCTACTTATACTTGGGAGTTGATTTATTTCACTGATGAGTATGGCCTCAAATTGCATCCATTTACCTATACCAGCCTCAGCGTGGTCTTTCTTTATAGCTGAGTAGTACTCCAGTCTATACAAATACCATATCTTTTTTATCCATTTCTCAGCTGATGGGCATTTGGGTTGTTTCCAAGATTTGGATATTACAAATTGTGCCACTATAAACATGGTTACACATATATCACTGTGGTATGATGTTTTTCAGTTCTTCTGGGAATACGCTTAGGAGTGGAATAGCTGGGTCAAATGGGACTTCCAATCCCAACTTTCTGAGGAAATCTCCACACTGACCTCCACAGTGGTTGCACCAGTCTACACTCCCACCAACAACGCAGAAGAGTTTCTTTTTCCCCACAGCCTCTCCAGTATTTGTTATTGGTGGTTTTCTTGATCCTGGCAATTCTTTCTGGAGTGAGATGGAATCTCAGTGTTGTTTTAATTTGCATCTCTCTAATGACCAATGATGCTGAACATTTTTTCATGTATTTATTTGCCATTTGTATTTCTTTTGAGAAGTATGTATTCATCTCAGATGACCAGTTTTGGATTGGGTCTTTGAATTTTGGGGGTCTTTTTTTTTTCAGTTCTTTATATGTTCTAGATAGAAGTCCTTTGTCTGAGGGACAGTTGACTTAAGATATTTCCCAATTCATGGGTTTCCTTTTCACTCTGTTGGAGATTTCTTTTGACATGCAAAAACTTTTTAATCAGATGAGGTCCCATTTGTTGATTATGGGAAGTACTTCCTGTGCAGTTTGATTTTTGTTCGTGAATTCTCTACCTACCTCTATGTCTTCAAGATTTCTACCTACTTTGTCTTCCAGCATATTTAGTGTTTCTGTTTTAACATTTAGACCTTTGATCATTTTAACTTTAGTGCATGGTGATAGGCACGGGTCTAGTTTTAGGTTTTGGCAAATGTTTCCAGCAACATTTATTAAACAGACTTATCTTTCAGTCAACATGTTTGGCCTCTTTGTCAAAGATAAGGTGGCTGAGTGTGTTTGTAGTTGTGGCTGTATCTTCTAATCTATTCCATTGATCTTCAGGTCTGTTTTTACTCCAGTACCATGCTGGTTTTATCACAGTAGCTTTGTAGCATAACTTCAAGTCAGGGCTGGGATGCCTCCTGCTATTCTAGGTCTCTTCTGGTTCCAGATAAATTTTAGGGATGATTTCTCTAGATCTGTGAGGTTTGGTAATGATATTTTGATTGGAATTGCATTAAATCTGTATAAAAATTTTGGGAGAATGGTCATTTTCAAAATGTTTGTCCTTCCTATCCATGAACAAGGAATGTCTTTCCATTTTCTGAGATCCTCTTCAATTTCTTTTTTCAGAGTACTGAAATTTTCATTGAGCAGATCTTTTACTTCCTTTGTTAGATTGATTCCTAAGTATTTCATTTTTTGGAAGCTATTATGAAAGGTGTGATTTCTCTTCTCAGTGAGTGTGTTGTTTGTGTACAGGAATGCTATTGATTTTTGAGGACTGACTTTGTATCCAGCTACATTACTGAATCTGGTTAATACATCTAGAAGTTTTAGAGCTCTTCTATGTAGGGTATCATGACATTTACAAATAATGAGAATTAAACCTCTTCCCTTCCTATCTTTATTCCTTTTATTTCTCTCTCTTATCTAATTGTTCTGTCTAACATTTCCAATGTTATATCAAATAGGAGTGGTGATAGTGGACAGCCTTGTCTTGTTCCTGATTTTAGAGTGAAATACAGTTTTTGACCATTTAATGTGATGTGGGCTGTTGGTTTGTCATAAGTGGCTTTTATCACACGAAGGCAGAGATCATGTTTGAATTTTCCATAGGGTTGTTATCATGAATGAGCGTTGGACTTTATCAAAAGCTTTTTCTGCATCTATTGAAATGATCATGTGACTCTTATCTTTGGCTCTATTGATATGGTGATATGGTTATTGATTTGAGTGTGCTGACTATCCCTGAACTCCTAGGATGAATCCCACTTGATCCTGGTGTATAATCTTCTTGATGATTTGCTGCATTCGGTCTGCTGTATTTTATTGAGGATTTTGCATCTATCCACACCTGTGAGTGTATCCTTATGTGACTACCAGACAGTCTGAATTAATGTAGCTTTGCAAAGTTTGAAGTCAAGAAGTATGACCCATTTGCTCTCCTTTAAGACTCTTTGCTACTCCAGGTCTCTAAACATTTCCACGTGAATTTTAGATTCTTGATTCCCGGGGGGGAAAAGTCTAGGATTTTAACAAGGATTGAGCTGAGCCTCTATATCAATTTGAGAAGTACAGCAATCTTAAGAATATTAAATAAATAAATTTTAAAAAATTTTTAAAGAATATTAAGCTTCCTAATCCAAATACACATAACGTTCCATTAATTTAGGTCTTCTTTAATTTTGAATGACATTTTATAGTTTGTAGTTTTCTTTGTGTCTTACACTTCTTTTGTTAAATTCATTCTTAAGTCTTTTTTTCTTTTTGGTGCTTTATAAGTAGAATCACTTAATCCTGACGTATAGAAATAAAAAATGATTTTACATGTTTATCTTGGCTCCTGTAAGGTTTCTCACTTCATTTATTAGTTCAAATAATCTTTCATAAATTCATGAGAATTTTATACAAACCATGTCACTGCAGAGTAAATCATTTTTGAAAAGTGTAATTACAGTGTTAAGAAGTTCTAGAATAGAAATCAGTACAAATGATCTGAAGAAAATGTTTTCATTATTCAAAGGCTCTTCTGGAAGACAATTCATTCATACACTATAGCAGCATTTGATAGCTCCTTACAACAAAATATCCTTCCTGGCTTTGCCAGTGAAATCTACTACATGTTTTCAGCAATAGTAAAGTGAGAAGCTACCGCTTCCTGAGCACTATTTTCAAGGGCATATTTTTAAAATCTAGTTTCTTCCTGGGTATTGTCTAAACTCCAGCATGCCCGTCTCCTGCCCAACTTGCCCTCTATGTCAGCCGGCACCTTCACTGATGTAGAAAGCCCGTCACTTAACTTTACCCCGACCTTTTACAGAAAGGATTTAAAGCAGCCTTCTGAAATGGGAAACATGTTCAGGAGGTACCGGGCCATGAAAGGGAGGAAGACACCGCCAGGCTGGCTGCGAGGAGCACATTGTACAGAAGCGTGACGGCCGAGGGAAGACGGCAGGTTCAGGGACTGGCTCTGCCACCCAGCAGTGCACATCGGGCAGGCTCCCTTGGGAGGTGACGCCTGCCTTGCACCCACACACACCCTGCGCCCCGGGGCGCAGCTCCCTGTCACGGCGGTGGGGGGCATTCCTGCCAGCACCCAGAAGCCGACACAGCTGCTCCCACCACCCCCTTAGCCAGCACCACACTTTCCGTCAGCAAAGGTAGAAAAGCAAATGTGATAAACGTCGGCTCTGTTATTAAAAAGGAGAAGCTTCCCATTCCTCTGGCATGACATATTTTTTTTAACTAAAAATCACTTTTTCTCTCCCTAATTGCTCTTTATATCAGAAAAACAAAAGTCACATCAACAGTTCCTCTACATCAGAAGGTTTTACAATAATAGAAGCTGTATTTTTTCATCGTTGTTTCTTTATGACAACTTTTTATAAAAATCGAGTATGCCACATCTGGGCATTAAAGGGACTGTGCAGAACGGGCTTCTGTGTTCTGGCACAGAGCTTCCAGGATCCTGACTGATAACCGATGGCATTGCAAGCAAGCAGAGTGAGCAGGTAACACTGTACTGTGTTCCCAGTTTAGCACAAGAGAACAGCGCTAGTGTGTGATCAGACGCAAGGACACAACCAGTCCAGATCCCTGCTTAGCCAAGGACAAGTGATCCAGGCCTACAATCTAATGACACACACACGTGCACACATGTGTGCAGACAAAGGGCTAAGTGCTCACTGCACAGGGAGAAGAGGAGAATCCACACATCTGAGATCTATTTCACCTTTTCCAGTCATTAGAGAAGTGGTGACAAAAGAGACAATTTCAGCCATTAAATGAGGCAAATCTTCAGCCAGTTGGAGAGGAAAACGTTCTTCCTTGGATTGAGCAGCGCTTGTTAGGATCTAACAACCGTACAAAGTCCACAACGTATGCTACCGCAGTCATCAGCAAGGGTCTAAAACCCCAGTCTCCAAACTTAACTAGAAAAGCCTTTGTGGCGAACTTTTTTAAAGTGAGCATTACATGTAGCCCCAATATAGAAACTTAGAAAGCTAACAATAAAGCCATAGTGGCACACACAGGGGTCACCAGAGACCACCCCGGAGCTATGGTCTCCCTCTCTGAAACACCCTGGGGAGGCCTCAGTGGAACTCCTGGGGGCCAGAGAAGTAGAGTTTGAGGACCACTAGTGTGGGATTCAGCTAACTCCCAAGCACTCTTTTAGAATGATGGTTTCAACACATTTAAAAGTATTCCTGTGTACCCTTACACTGTATATAACACATAGATAGAAATAATATTGTATACAACATAAGAAAAACCAAAAAAATAGTTTGAGCTGTTTAACACACGAGACTCAGCTCTTGTTAGAACAGTGGAACTAAAATTGCTCTAATGTCTTTTATTTTAATTTAGAAATAAAACAACCAGTCACCAATAGTTTACTTTGGTTCAACAGTTTTAAAAGATAAGAAAATACTTCCCTAAAAGAACTGCATCATTAGATACATTTATGAAAACATACTAATTTTTAAAATCTTTTCTAATGATGGAGAAGTCTTGTACGCAATAGATAAACTGCCATGTTGCTGATCCAAGACTAATCAGAAGGTATTGTTGCACTTTTGTGTTTTTAACGAAAGGGTTTTAAAAATCTGCTGGGTTAGTTTGTCACTCCTTGCTGGGTATCAGCTGTATTGTGAAAGACTGAGTAACGTCCGGTGCGCTGGAAACTATCTCCTGTTATAGAAAAGTGTCAGCGAACTTGGGACATTTTCAGTAAAAGAAAAATGTGCACTTCTGCACGAGCAGCTGGTATACCTCCTCAGTTCAACGATCTCCCTGACCACTTCCCATCTAATGACAGTGCATTATAAAGATTCCACCAGAGTCTGTCCCAGAGGCCCAGCCTGTAATTTTCAACTTTAAAATGGTGTGAAAGTGATGCACATCTGGTAGACGCTGCACTTTGAATTTTAAAGGTGGTCCTTCTCCGGGATGGTGATAGCTGACAGGGCATCTTGTGATGCTGAGCAGCAGCAGTGAGCTGCAGCTCTCGGCAAACATGCGACCACGAGGGAAACAGCAGAACTTCTCCACTGCAGTGCGCAGCTGAGCACGATGTTGAGTCAGGCATGTTAAATGCGTTTTTTGACGGGGGGGGGCGTGTTTTCAATGTCCAGTGGCATCATGGGGATGTGCTCCCATCCCAGAGTCAACAAGGAACTGCAAAGACTTGCCCCTCAGACTCGACTGCTGGCCACCCAGGGCGTGGCCACATCGTGCAGGACTGGCACTGCCGACGCAGGGCAATGCTGGCGGCGAGGCTCGGCCGTGAGCAGGGGGCTGGAACCCTCCGCCCCTGAGATGTCCAGTCTCCTTTGCAGAGGCGGCCTTCAGACACAGCCAGGCTCAAGATGCAAGCAGAGGCAGGACACGCTCACAAGGCATCGTTCCTTCCTGCTCCCCCGCAGCAGGTGATGCCACACGCTCTCCCAGCACTGCAGACTGCAGCAGCGGGTGGCCCTCCTGCTGAGATGCCAGGAGGCTGCCACAGACCTACAGGGGCACTGTAGCTGGGGTGACACGGGGATACTCAGCTTCTGTAGGCTCCGTGTGACTCACTACCCCAGCTAGTCCAGTTTCAACAAGAGATAGCACTACATTCCTCTCAAGGGACAAGGACATCCTACCCCTGTGAAGTTTTTGGTGACTGGTGTGATAAAAGGCAAGCACTGGATGGAAATCAGTGCAGAAACTGAGCAGTACCCAGCAAGAACCCACATCCCAGAGCAAATAATGGGGCAAACTTAAGAATGAAATGAAAACATTCATTCATTCAGTTTATATGTACTATTCTCTTCTAACAGCTACTAGGTTGTTAGCACATGGACCTGAACACTTGCTAATTAGAACAATTTGTTATTTCTAGGAACACTGAGATAGTTTCCGAGCCTCCAAAGACCTTGGGAACCGAAGCAACTGACTTAGAGTAAGGCTGGGGAGAGCAGAGAGGCACAGGTCTGCAGTGGGGAGCTGTGTCCCTGGCTCAGTGCTGCCATCAACCCCCCGACATCTTCCCGTGACTCTAGCTCGAGTGTCCCTGAGCCGGCAGGCATGATGAGACTGCTTATCCTGCACACAGGCCTTGGCCCTCTCCTCCCAGTATGTGTCCAGCCCTTCAAGATGAGCCCCCCAGCTCTCCCAGTTCATGCCCAGTACCATGCGAGCAGTAAGGGGCACAGCGGGCCCCTCTCCACCGATGCCCCACGAGTCAGCCACGCGAGTGGGGTAGGTGTGCGCGAGCACACTCCTTGAGGTCTCACCACGGTAACAATAAGCACCCACCCTTCACTGCCCATTTCAGGCCCTTTTCAGTCTACAAGGACATCCAACAGGTGTGCTGTCTTTACAAAGCACTTTGCCCCCAAGAAGTCTCACTGGTCACTAAATATGTCAAATGCTTTAAAGAAAACACTGGGAATTCTCCAAGAAACCAAGGAGTGCCTGCTCTGGGGAAGATCCCAGTAATGATTTTTCGGTTAAAGGAGTATTAGACACACACAAAACTTGCCTAGCACAGCATTCTGCCAACTCTTTCAATCGCCTCTTCAGCATGGCCCAAGACCCAAAGGTCCCAATCTTCTCCAAGGAGGAGTCTGTTCTCTGTTTTTTTTTTTCTCGCACAAAGTCTTTTTGTACTAAGAGAACAGGCAATTGCTCGAGCATTCAGAAATCTTAAATCCAACAGAAAGAAAGTTTCTTGTTATGGTAGCAAAGATATTAACAGCTAAGAATTGGAAACTCTACTTTTCAAATAACAATCAGTTGGCTTTAAGTTTGAGTAGCATGTGATTTTGGAAACAATCAGTAAACATGTTACAGTAGTAACACCAGCAGATTAAAATTAAGATGAAGCAAAACACTACCCACTATTGATAGTAAAGATACACAAAAAATCCTGAACACTGACAAAACATAGATACCGATATTAAAAGAAACGATAAGGAATACTGTAGCTTACTCTAAGATGATTATTACACACTTTGCATTAAAACAGTAAAGTGCGAGTTGAAGGAACACTCTGGTTTACTAAGCATATTTCCTCTTAAAGCACTCAACCATTTCAAGCAGAAATGAAGCAGGAAAAGAGGTGAGGAGTCGGGGGCTCCCAGGATGACCACAGGGCAGCTGTAGGCTGAGGAGCAGTGGGGGGCAGTGTCAATGTGTATGCAGGGCTACCACATTTAAGGGCTTTTAAGTAACAAATACTATCCATGAAACTTGATGTAGCAAACATAAAATGTAACAAGCAGCAGCTTTATTAAAATATAGGGGCACTTGGATAGAAAAACATAGGCAGCTAGTTAGCAGCTCTGTGAAGGTAATGCTGAGTAAGGCAAAGGGTTTTCTCCATAGAAAGTGAGGCCCAATCCCAGAGAGAGAGAGAGGGAGGGAGGGGGAAGAGAGAGAGAGAGAAAGAGAGAGAGAGAGAGAGAGAGAGAGAGAGAGAATGCGGAGCCAAGGATGCAAGTGTCCTTTCACCTAGAAACCTGCCAACATCACATAAAAACTTACTTGCCAATATTTTCAGGCAGAGACTGCAGTGAGATGTCATTTACAGAAAGACAGGTTAGATTCTGTAATTCAGGAAAGCTTTCTGGCAACCTAGAACAAAAAAAAAATGTTTTTAATTTAAAACAGCACAAATAGAATGACTTCCTTATACTAACTGAACTACCTCCTAAAAATCACAGCGTAAATAGTGTGTTTGCCTTGTCTTCTTCTAAGGTATGACATTCATAAGGGAAAAAGACTTTGTCTACCTAATGGAAGTATGCGAGCACAATAAATATTTATGAAGTGATGCAAAAATAATTATAAAGCGAACAGATATGCAAGTTCTAAAACTAAAGGAGCAAAACATAAGACCTACTAAGTGCTCCTTTCAAGAAGCGATAAACTGCTGCTGTAACTTAAAAGTCCAAAAAATGAAAATATTGATTAGGAGACAATAAAGAGCAAATTTCACCAGAACTCAGGGGTTATAATAAAACACGGGCAGCTGCCTGCTTCCCATGGCTTGTAACACCCAGAGCAGAGGATTACTTAGACTTGATCAGCTGACAGCCAAGTCAACTGCTACTTTGGCAATTTTTTCTCTTCATTCAAGATGTCACTCACTTGAGATAATTATATGTCTCACTATGTACTACACAAAAGCAGTTTTTATATGTCCCTGAAACCCTACAGAATAGAAAGGCTTCAAAATGCACAGCACAGTATGCCTTTCATGGTATACTGTTTCAAACTGATAAAGAAATATGAGTTTCAATATTCCTATGGTTGCAGTATTTAGGGAAGAAAAAGTGACTAAAGGCAAAAACTCTTTTTTTGTGTGTCTACCATAAGATTCAATAGAAATGCATAAATCTGCTGATAAAGACAATGGAATTATAAAAATGCCACTTTTTCCAGCCGAGGAGACTTCAGTGACAGTTTTTAGAATAGTATTTCATTTTTCTTTTTCTAGGTTCCTTTTTGGAAAAAAAATCCTCTTTTGAAAAAAAAATCCTCTGCTACAGTTTGATGTTTAATATAGGTTAATTCCAGATTTTAAATCCAAAAGCTAAAACCTAGGCCCTCAAAAATCAAGGTACTTCCTATAATCCCAGCACTTGGGAGGCTGAGGCAGGAGAATCCTTTGTAACTTCAAGACCAGCTTGGACTACAAAGTGAGCCCAAGGCCAGCCTGAACAGCATAGTGAGACCCTGTCTCAAAAAGATAAAAACAAAAAGCAAAAAACAAGGTACTAACTGGAATGTTTACAGCCGCTGAAATATGTTCTTAGCAACAGCTGAGTAACAAAGGTATTGTTGCTTGAAATTCAAAAGAATCAAGAGATCTGATCTGCTTCAGTTTTCACAGAAATTATATATCATTGGATGGTTTTAAGGCTAGCTGAGATGCTCTCAACCATAAGGAACATGTTTTCCATGGCTGGCTTGCATTTTTGCCAACTGTTAATGTGAAGAGCCAGACTGATGCAATGTGAGGGAGGAAGTAGAGACTTAAAAGTTAGGAGAAACAAGCTGCCGTCACCGCCCCACTCACCAGCTGCACACCTGGAAAGCTCAGCACCGTCGTACAGCCTCAGTTTCTCCAGCCTTAAAGACAGCAGCCAAGCTAAGTAACCTTCAAGGCCCTTCAACTCACACACACTGCGCTAAACCTCAGAAGCAGCGGCTTCACGGTGAGAAACCCGCCAGCTACGCTGCAGGAGGGTCACCAGTGCTGCCTGGCGCCATCCGGGTGCGTTCTACTGGGGAGTCTCGAGAGAGACAGAGACAGAGACAGAGACAGAGACAGAGACAGAGACAGAGACAGAGACAGAGAAGGGCAAGTGTGAGCAGGCTTCAGAAAAGGAAAACCAAAGAGACCAAAAATGAGATTAAGCAACCGAAAGGTTAAAAATCTCAGCAGTAGTCATTTCCCAGCTGGCCTAGCACTGCACACACTGCCTGACGCGCTTTATTCACTCCAGGAGCAGCAGGAGTACCATGCGGAGGTGCAGAACAGGTAGCAGAGCATACAAGTGACCCCTTGTTAGGGCTGGGAGTCCCGGTCAAAGGGCCGGGCTAAGCACAGATCTCAAGAGTCATGAAAACCTCCTCGGGTGGCAGGAGGAGGCCAGCAACAGTGGCTTCCTGAAGGTGTGAGGTTCAAGCTGCATCTTAATAGAGGGCCACAGGGCCACAACAGCCAGCAGACAGGCACGGGCTGAGCTAGGGAAAGCACTCTACTGCCACAGAGAAGGGCCCACACAGGGTCTCACAGCAGTCAGGGCAGAGAGGCGGGCTTCGCTCAGGTGGACCAAGGAGGCCTGGATAGCACACCAGAGGTCTGACCTTTGCTTCCAGGGACAGGGAGCCGCAGAAAGTTTGCAAGACAGAAAATTGTAAAAAGATGGCTAGGAAAGAGGGTCTGACTTAAGACAGTCATGGGTTAGGAAGCAACCAGGTTACGGATTACTATTTTTCAATCACAGATGTAATTTAATCACTGAAATTCAAATGAGCAATAATCAGGTATTTTTAAAAAATATATTCATCTTTTGAAAGTGAGGAGGCATGGAAAAAGTAAAACAGGGCATTTATCCAGCACTCCATACCCAAACAGTCCCAAGCAATTTGAAATGGGTAAGAGGAATCCCAACTTCTAGCTTGATCACAAGAGAGGCAGAGGAGGAGAACCTTGCTGCTGAGGTTGCAGAGATTCTTAGATCCTAGAAAGAGACCCACATGGCCCCGAGAGATCCCGGGGACCCACTGCCAAGCGCCACCTCTGCACCGCCTATGGTCACCAAGTTAGCTCCAGTGACACAGTGCCTGGCCGTACTCCGGGGGCCCAGAGCTGAGCTGAGAGCTGCCCACAGAGGCCGGTCAGTGCTCTGTGCCAGGCCTGGCCTGGGCTGGGAGACACAGGAAGGGCAAGCAGCAGTATGGAACAAGTGACCAGTGGTTTGCTCTGAAGGGACAAACCCAAAGAATTCCCCACGGATACTGCAAAAGTAAGCAAATAACGGTGCTGCAAGGGCTGTACTTGGTCTTTTTACAGGAGAGTTACGATGAAGCTGAGATTACAATGTGTAAGTGTAAAGAAACTGCTCCCTGGATATCCGCTGAGGAAGCCTCGGTGAGTCTGGAGCTCAGCCCTGCCCCGTAAGAGCGGAGCGGGGAACGGGGAGCTTGTAAACCATGGCCATTCTTCACAATGCCCCGGAACAAGCTCCTTGTCCTCCACGGCGACAGCCTCCCGACCCCTCTACAGGCACCTCACTGTACATTCATTTCTAAACAAACACTTCAGAAAGCAACTGTGCTTGGCAAACACAGTGTCCACCTAGATACTTCCAAGATAGGTGACCTGGGTGAGTCCTCTGCTCAGCTCTCAAGAAGGACTTCCATGGGATTCAGGAGGGGACAGGGAGGCGACAGTTACCTGGTCAGCGGGTTTCCACTGAAGTCAGCTATCTGCAGCGCTTTACAGAACGAGATGCTTTCTGGAATCTCAGGGATATCTGCAGGGGTAAACAGAATGTTAAAATCTCCATCGTTTTCAGGACACATTTCACGTTACAGTGGACCATCCAGGAATTACTGCTCCACGCACACGTGGCACAGTGCGTTTCTGCATTTGCTCCTGCTTTCCTGACAGAAGGCAGATCCTAACAGGAAAACATTAAAAAGAACCTCCACCTTCAGGCCGCCAGCAGCAAGCCCCCCGCCTTCCCAGAGTCACTGGCGGATGTCAGTTCTAGCTCCCCCTGGACTTTTCTTGGTATGTATCCACGGGTTATATCAGAATGAGGTATTCTGAAGTAGTACACTCTTAAATTATGGGTTTTCTCCCGATCACAAACACAGGAATTTGGAAAACACAGAAAACTATAAAGAAGAAAATGAGAAATACCAACACTCTTTTCACCCAGAGATAATATTTTATTCTGAAGTGTTTTCTTAACTGTCATTTTTTACACACACACATACACACACGTGAATGCACATACACACACGACACACACAAATGCACAAAATGTACACAGTTTTGTTGGTTCGTTATATGTTTCAATTAGCATTATTTCATCAATGTTTTATATCATTTTTCCACACTTTGCCATTCTTAACAGTGGAAAAATATACCACCTACATTTTCAGACTCCGTTTAATCAACCCCCCCCCTATTGTTTCCAATTCCCTGATGCTGTAATTATATTTATGCCCATTTCAGATTATTTCCTTAGGCTAAGTTCCCAGAAGTAAAATTACAGTGTCAAAGGCATTAACATCCCTACAGAACTTGTTACATATTGCTAAATTGCTGGAGGGGGTCAGACTGTAACAATTCATACTTTCATCAGCCTGGACAAGGTGCCTAATTCAACAACCAAAAAAGTTATTTTGAATTTCTTTTTCTCTTGGTAAAAACCCTGAGACCATAGCTCCCAGGGCTTTAAACTGTCCATTTATAGCAGTTAATTTCAAAAATACATTTATTTTGGACTACTGACATGGAGAAGGGTAACAACAGAACAGGTTCTTCTGGTCGCAAGCAGTTTCTTCCCCCACTTCAGCAAACGCAAGCCAAGCCACAAGGCACTGACTGTTTCTAAACTGGGCATGGCCAGAAAGAGGTAGAAACTGCACCCCTGCTCCACTGACCTCAAATAATCAGATATACATGAACGCTTTCAGTTCAAATTGAAAAGCTTAAAACATGTGACTATGGGCTAACATGTATCTCACACTACTACCTACCTTGTGCAATATGTAAGACAGTGAAAAATAAATACTGTATTATGACTCTTAGTTCATAAATGCACATAATCTTGTCTACAGTTGGTTCTAGAATGGATTTTCAAAACCCACAAATATTTACAAGCACTGAGGTACAAATATAGTCGCAGCCCTTTTTATAAATATTACCTGTTCCCTTCAAAAACATATCATTCAGGCCAGGTATGGCTGTGTGTGTCTAGAATCCCTGCAATCTGGGAAGCTGAGACAAGAAGATCACAACTTTGAGCCCCACTTGGGCAACTTGGTGACTCAGTGACAGCAATCTCAGAACAAAAAAGAGCTGGGGGTGTAGCTCAGGGAAACAGACAGACAGCTGATAGAATTTAACTTCCTTTGTACAAGAAAGTACCAAAACTCAGTCGGACAGCACGGCTTGCTCATCACCACTGGCCTGACCCTTCACGCTGCAGCCATGGCGCAGCTGTGTCCGAGACTCAATCAGCACGCCTGACCCACACGCACAGGCCCGCCATGCAGACGCGTGAGGAAGCCGCACCCAGGGGCTCCCCCTCTGTGCCTTCAGCGCTGCCCGGCCGGCTCGCCCGGACGCTCCACTGGGCCCAGGGGAGGGGTCTACAGAAGGCTGGGAAGGGAGGCCGCACAAGGGCTGGGGAAGAAGACTGGGCCAGATATACAGTCTATCGGAGTGTGCTGCTCTGTGCAACAACAAAAAAGCAGCTGCTGAGGGTCCCAGAGGAAAAAAGGCAGAAGTGTATGATCCTACTCAGAACATCGGAATCACAGCTGAGGCCCGAGAAGACACGCAGCCAGGAGCTGAGCGGTCAGACTCCTGGAGGGCTGGAGAGCCCAGACGTGCTGCAAGCAGACAGAGAGCAGGTCTGCGTGCTGCGGGGTACCCCACCCCACCCCACACTGTACCAGCCTGCTGCACCAGCCTGCTGCAGATGCAAAGGAGGGTGGAAACAGAACCAGACACTTCCTTCCACCGCTGGCACATTCTTAACTCCGCCCTTTGCACCTATTTGCCCATTTAATAAAAGCTTTCGATAAGAAAGGTAAGAGCGTGGCTTAGGGTACTGACTATGGGTGTGTGCTACAAAAGCGCTACATGCATCAGAATGGAAAGTGACAGCAGGAAGGAGAACAGCAACTCCCCTTGAAATATACTGTACTCTGCTGACCGTCATCCCCCCAGGAACACTGTCCTGGAGCCATGAGATCAGGCTGGCTTCCTCACTCTCGGGTCCAGTGGGTTTTACAAGACCTCTTGCTGTGATCATCACATACTGTGTGGTCAGCTGACTGCACTGAACCCAGGCTCATGGGGAAGAGACCATGTTGGCCTTGTCAGAATAATGAGAAACCAACACTGCAAATCCCCTGCCTGGACACCTGCTCCCTCGCCGAGCCAGGGCCAGCCTGCAGGGCAGGTATCACTTCCACTTCAGAATTGAGGAAGGAAACACAGGTCAGTCTCATCGGGAAACCTTAGCTGACGGCCCAGAGCTCTGCTGGGGACAGACATGAGCAAGAATGACCTCAGTGAGACCTGCTCTGCCCACCTACCTCCTTCGAATGCTTTATTTGAATACTACCTCCCCCCAATTTGACACACTCAATTTCCAAATCATTTGGATATTCTGTAATTACTCCTCCCACACTTCCTGTCCACTCCTATCGTGATCAGCCTGGCTCAGGTCTCAGTCATCCAGGCAACGACAGCCTCCTTCCAAATGTCACTAGCATCCAGGGACTCCTCCATCAAACTCACAAAGCCGCGGGAAAGCAGGAGCTGTGTCCCTTCTGCACATTTACGAGGCATGAGCATTGGAGAAACTCGGCCTCCACTTCTGCATGTGTAAAATGGATCCTCCACCGCAGATCTTTTTAAGTCACACTAGCAGAACATAATACAGATGCTGCACAAGTTCTGAGGAAGGGGACCGCCTTCTGAGGAAGAAGGACCTTGTTACGCTCTGAACCAGCTAAGCACAAAAGAGCCCAGGCAAAATGCCACCTGGTACCAAGCGAGGAGAAGGTGCACACAGGGCAGCAATGCGCTGGCCACCTGAGCCTCCCACGTCACCACGGGAGTCTGCGTGGAGAGAGGGCTGGGAAGATCTCTGATGTCAGTTGGACCTGCCGACAACAAATGTGCCAGGTAAGGGCTCCTTCTTGTATGAAAGGGGATCCGGTGGACACAGCCAGCTTAGGGCTGCTCTCAGGATAAACAGGCCAAGCAAACTAAAGAAGCTCAGAATTGTCCATGGAGACAAGACTCGAAGGGTTTCTGAGAAGCAGTAATGATCAAACCCTGCATAAGCATCCGTTTCCATGAACATCTTATCACTTACTTAGTATTATTATATACTACTATCTCACCAGTAATGAGTTTACCTTAGCACTAGTCATGAGATTTTCATGACTTACTAAGGTATGCAACCCAAAACAACTACTTGCTGAGACAGCTGACAAAAAAGTTGGCTGTGAAGGTACAACAAACATTGTGCATCTTACCTCCTATCCCCTCAGACCACGTTCATCCCGTATAAACCCAAGGACGCGATCATGCTCTCTCTCGCCTTGGCTGCAGGCATGCCATCCAGACCCAGGTGGACCGCACCAGCGCAGCAAGCTCCAGGCCACCAGGAGGAGCCAGGAGGGCTGGGGGTGAGCGTCGCCAGGGGTCAACTCCGACTAACGCACCCCATGCCCTTGGGGAGGCTGGTGTGAGGCGCAACCACTCAGCAGGACCCGTGCTTCTCCCCACTGTCACCCCAGTACCGCGTGGGCAGACGGGCAGCAGACGCCTGCAGAGCTGAGACTGCAGTAGCTCCCGCCACCCATGCAGCACCACCAGCCACGAGGCAGTCGGGAGGGCAGGTGCCCGGAGCAGCAGCCCCTGAGGCTAGTCTTCAGGGACTGAGGAGGAGGAGGAGGAGGAGGAGGGAGTTTGGGGGCTGCAACCAAAGCCTGGAGCATGCAGAGGGGCTGGCGAGACCCTAACAAGGCTCCTCTTTCTGGTCTAAGTGCAGGTTCTCGGTGGTCCTTAGCTCCTGGCCTGTATGTGGGAGCCCTACCAAATCCTGGCACTCGAGCCCTTTTGCTGAGGCCCCTGATGCATACCACAGAGACGGCACCGGCTCAAGGAGGCACGGCCCAGGTCAGCCTCTTCACCTGGTGAGAGCACAGCTACAAACGCAAACACATGCCACAAGGGGGAAAGGAATGAAATCACACACTGCCGTCTGATGTTTATAAAATGACTAGCACTGACTGTAAAATTAATTCTCCCTCAACTGTCTCAGCCTTTCAGTGGATGCCGCTCGCAGCTCCTTTCCTTCCGAATGAGAACCACTTTCCCGATGAGATTTAGCTGCACGGGGGACCCCACCAACTCCAATGACCACTCCCACAGCAACTCCCCCCAAGCTTCGGCCTGAGTGCCCGTGTCCTCCACCCGAGCAGACGGGCAAAGGCTCAGTGCCACTTGCCAGAGATTCAGGAGACAGAGCACAGCTTTCCTGAGGGGCAGTGTTATCCAGTGAGAGACGTAGAAGGACATCCTCGCCTCCCGGACACTTACAGCCTTCTCAGCATCCACGCTAACACAGTGAGCTGGGATCCTCCCCCATGCACTTGGATCAGATGCTTCTGTAGAAACTCTAGCGCAGGACACTTCTCGGGAACCTACCAGCATCTCAGGGACCCTCCTGGGACGGGGCGCACAGAAGGCCTCTCAGCTTCCTCCTAACACCCCTGACGGGAGCACCCCGCACACTCTCCCTCCGGGAGGACTGCGGCCGGGCAGCCTGCTTTACCCATCAGCACAACAAACTGTTCTGAGTGAGTCACTCCCTGACATCTGCTCTCATTCTCTGTGAATGAATGAACGGTCTCTTTTCTCCTTCTGGGTTTAAGACCTACCTGACATTACCAAGTTACACTGCTAGGTTCCTTCCACTGAAAATACTCATAAAATGTGAAGCAAAACAAAGCTTAACTATTTCTGCAGATATGCTGAAAGATGATCTCATTTATATTCATAAGAGTTGGAGACAGAAAGTTTAAATAGCCCTAAAATTCTTAAAGAAAGCAGATCAATCTCTATCAATTTCTTTTTGTAAAACCTCAGGACATAACACAGAGTCAGAAAGTTGAAGGCTTATTAAAACTGAATCAACAGTCACACAAATAAGTGTTTACTGTGTCCACATTAGTCCTGTCCACGCTGAAGTGGCTACCTACATTCAAGTGCGGACCAGCTGGCTTCCCCTGTTCATGGTCCTGTGTTATCTTTGCTAAGAACTGTGATCATAAACAGCACCTGACTGTCTTCTGCATGTGAGGCACGAATCTGAACATACCGTACTCAGGGAAATCATCACCACTCTCAAGAAGGTGCCCTGGTCATCTCCATTCTTGGAGGGAGGAAACTGAGGCACCAAATGGGCAAAGACAGTCCTCAAGTGCACACAGGTGGCAAGAGGGAGGATCAGCACCTGACCCCCGGCCAACTTACCCAGAGCCCCGACCTGTATCTCTAGGAAAAGGCAGGTCTAGAGACAGGCGCCCGGTAATACTCAGGAGCACACTAGCAGAGCACAGCAGCTTAGCTGAAGCAAGCAGACAGGAAGCGGGGCACCCACTCACTTCCCGTATCTCGCCCTGTGCTAAATGAGCTAAATGAGCATTTGTTTCCAAGATACATAAAAAGACCATCGCAACAAAGAAGAAACTGTAAAATTAAAATTCCACCCTTGTAGCTGGCTGATCTTTATAACATTTGCTTAGATACACTATTAAAACTAAGGATAGTATTTAAGTACATGAAATATTTTATGTGAATTATTTTTTGCTTAATGTATTGAAAAAACATCTTAAATTTTAATCAAATCTTCATGAAGGCTCCTAAAATTAATTAGGCTTCTCACAGTGCCCAATTTTTCTCATTTGAATATTCTTTTTTTTTTTTTTTTTTTTTTTTTTTGGTACCGGGGATCAAACTCACAACTGTGCACTATCAAGGCAGGCGCTTATGCCACTGAGCTAAATCCTCAGCCCCTCATTTGAATATTCTAATCAACATGATTATCTATAAAAATGTACTCGCTTTCCCAATAATATTAATAAGTAAAATAACTATTAATAGTAACAAATATTAAAGTTAGACACTAAATTTCTTTACAACTAATATTTTAGAAAGTATTATGAACTGATTTACTACATAGCTAAGGGATCCTCCTCCAGGTCAGACCCGGGCTGTTCCCCGCTGTATTCCTGCCGTGCTCGGGTGGGCCCACGGCAGGCACTGGACACGCGTCCTCCTAACCAGGGTCAGGAGTGGGCATAGCTTCCCTGGCCAGCAGAAGTGTAATTCTGGGAACCCTCAGCACCAGGAGGCTTTCTCCAGAAAGGAACTTTGGACACTGCCCCACAGTGCAGGGAGAAGTGAAATGAGATACGGTACCCAGGGAGGTCCCAAAATGTGAACGACTGGGAGAAGAGGAAAAGTCTCCCCAGAGTGGTGCGAGTTGGTTTTCAGTGTAAATGACTCTTCCTATAAAATGGGGGGTGGGGGGCTCTCAGCCAGGGCCAGGCGCTCAGCGGGAGAGTACCAGGAAGTCTGCCACGTTAGTCATCAGCGTTTGATCTTCGGGGTCAAAAGTGTTAACCGCATCTGCAGTCAAGAATTTGAAGACAGTAACTTAATGTAATATCACTAACATTAAGCCAAACATAAACAAAAAATAAGGCAGCATAAACAAATGGTACAGTCAGAAATAAACTGACCCCAGGAACTGACCCTAAAAAAGCCCCGGGGACAGGGCATCAGCAACTCACAAGACCACAAGGTTAGATCACAAGTGGATAACCTCCCACACCTACATTCTCCAAGTCACCTCAAGGCCAACTCAAGGCATTAATTACACCTGTGATACTGGTCCAGGGCAAGAAAATGTGCAAAATGTGCCCTTGAGGTAAGCCCTCTTGCCTTTTGCCTGTGCTGTTAGTACTTCCACCGAGCACTTGCTGATAAAAAGCAAGGCATGAGATCACAGGACTGAATCCTCTCCACACAGCGCTGTTTCTGCCTGTGAGAGAAATGATCTCGGACTACTGTTCCTCCAGCCTTGGCTGATATGACTCACCCCGGTGAGGCCAGGCCGGCCGATGCCAGAGCTGCAGATAGCCAGCCCACCTACCACGAGTGCGCCGTCACCCCCTTTCTGCCATGTGGAGGCTTCGTGCCGCTTCTTAGCTCAACGCTTCTATTTTTAACAAAACTCAGAAACTGCTACCTGTCTACCTGTGACTGCTCAGAGAAGAGTCCACTAGAATCAGCCAGCTGGGAGCCACTGTCACTGCCACATCAGACACAAGCGGAAAGTCCTAGGCACTAAGATCAACTGGACAGAGCAGGTCAGGTAAAGGGACAGGTGTAACCCTGAAAAGAGGATGCTTTCCCCAGGCCCACTCAATGTGGCTCCCAGTAAGAAGAGCTGCCACTTTTGACGTCTGCTAAAATACCGGGTACCCTGCCTGGTTTTGCATGCATGGGTCATCTCTAGTCCTCGCCACAAACACTGAGACAGTAGCAGTCTTGTTGAGACTGATTCAGAAGTAGGCTCAGAAACATTAAATGAGCGATCCAAGGATGCTCTGCTGCCAGCCCCTCGGAATCCCACTCCCTCTCCAAGGAAGACTGCAAAATATCAAGCGGGGCTCCAGCAGTCAGATCTGATGCGCTGCAGACTGGGGCTGCTGAGACTCAAAGTGCCGGAGGAACGTACGCAGAGACAGCGGCAAGAGAGGCAGAGAGCCTGCTGTGTGGTGGTCCCCGTGCAGGGAGATGGGGTGTGCACTCAGATTGAGCACAGGAAGCAGAGGACAGGGGAGCCATTGGTCCTGCTGTGGCAGGGGAAAGAGGACAGAGGGGGAGGGGAAGAGCCCTGCAGGAGTGGCCGCCCGTTCAGAGAGTGTGGACCCATGCAGCAGCAATGCGACAGGCAGCAAGGGCAGGCTAGGGTGTCAGGAATTCACTGCCATCTCTGCGAGGACACAGAGGGGGCTGCGCAGTGAGTGGGTGAGGAGGGAGATGGAAGGGGTATGAAAGAGTCGTTCCCCGATTCTCGTCTGAGATGCAGCATTCATGTCTAGTGACATGAGAAAAATGGAGAATGTGACGAGGTTTCCTCATCAGGAAGCCAAATTTATTTCTATTTGGTTAAAAGGACTATTGTTTAATCTGGGATTACATCCTGTTTGGCAGCCTGGCCTCTCTCTGTCCTTCTCTAAATGATGGCGATAGCTTTTCTTTTCCAAATAAAAATTTCCTAATCTTCTGTCTGAGCCCATTTACACAATTACACTGACCTGCACCGATCTCATTCAGAGGCTGCAGCCAGATCTTCGATCAGTTCTTCAATTCCAGATCAATGTCTTCACTTCGGCTTAGGCTGAAAGCATTAAAATCTAGAGGCAACTGTCTGGTTAAGGCTGAGAGACCCTGGAGTTGCTTGGACTCAGACCCTAAATAACTTCCCCGCCTTGGGTCACGGTGGAGCCACGGGTGTAGAGGGTCACCTGCAGACAGTGCTGGAGGGAAGAGCCCTCCAGGATGGAGTAGCTCTTAACCCAAAATGCTTGGGACCAGAAGCCCGGGATTCAGGAATTCTTCAGATTATGGAATACGAGCACACACGTGAAGAGCTGGCTTGCGAAACCAAGTCTAAACATGAAATTCATTTATGAATGAAACGCTCCTTGCATACACACCTTGAGGTGGTTTCAGGCGATATTTTTAGTGTAGCTGTGCTCTGACTGAGATCCACCACATGAGGCGGAGCACGGAATTTTCTACTCGTGAGACCATGTTGCTGTTCAGAGTCTCAGGTTTTGGATCACTTCGGACTTCAGAAGTTCTGCTTAGGAAAACATAACCTGCCTGCAGAAACTGTATCGCTGTCATTACCCAAAGAGCTGGGACAGCCACCTGGAGCTTATCAAGTGGAACTATAGGCCTTTTCTCCAGCATCCCCTGATCCCCCTAAACTAGATTCACCAGAGCACATCACACTCCTATCCCCATTTCCTCAAAATCTTGGGATTTCTGCTAAGTCTTTCAGCTTCTTACCATCAGCCAACAAATCATGCAAAAGTTCTTTCCTTTTCTTATTTATTGGTCTATGTTTATGGCACACAAAGTTTACATTTGTTTTGATCAATTGATACATGTATAACTCATAAAACTCTTACGCCTGTTCGGTTCTGGGAGGGCCTGTAAACCCTGAGAATCCCCACACTCTGGGGCCCCACACCCAGGCCCCTACATACTGAACGACGCGCCGGCACAGGGCAAGGACTCGGACAGCCGCCCTCATCTGTCTCCCTTTCGTAGACCTCTGTCGCATCCCTGCTTCCTGCTGCCCTGCTCCACATCAAATAGGCCTGTGCAGCAGGGAGGCTCAGGAGAGCAGACCCCCAGCTCACCCCACAACAAGGCCTTGCAGTGCGTGTCCCGTCAGGTGCTCCGGGCCCCACAGGCTCACTGAGAGGGAACAGCTGTTCGCCGTCTCCGGGGCAGTCTGCAACAGTGTCGGGAGGAGAAGCCTGTGTAGGGGAGGCTGGATCTACTCCCGCTGCTCCCTACCTCCGTGGTGGGCAGGGACACGGACCTTCGGTGTACATTTTGCTTGGATGTGCAGGTGACTGCTGCTGCATAAGTCATGGTTATGCCCTGTGCGCTACAGAAATAAAACACAATGTACATTAAAACACATCACGCTGCTCTGTTACATCTGCAAGCCAGAGAACTAGGTAGAGAGTGTATCTTTAAGCCAGGGGACTAGGAGGAAAGAGAAGGGGTTTGAGCTTAAGGAAAGTATGGAGGACTGATCTGCTTTAGATTTAACAAAATCAGAGCAATCCACAGAGCAGCAGACAGAAGTCCTTCCTCAGAAGGAAACTGGAGGCAGATCCCCTAGCATGAGGCGACCTGAGCAGGAAACCTTCACTGTGAGGAGGAGATGGGACAGGAGAAAACCAGGACACAGAATCAGAAAACACCCTGAATTGGGTGCAGGCCCATGAGACAAGGCCACCAACCCAAAGAAGGGGACTGTGACAAAATCCACAGTCCTAAAATGGAAACAAGTAGCCACAGCACAAAACACTTCTGGGAAAAAGTGAACACTCCATCTATTTGGCAGTGCTGTAGGGAAGGAGGGAGGGAGGGACGGGCAGGCTGCACTGGCATGCAATGTCGGGTCCATTACAGATAAAGACCAAGCCTCAAGATCTGGCCAAAGACAGAACTCAAAAGCTACAAGGAATAAAACAGCTAGCAGTGCACAGAACGCACACGTAAAAAAAGAGATACTGCCAGGCTGTAGTAAAACACTGAGTATTGTGGCTCTGGATACATTCAGCTTCATTCACAATTATTTACTACTAGGATAAAACCAGACCTTTGTGTGCCAAACAGGCTGCCTGATTAAGACAGACTGAATGTTCTGCTGTGGGCTGACTCAGTCCCACTTAAAAATATCTGGGATTGTCAAACAAGACTAAATATGAACACACGATCCAAGCCTGCTTCTGCTGTCACAGCTGTTGCTCCGGGTGTGCAGAGGATTTTTTCCAATACATCCACTTGTCACAGTCTCGCAAGTGTCACAGACACGCCCGGGAGCCAGCACCGCACAGCAGCGCGCCCGCCACACACTGAGGCCAGGGAAGGCAGCACCGAGAAGGGCTCTGCAGAAAAGCGAACTCTGTGCAAGTCTTAGGACCTGTGCTGGCGAAAAAATGTCCCAGCTGAGAAGGTTTTCACCTAACTCTAGGCACAATTAGCAAAATCACCTTTGAATTTTAAGATTTCTCTTCCCTGCCAAGTTGGCTTAAATATAAATGTGTCAAAAAAAGATGCTGATCCAAAAAAAAAAAAAAAGAAAAGAAAAGAAAGAAAAAGAAAGAAGAGAGAAAAGCCCAACATCACCCACTCTCCTCCTTCCCCAAGCCATCAGAATCCCCTCCGGCCTGCCTGCGAACCCGCCCTCATGGCCAGGCCTGCTTCCCAGTGTGAATTCTCGGGGCCCAGGTCTGCTCTTCTGGCCCTGCTTTATAAAGTATCCATCACCTTTTCATTTAGCACCTGTGATTCTCACCAGTCAGGATAAATATCCCACTAAACCCTGCACTTGCCTCTCACACCCCACATTCTGCCCGGTGTTTGTCAACTGAGAGAACCACAGGCTGACTGGGGTGCTCAGACCCAAAAATATTTAATGGGTCACACACAAAACAGGTGACAAAGTACCAGCTGAGAGTCCACCCAGCTTTCCAACAATTCAGGGAGGAGCTATCTGCCCCACAAAAACGAGCCCAACACTGATTCTCACGCCCTCCCCAGTGTCTCGCAAAGCATACTCCTACCCAGGTCTGCCACCACTGCTGAGCATCCCAGAGGCTGCGGACCCGCGCTCGTGAGCACACAGAAGAACCAGAGATGGCTGCAGTCCTGCCTACCACCTGACTCAGCACCTCTGGGGCCTGCGTAGGAACCCACATTCTAACACTCTAGCAAAGTCATATAAAGGGAGCTCAGTGGCAACCTCCAGGCACACCGGGGCATCCAGCTTTACTGCTGGCAGTCCTGGCGTATCAGAACCGCCCTGGGCCACCATCACCTGCAAGTTCCAAAAGGCAGATTGATGGGATGGATCACTGTCCACACAAACCTGCTTCCGGTGAACCTCTACGCAGGCAGGTTCAAAGGCCAGTGCTCACAAGGCTGTGGCCTCTTCAGCGTCATGTCTAACAGTTGCTGCACTTGCAGTCTGCCCCACGCCACAGCTATGCTTTCTCTTACAATGAGGGAGATCCAGCTTTTAATGGATAAACAGAAGACCTGGTTAGGTTAGCAATGTAGCAGTGTAGCAATATAGCAATGTAGCAAGGAAAAGCTGTTTCTGTTGCTTAGTTGTGGATAGGGAAAGGAGGTGAGAAAGGATAAAAAAGAATCTTTGGGTCTGATTTAACTGCATCTCTCTCCTGTCCTCTCCTCTCCTCTCCTTTCCTCCTCTCTCTCTCTCTCTGGTGGTACTGGAGATCGAACTCATGACCTCATGCTTGCCAGGCAAGTACTTATGCTGCTGAGCTAAATCACTGGTGCATCCTCACTTTTAAATGAGGTTGATTTTTTCTAAAATTTCATTATCTGTAGTACAAGTATACTTTTTCAAAAGTAACCCTTAAAAGGCAGTTCAACCAGAAAATAATGCAAAATTGGTTTTAGAACTCAAAAATATTTTACATTTCAGAGGAATAATGCTGATAAAGAAAGAGGTAAGATACTCATGATGCATTCACACTTCTTAAAAAGAAACATCAGAATCAC
Organism: Hydrochoerus hydrochaeris; assembly: GCA_004027455.1. NCBI lineage: Eukaryota > Metazoa > Chordata > Mammalia > Rodentia > Hydrochaeridae > Hydrochoerus > Hydrochoerus hydrochaeris. Next base: position 23,092 of record PVLA01004150.1, on the reverse strand, counting down.
TGCCCTGCAAATGGCATCGTCCCTTCTGACAGGGCATGCACACACATTCCAGCAGCCTGGCCTCCAAATGAGTGTTCTGGAGTCCTTTTGAGAATGACAATGAGTTTTTCTCGAAACTTAGTGTCATGGGAAATTTCAGAGAACAATTGCTTTCTCTGGGAATTATACAAAATTCAAGATCCTGAGTCAGAATAAAATATGCAGTGTGTCTCAGCTGACTCTCACCCTGAGGGCATGCGCTTGATAGGTGGAAGCATCCCATGACCGAAGCAAACTCACAGGTATCTCTGACTGCACAAGGCTGCTTCTGCTGAAGGGCAGTAATAGAATGCGTGGAGCTGGCACTGCCCCAAAAAATCATTTTCTGTACAAGCTGAGTATCCCTTATCTAAAAGCTGGAGACCGGAAGTACTTCAGACATGGGAGTTTTTCTGGTTTTAGAATATCTGCATAGACTCTGTCAGCTGAGCACCCCTAAACTAAAACTCCAAAATGCCTCCAAATATGTAACTTTCTGGTTATGTTGACACTTAGAATGTTTCAGGTTTCAGAGTGTTTCAGAGTGATTCCAGATGTTTAGATTATGGATGTTCTACATAAAACTATTTAAAATGCTGTTCTAAAGATTTAGCTGAAGATGAGAAAGGATGGCGTATAAGATACCTTTGGGCCAACAGAACTTGGATCCAGCAAGGGACTGTTTAGGTTCTTTCAGGATCAATCACGCCCAGCTCAAATTTAAAGTTGCATGAAACTTTTTGGATTTTAAAATGCAAACTCCTGGGATCTTGCTCTGGAAATTCTGACTGTATAGTCTCTGAGTGGGCTGGAAATGTGCCGCTTTTAACAAGGATTCCATGTAGGTGGTCCCCGCCCATCTGGAGAAACAACTGCTCCTAGCAAAGGCAGAGAACCATAATCCAAAGTTGAACTTTGAAGCAGAAAGGGCTCAGGCTCCTGTCAGTCCTCACAGCCCTTTCTCCATGGTCCAGTGACCATGTGGGCCTTTGGATTTGCTGACCTTTGAGATGTTCTCCCCATCTTCCCTTTCAAACCTGTAACTATGGTTCTGTTGACAAGCCGTGAACATCTCCAGGCTGCCCTGTACCCTGTCCTCTCTCTCGGCCAGCATTCTTCCTTCTGCTGTTCTGTGACGGCGCCTCAGTGGCTGACATGCAGAAAGCACACAGGAAGTTTCTAAACTCGATATGGATTCTAATGTGCTTCACCATAAGAACTTAAAATGCACCATAAATACCGTACCTTACAATTTTATTGAAACATCAAGCCTGCCATCTTTAATCTGTTCTATGTCATCTACCAGTTTCTGAACAGATTAACTTCATTTACATAATTCAAACAATCTGTATTCTCAGCTGGATGAAAAGGCTGCAGACCCACCACCGTCTGTAAGCCAAGTGTTCCTACGGGTCAAAAACTGACAAAAACGACGTTTGTGTCCAATTTCCATCTAAGTTTATAATGGAAGGGACAGAAATGATGCTCCCAAGGACAAAGCCTAAGAGGTCATCTCCTTTGCTCATTTATCTAATTAATGAAACAAAAAAGTATGTCAGGCCTTATGGCAAGCAAGGGGGCAAAGGTGACTAACAATCTTCACCACGTGTGGTCCCTGCCCCAGTCCAAGAGAGAAGTACCACAAAAATAAATCAGCGCAGTGGGACCTCCAACACTGGCATCCTCAGGAGAGGCAGGCTAAGTCCAGCAGCGGGGAGGGGGAATCATTAACGTTCCCTTCACTTGCCTCTGCTGCCCTTTCAGTCCTAACGTTTATCCCAAACTGGTACGAGTATGGAGACACCTCGTGATAAGGTGTGAAGGCGTCTTAGAAGGAGGGAGTATTATCTGTCTGTGGCTCTCAACAGTCACTCCAGACAAACAGACCTAAGGCGGCCAAAGCACACCTTGTCCCAACCACAGCCAATGACTAGACCCTAGAAGAGGACACTGGTGACCATCACGGCCACTCTGCTTCGGGCCAGCCTCACGGCTCACTCCCACACCAGACACTGAGCCACACATGTGCACAGGAGCGCAGCGTTACGAAACTCCTCTCTCAATTACCTCAGCATCCGCCGTCCAGGGCACACCGCCACCCTCACTGCTTACATCCTCTGGAACTGGCAGACGCGGCAGGAAGCAGCGAGGGCTGCTGTTTCCTTCAGGACACGGTGTTTTTCAGGCCTGCCTTTGAGCTCCCACAGCAGCAAGGGAAGAGGTGCTCACAAGCAGCGATGCGCACTACTGGCCACTCTGCACACTGCTCTCGCTGTCACGGGGGACCTCCTAACTGCCCAACGCAGGGGGAAGTTTTCGGGGCTGTTTGTGGACCATCCGGCTCCCCGTTTCACTGACCGCCGCCCCCCGGATGTGTGTGCCTGGCGTGGGTTCTGCGAGTCGGCGCTCCTTGTTTCTCTGCCTGTTCCTTCGCAGCTACCATCTCAAGTTTTCCCCGCCGGTCCTTTAACAACAAGGATTCCTGAGGTTTTCTGACTTTGCAGGCTAAGCCTGACATCTTCACGCATGACAGCAACAGAACTGGTGAGCTCCATCAGCTCGACAAGGTCTGTCCTTCCCTCCCTTGACTGTCACCACAGTAGCGGTCGACCCTGCCGGCTCTCTTTCTGCAGCTTTTCCCCAGAAGCTTGAGATGGCCCCTCTTACTTAACGGGGTGCGCTGCGGGCTCAGCTGCGTGTCAGCTCCACGTGTTCTCCCTGAGGGCCGCAGCTCTAGGCCTGCGGCTGGAGAACTCTCCAACTGATGTCTCCTGCCAAAATCACTCCCCAAACGTCAGCCTCTTCTGTTTCCCTGCCTACTGACCATCGCCATCCAGGGTCCCAGGGGCACCTCACCCTGCTCATGCCCACAAACTAACTCGTCCCCCTCCTCGTGCCTCATGGACATTCCTGCAGTGTCCCCCATCTCTCCCGTGGTAGGAAGTGGGAGCTCTTCCCAGGCCTCCGCCTCTATTTGTCCTCTCTCTGCATATCCAGCACGCATCCAGCTAGGTGCCCTCATGCCCCGTCGGTCCTCTGTCCCAGTTCCTCCACCCTAACGCAGACGCCTGCCTTCCTGTATCAAGGCCCTCTTTAATCAGCTTTGCGCTCCATGCCAGTGGCAGGAGACATGTGATTGGCTCCCTTGCCGGGAACTTTCTTTGTTCCCACAGCTTTCAGGAAAACATGCTCAGCAGAACACACAGGCCTTCCGTGCTCTTGCAGCATCTACTGAGCTCTCTCTTTGCCATCGCTCCTAGTAACAGCTTTCCCTTCCCCCAACTCACCATTCTACCTCAGACCTTCAGACACACGCTTATGTTCTCATTTGCATCTGCCTGCTGCACAGTTTCTTAGCATCTGAGTGTCGTCTCCCCCACAGGACAAAGACCCCTCCCGGCCTGTGTCAGACACAGCTCTGGGAGGACCTGCCACCCAGTCTGTTGGGGGCATGGCCTCCACCTGAATTCCTTGAGGGACCTCATTGAACTGACTTCTCTTTGGCTCCTAGCATAGAATCCAAACACCTGGGGCTGTTTAAATATTCAAGAAAGAAAAAAAACATATTTTAAACATCTATTCCTGCTCCCGTCCCTTATCTGCACCCAGCACCCATACTCTGTCACACCAAATGGGATGAAATACGCCACCTTAGAACGTTTGAGTGTCATCACTCCCTCTGGATCTCTGAGGAGGAGCAAGAACAGTCATTAGCACAGCAAAGAAAAGTTCTGGAGATCAGAGTGAGCTGGACCGGCCGGGGAGACGCAGCCTGAGGCAGAGTGTCAAGAAGCCACGAGGAGAGGGCCCCTCCCCGCATGGGCCAAGCCGGTCATCAGATCTGCAGAGCCAGAGGAACAGCAGAAGTGACCGCATCTCTCTAAAACCCTACACAAGGAGGCAGATGGTGCATGGGGCGGGATACAAGAGCAATTCCTAAAGCAAAGGGGCGCCCCGAGACTGCGATACAGCACACCTCTGCAACACTGGTCCCAACTGGGGCTAACGTCCAACGGGCACCAGTCCTTGTCTTGCTGTGCCCACACGGTCCCCAGCCAGCTAAAGAGAACCTGATGCAGGGAGCATCTCCACATCAGTGTGGCCACCAGAAATCCCAAGGACCCGCTGGCTTCCTTTAGGAGCCTGTGGCCCTGCCAACCCATTCAGGGAGCTCAGTCCCGAAGTCCCCAGGTGCTATCTGGATGTCCTCACCAACTGAGCGCCTCTGGTACTGGAGCAGTGCTAGGTGACTGGCACTGAGTCCCGCCAGCCCTGTCTGACTTGCTCAGAGCCATTTGTTCATATAAGCCAGCACTCACAGCCTTGCTGAATGGAAGCCAGTTTTTCAGCACTCTGCACCACCCCAAAGCTCGAACAAGGCTAAATATTTTAAGACAACAACTACTGGGGCATATGGCACTTGCATTCAGCACTTGCGCAAACAGAATGCATGGTAGGTAAACAGAGAAATGAGTGCATGTTCATGCTTGAGCCGCTGCTGCCCACATTCTTTCCTTCAGCCCTGTACTCGCATGGCCCTAGGGGGTAAGTGCGTCTCCCTGGCTCAGTGAAACAAACGCAAGGATCCTAGGGCAGTGGAGACTTCTAAGCTGCTCACTCACCTCTGGCTTCACTGCGTCTGGCTAGCTTTTTAGCTTAGCACGTCCTCCTGGAAATCCCTATCTATGTGTTAGCTACTCTACCTACTCCTACTCCTGAGACACAAAGTTTTCTGCTGGTATATTATAAACCTGTTCACACGTTCTCTAGAGAGATGAAAAGGCAAGAATTACTGATTCATTTGCCTTTTAAAAAATGTTAAGTATTTAACAATGACTGCAAATAATGGCACAGAAGATGTTTATAAACTATGTTAAGTGCTTTATGCACTGATGTTTTTATAACAAGAAGGAATGGTCTGGGGACATAGCTCAGTGACACAGCACCTGCCTGGCAAGTGTGAGATCCTGAGTTCAATTCCCAGTACAGAAAAAAAGAAAGTGAGAAAGAGAAAAACAAAAAGGAAATATCGTTTCGCTAAATGTTCTGAATTTTGTGAAATAAGTAATGAAAGGAAAAACGCGAAAATACATAAAAATATTAACCATAACTACTTCCAAGTACACAGCAAGAAGTTTTTTTATACTGGACAGAATTGTGGCTTTTAGAATGATCCTAGGATGAAACACCAGTTCCACCCATAAGTCGTGCTGCCCAAGGCACCAGCCTCCTTGTTCTCCTCTCTGAAGGGAGCAGACAAGCTTCTTTCCTGGAGGTAGGGAATGTGATACATACAGCCTGTGAAACACTCAGCCTCCTAGCAGTGGGGCCAGGAACCTAAGCACCCCAGTGATGAGAAAGAAGCCTACAGTTCTGTTCGCTTTGCAACTTGGTTAATGTTTGACTACGCTAGTTCTCAACAGTGAAGCCTTCTGTAAAAAGCATACTCTGGCCAGGGAACGACTGTAATCACTGGTTCTCTAACCATCACAGGCAACCCTCCTCCAAGGCAAGCACAGAAGCAGACCACTGAGCTGACAGCTTCGGCCTGCATTACAAGGCTGACTTCGGAAAGGGAAACTCCCAAGTGCTTGAAACAGCTTCCCGCAGGATATGCCAGGGTATGAAATGCAGGGCTTAACTGGGTCAAGGACAAGTAAAATAATGAAGGCAGCCCTGTGGGCTCTGTCTCAGCAACACCCTAACTCAGGAGAGGAGCCTGCACAGAGCAGCTTCTCCAGACTGGGGCTCCCCGCATCGGCCCTACAGTCACACTCAGGCCACACAGCCCCATACACGGGTCCAAACAAATGACACTCGTGCTACGTTGGTGCAAGGCAGGCCTCTAAGACATCACCCCAGGAAGAAACCGTGCCGCCCCTCCAACCTCCTCCTGCACAGTCCTACTTCAGACACCGCTGGTCCAACATCAAAGCAGACAGGATGCGACTAATACTGAGCACTACTTTATCCCAGACTCTGTTCTCGACAGTGTACATACTCAGCCTCTTTTAAGGGTCAAAGTACCTCAAAAAGGCAGATGCTTTATAATCTTCATTGTACAGATGAAGAAACTGAGGTTCAGAGAGGTTGAATAACTTTTCCAAGGTCAAGATCCTCGCTCAGAACTCTTCATTCTACCGTATTTCCTAGAGCAGGTACTTCAAAGATTCCTCAAACATAAAATTTTAATTTTTAAAACATACTTCCAGCTAGTCTTTAAAGCTTGAAATAAAAAGCCACACATCCTTGCACGGGCTTCATGCCATGAACTGCTCCATGGCCACAGACCACGGACCACAGACCACGTTACGGGGTGTATGGTTTCACACACCTCTGAGCAGAGGCGGGAAGGACCCCGCGGCGGTGGTCTCGTGGGCACGAGTCTGAATTTCCTGTAACGAGGCCACAACAGTGCTACGGGGAAGGATGCGTGTGTGCGAGCGCATGTGCGTTTACTCGGTGTGATGTTACTTTGACATGTTAGCCTGAATGCACCATGGGCATCACTCCTGAGCGTGTACACCAGGGTGCACCCAGACGGGATGGAGGTGGGAATCCAAGAGTCGCTGAAGTCAGTCGCCCTTGCCAGGGCAGCAGGCAGCACCCAGTCGGTGTAGGGACTGAGAGAACAAAAGGTGAGGAGGAGGAAACTTCTTCTCACTGTCTCCTGCCTTCATGTGAGCACACAGGACACCAGGCTTCTGCCACATGGCACCAGTGGCTCGAGCCATGTTCATAGACAGGACAGCAGACCCAAGCCAGAGTGAAGCTGGCAAGTGCCACTCACTCCCAGCTCCTTCCTGGGCTGGAAACCACTGCCTTCACATCTGTGGAAACTGCAGAACTCAAAGGAGGGCAGAAATGGTCTCCAGGTGTCCAGGTTTTGTTTTGTTCAGGAGAAGCCAATAGAATTATTTTTGCTTCTGGAACTGAGCCTGCAGAGTACAAATCCACCATTCCTTTGGGAAAATCAGGATCTAGTACAAAATACAGCATGTAAAGATGGAGAGAATGAATAAAGTGCAGAGGGAGGAAGAAAAGGAGCTGCTTGAAACAGACAAAATATTCTGCAAACTCGTGATTAAATGAAGTATAAAAAAATACTCAGAGGTGTTGTTACCAAACCCAGATTGCTTTATTGCAGTCCCATTAATTTTAAAAAAGCAAAAGCAAGAAAAAGATGTTATATAAACTATAATCTATTAACTCCAGTTGTAACTTTCCTAATAAAGGACTATTAACCATATAAATATAATAAAGAATAGTGACACTTTAGTCTTCCCTGCATGTATTCACACCACGTGGATGGCAGGCAACCTAGACAGACCCTTCCAGTAGTTGAAAAAAGAAATGGGGAACGTCAAGAAAAAAGCAAGCAAAAAGCATAAAACATGTTCAGTAACAGTGACCTACGACATTTATCCAAACTTTTACAGTGGTTGAAGTTATTTCTACACATCTTCATATGTAAAAATGCTTCCTGAAAAATAGTTTGTAGCATGGAAAAATGCCTAGAAAGCATCAAAGACACCCAGTTCCTTTCCATCACACCTCTAAAAATAATGGTTATAATCTGAAATTAAAGGAAGTAGTACTTTGCTACTAATCGGTGAGTAGAAGGCTGTCTTCTTCTGTATGAACTCCTCTCACCGACCAGAGAGAAGGTAAAAGTTAAGGTAGGGCGGGCTCATGGCAGGAAGCAGACGGTCCTGTGAAGCCCCAGAAGTGAGCTCCAGGCCGAGCACGTCCAGCTGTCCCTCCATAGGAGGAGTGGACAAGGGGACAGACTCTGCTGTGCTGGGTGTCCCCTGCAGTATACACACTCCACCACCCAGGCACTGGGGAAGTGGGCGCTAGCCCAGGCCAGGGCCAGGGGCGTGGAGGGGAGGATGGCAGCTTCGTGGTGGTGAGTCCCAGCTACACACAGCAAACCCAGCTTCTGCTACATGGCACTGTGGACAGATGTTATCACTACAGAGGCAAAAGCCGCCCTGTCCAGGCATTCCAGGCAAGAGGACTTCAAGGCACACTAGACGCATTGCTGACGAGAAAAGGCTTTTTCAAGACATCCTCAGAAGTAAACACAGGGTCATTTCAGGAGGTGTCAGTCTCCAAGCCAAGAACAGCAGCAGCTCAGACACTGATGTACACCCACTGGCTGGACAGAGGCCCACTACCCCAAGCCCTCGGCCACAGCCTCATCTCCCAGAAAAGCATGGCAGTGACCTGGCTGCGGTCTGCTTACCCTGCAGTGCTGTCCTGTGCTAGTGACAATTGGCACTAACACGTGTTTGCTTTTCAAGTTTGCAAAATAATAAGCCAAGGTCTGCAGTTTGGGGCCAGGGTTTTTCTGTACGCAGAACTATTTTCCTTATTAGAAAAATAAGCCCCACTTACTTCTTCAGCGTGGTACCCAATACTGGCCAGCCGGTGCTAATCCGCCTGCGCTAGCCTTGCCGTGTTGGTACGGGCCCTGTATTCCTTACTAGTCACTTCTTACTTTAAAGTAACTGTTAAAAATTTGATTAAGATTTGTTTTTAAAGGAAGCAAACTGTTTAAATCACTAACATGAATCCAAAGCTCTTATCACCGCCAGAAATAAAAGATAAATGTAACATAAATACAATGTAGTATTACAAAGTTTTATAGAAGGCAACACAAAATGAACAAAATTTGGAGAAAAAGGGTAATTTTCCCACCACGATGCAATATTAAGAACTGCGGTTTTGCAGTACCACTAAAACCATCTGTAGCAGTGCGATGCACTTTGGAGAAAACAACACTAAATGGATAATGATACAGTGCTGTGATGTAAGTCAAATTGCAGCACAGACTTTAAAATTCACATTACCAACCCGTGGGGCAGGATTCATGATGTATCACCAGGTCTGCCCTGATTCTTGGATAGCCCAGTCTCACTACGGGTCTCACTTCTCCTACATAGCACAGCCCATTTTCCTCAAGCAGATAAGAGCCAGTGAGCACAGGCAACAGATGGAAAGTCAGGCCATGAAGCATATGCATCTCACCACAGAAAATGAGAAAAGACCTCTGACTACATCTGCACCATTTTATAGACAACATTTTACGACATATTCAGATACCAGTTTCATACACTGCACCAACATTATTTAACCGATGCTTGGAGAAAACCACCCTGTTTCTTTTTTTTTCCCCCATGTATTTTTTTGGCCATTTGCCTGAAAAACACATATTCCCCCCCAAAAGGACACCACATGAGCACCGCATCCCTCCCTGGCACTGAGTCCTCCAGGCCTCCTCGCGTCCCTTCACAGAGCACAGCCCTGCAGGACCACAGCGGACCACAGCCCGGACTCGGCCAGGCTTCTCTGCGGCCCTCAGCTACTCATTCTGGGTAGCTCAGGACAAACAGTCACCACCTGGGCAACCCGCGAGTGCTGCCCCCCTTCTACAGCCCTCTTCTGAACCCCTTCTTGTCTGGAACACAGCATACATTCCCTTGACTCGGTGCCCAAAATAGCAGAACACAAAGCCACAAAAGTCCGTATTTGGAGGCTGTGGCAGTTCCTTTTGGCCTAAGAAATAAGCCCGTGAAAACTTTCCTCACCTCATTTAGATATTTTTGGAAAGAAACACAAAACAGGTCTTTTCTCCCTAGCTTGTGCAAGGAAACATCAGGAAAGGTCTCATTTTGTTCCTAGAATCCAAGCAGTCTTGGCCTTGAGTCTGCCCTGGCATCCTGCCCTCCAGCCAGGGACACCCTGAAGACTTCTGTCTCCCCCACGGGAAGGCAGTGGATCTCAGCCTTGTCACCCATGGAGCTGCAGAACAAAAGTGTCCTGCACAGCTGGGGCACATACAGCTGGCGTCACCCATGAGCATCTGGCAAAGAGAGGCTCAGACCCGCGCCGCAGTGCAGACTCTGACACAGTCCTTGGGCAGTCCACAGCTCGGCCACGCCAGACAAGCACGGATCCAGCTGACCCGAGGGATCTGATATCAACACCTGCCTTACTCCCACAGTCAAAGCACTGTCTTTTAGGCAGCTGGGGGCTGAGGATGCCAGGGAGGGTCCTACCGAGACAGCTGCCAGCGCTGGTGATGGCCCTGCTATACTTGGGGCCCAAAGAATCAGCTTTTGCATGGAGGCCGGGCAGCCTCGGCTGGGAAGCGAGAAGAGTGGAGGCTGGGCAGACTCCGAGCAAAGCAGGGTGTCACGCTGCCTCGAACGCTGCAGGCAGGTGCTGCAGCTTCTTCACCACTCCGATTGCTCTCAAAATTCACACGACTGTGGTTTATAAGCCAAAGGGAAACGGGAAAGAAGCCTAGTGCACACTGCCTGACATGGAAACGGCCTGAGACCCAAGTTCCTGTTGATCACAGCGACTGGTGAACTTGTTCTGCTCTGTCACTGGGGAAGTTTTTTAGAACCTCAAAGAAAGGTTCCAGCCTCGTCCATCCTGCCTTCCCTTACCCTCCTAGGACGGCAGAAACTCCGACCACAGCTAGGAGCCCCACGGGGAAAGGGGCAGCTCTCAGGCCTCCGCATGTCTAAAGGTGGCTGAAAAGAAGGCCAGTGATCTGCCGGAGCCTCCCCAAAACTCCAGCACTCACTGAAAGGGAAGCAGGAAATGAGAAAGTTAAGAAAACACCCTGGGTACGTAGGTGTCCCACGAGGAGGAAAGGCCCTATGTCCGGGTGGGCGCTGGCTTTAGTAAAGCTCTGCTTCTTTATCGGTGTGCTGGGAGGTAACAGTGGACGGAGGGGAGAGGAGGCAGCCCTTCTCCCAGCGTGCAGGCTGTACGGAAGAGCCCGACAACGGCTTCCCACAGAGAATCCGCTACGGGAACGCTCGCCCCAGGTGCGCTCTCCTCTCCTCCTCAAGTTTTTCTGGACCCTGCTTATTTTTCTTTTCTAATGCCAGTTGCAAAACTGCTGCTCATCAAGAACACAGAAGCTGGGAGCAGTCCCACTTGGCAATGCCTGCATACCCCTCCCAGGGCAGCCAACCGCTAGGGTGGCCAGCGACCTGCTGTGTGTGTCTCATGGGTGGCACAAAAAGAACTGATCCATGCCCACTATTCCCACAGAGAGGTGTGTGGCTGCAAACAGCCTCTGGAAAGAGTCCCATCCCAAATGTACTTCGCCTAAGCTGTGCTGAGTCTCCGTACCAAAGGAGCCCCTCTAAAGCAAGTTCCCCCTCCCCCAGAACTCAGTGTTCCCATTTCTTCCAATACCTTTAACGTAACGAGTCATCTTCATGAAAAGTAAAAGTCATATGTTGATCATACTTGTCCTGTCTTTTGGCCATAATATCTGTTTTTGGACATACTATCTGCATTTACTTTCATGAAAATTATTTCTTACCTTGAAAGTACCATGCTGGGGAAAATGGAAAAACTAGAAACTTAAAACCTGTTGGAGGGGATCACTTCCCCACATGTTTTCAATCAAGTACTGATTACCATAGCTACATTATGATGATGATCCAGGGAAGAATGCTGTCAGAGCCATGGGGTTCCCCCAGAGAAATGGACTGAGATATACAGACTACAGTTCACTGGAAAAAAAGTTTTAAACAACAGATTTCTAAAGAAAGACAAAAGCAAACACAAAACAAGAGTTATGTAATTGGACAGAAATCAAAGGACTGCCCTTTTATAATAATCAAGATTATATTTGGGCCTGAGGAAATTATACCCAGTGCACACAGAAATTGAATTCCATCATGGAGAGGACCCTGGGAACATCCACTGACCCTGGGGAACCACAGATGCTGTAAGAGGCGGGGACAGGAAGGGCAGGGACATAAAAAAACATGAGTTCAACCAAGATGTCCACTTAAAAGGGAAAGGTGCTTGGGTATAAACACCCTGTCGAAGTTTTGATAAAATCTAGAAATCAAAATAAACTCACCAAAAAATAAAACAAACTCAAGTGAGCAGAACCACAACCAACCTAATCAGAAACACAGGGAGCTGACAGAAGGCACCTGCAGGTAGGCAGGTCTACACCCTGCAAGCACAGAGCACCCAACCACTGAGCACTGGCCCTTCCCCACCTCCCAGGAGAGATCACAGCCCCCCTGCACCTCCCGGGGCAGATCACGCACCCCTGCACCATCCCAAGCTTACCACCACCTCTACACGAACTACACACAGCTGGTGACATTAAATGGCCCAGCCCACACACTATGCTAGCAATCACAATGAATCTAGTTGGAAATCTATCAGCTGTCTTCTAGTAGTTGTGTTAGAAAATATTTTGATAAAATTAAAAGTGGCATTCATTTCCACGTGAAAAATGTATGCACAGCTTTCCCGTAAGCCTCAGGAATGCATCTCCAGTAATGAGCACACGATTCCATTTACTAAGAATGGCTCTGTGGTCAGAAGAGACCAGGGCCAGCCGGCCCAGGTGGGAGCTCCTTACCATTCCGAGACACGTCCAGCTCCACCAGCTGCATGAAGTTGGCGATTTCTGGAGGGAGCCGCTGGATCTCATTGTCACTCAGCCCAAGCTTCCTTAATTTGACCAGCTGGAAAAATTGCTGCAAGACCAAATAGACAGACAGAGATTTCACGTATGTCTGCAGTATACGCCTTTTGATTAACAGACCATTTAAAGCACAATGTCTTTTCAAAGGGACTGAAGTTCTACCAACAACCATGTGTTGGTTGTGTTAGTGAGTTGCAGTCCGGTAAGGATGTTATCACTGGCATCACCTGGGTACAAAGAAGCTTTTCATTTATTTTTGCAACCTACCAACAATCTCCAATTATTTAAAAATAAAATTTTCAACATTATTAACCCACTTAATAAAAACAAGTCATCCAGTAGGACACATCTTTTACGTAGGGAAAGTTATGTTAAATCCTCAATGTTAAGTAAATATATGGAACAACTACATGTTAAAAAGAAACTTATAAAAGAAATTATTGCACATAAAATATAATATAATCAATAGCCTCAGAAAAATCAGAAATGAAACAGCATGATGCCATATAAAACAAGATTTGAAGAACTGCAAATAAGCTCTCAGAAAATACCATAGTATCAACAAAACAATCAAATACAAAAGGTTAAAAATAATAAAGTTAATAAAATTTTCCCAAAGGGCAGTGAGATGCAGAAATGGGAGAAATGGGGGGGTCTGTCCATAAGGTACTACATCCGTGTGAAACCAGTTCAAAGGAGAAAACACAGGAGACGGCAAAACACAATTTTCTGGTTCAAAAGGGCATACCATCTGGACACTAAAAAAATATTTAAACAGATACAACCAAGAATAATGTGAAATAAGAACCCCAAAAGAAGAAGATCCTGAACGCTCCCCAAGATGAGGAAAAAACTAAAAAGTCCTAACAAAGAATTGGGAATGAGAATGAGGTGAGCCCACAGCAGCACTGAAGGTAAAAAGAAGCACTCTTTCAAAATCCCCAGCCTGGGGCGGGGATTTTTAGCTGTGGCTCAAGTGCCTGCCTGGTAAGTGCAAGGTCATGAGTTAGATCCCCAGCACCAAAAAAGGGAAAAACCCTAGGCTGAAACTGCACACCTGGCCATGCAATCAACAAGCATGACAGCAAAGAGCCATTCCCAGGAAACAGAATATTAACCTTCCACGCATCTTCCTCAGGAATACATTAAATGGAGGCTTCGAAATAAAATGTTAGCTCCAAAACACAGAATCAACAAGACAAACCAAAAGAAACTGACAGGGCAAAATCACGAAGGGAATTCCAAGATGTCACCTGAGGGGCAGGCCCTGAGTTTAACCTGTTCACACAGGAACAGAATGTAGAAGCTCCCCAGGGAGCTTGGAGAAACTGAGCAAGACACATCTAAGGGCTGTCCAGTGTGTCTGGCAACACCAAGAGATTTACAGCTCTGTCGGAAAGCTGAGTGATAAATGAAAACCAGGAGTATAGAAAACAAAGCAAGCAAAAAGGGACAGCTATTAATTCCAGAATACTATAAAAAAAGTATAAAAAGATATACTCAAAATATAAATATGATTTGATTACGAATAATATTTAAAATCATAATCGCTTATGCAAAAAGCTAAGAGCTAGTGGTTCCCAAAGCCACCAAAGGCTAGAGCAGGGAAGGAGAAGGCCAGGCTCTCATCATTTACTGTCACGTTGTGGGTTACTAGATTTTTCTAATTATTTGCACACACTATTTTGCTAAAAATAGAAATTGGATTTGCAAAGGTAAAAGTCTCCTCTAAGATTACAGGGTGATTCAACATCAGTTTTGTGAGATGCTAACAAGTAATAGGTTTCTTCTCTCTTGTACTGGTAAAGGAACTGATTCTTACACAGGGAAACACTGCCCTGTGGAAAAAATAGGGCACTAAATGAAAAATCAGATGTTCACAAATCCACCGACTTACTTCTGGGGCCTCTGTCCTTGCAATATAAATAAAAACAAAAAAGGCTACAACACACAAATGCATATTTGTATTATCTGTAAAAATGAAAAACTACATAACATCAAATGAGGAAATAATGTTATTAAATAATTCAGCATTATGCAAATAACAAAAATGACCATCAAAAGACCGCATTACTTGAAAAAAATTTACCATTCAAACATAACAAAAAAGAAAACAAGTGTCTGGGACACTATAAAAAGGCCATGTACATAGTGCATTGGCAGGAGGGGAAAATGGGGACACACATCTGGTGACAGGGACATCAGATGGACTACTAAAATGTTTAAGAATATTTTAAAATAAAAGCAAACAGACCCAGCACTTGGGAGGCTGAGGCAGGAGGAATGCTTTGAGTTGAGGCCAGGCTGTGCTACACAGTGAGTTCAAGGCCAGCCTGCACTACTAGGTGAGATCCTGTCTCAAAAAAAAAAAAAGAAAAAGAAAAAGAAAAACAAATTTAAAAAATCTATGAATCCAAACAAATGATTGCTATAAATAGCTATAAGTGATAATGAAGAAAATGCTGAACAAAAGGACAATCCTTTGGATTTCTTTACTCCTACAGAGAAGATTCAGTTTTTTAAAGGAAGTATTAAATATCTTTACACTAGCTGTACTAAAGCATTAGCTAACACAGAGCCATTGAAAGGAATCACATATTTGAATAACTGAGCTTATGCCAATGTTCAGTCTGACAGTGTCATAATACATTAATGTGTTTACTCAACCTTGAAAAGCTCATTTTGTTTTCCAGGAAAAGCGTAATACTAAAAGTATAAAACCATCACCAATTCCATATGTCCAGGGACCATTCAATAAAATGTTCTGATCTGCAGTGACTGGTGTTAGCTCTACACCTATGAAAACAGCCTACAAATTCCCGCATCAGTAGAAGCCAGGCAGTGGGCAAATGGAAGGTTTTGTTCTTCATATTCAGAGCACCCTCAACTACAGCCTGTCACAAACACTACTTCAGTCAACTCAGGAAAGCACCTATCAGATGTCAAAACAACCTCATGTAGCATGATCCCAGATGAAGCCAGCAATTCCTCAATCCTTCCCCAGCTGTCCCAAGGTAATCTCCATACGGTGTCCAAACACTTTAAATCACCTCCTTTCCTGTCAGATCAATGCAACACTACTGAACCTGCATTAAATCCTCAAGTTTTGGACTTCTTCAGGTTGTCAGGGAAAAGAACTCAGTAAGCCACAAGCCCTTCTGTCTTCCCTCTGAGGTCAGCCAGGGCACGGAAAGAACAGTGCACAGAGCTGCCTGGCAGGGCGTCTCCTGGCAGACCAGTCACGTGACTGAACACACTGGCACTGTTCTTCAAATCCGCCATGTTTGATTATAGCTCACTGACCCACTCTCGGCACATTCTGTACAGAAGCCCAAATTGCCGCGGTTGTTACACTATGCCAATCTTCCTATAGCCACCACTGTTTTCAATACAGAGTCTTTAATCTGGCTATGCAAAATGTTTCTTTTTATCATTCTCCATTTCTGACAAGTCTCTTTTGGTAGCATTAGAACTTCTCTTTTGCTTCGGAGAAACAGCCAAAAGAAATCTTAGTCCTAAAAGAGCTGTGTCCCTTTTTATATGGTTAAAGATCAGTCAGCTACCCCCAAGTTGCCGTCTTTCTTCATAAGGTAGATAAAATATAAACCACTGTTACAGGTTCATGTGGGGACAATAATGTAAAAAAGGTCACAAACTTCTGAAAATCTATGACTCTGAAGTATAGCATCACCAAATTTCCTCAAGATTCCCTTTTGGAGAGATTCTAAATCTTCACACTTTTGATCCTACATAGTTCAAATCACATCCCAACTCCTAGCCCCATGACTGAGACTGCCTTTCTGTCAGTCACCCATAAAGATGTGGTAATCCAATAAATACACTTAATACAATTTACACCCTTTGTTATCACTGGACCTTGGTCTTTACTGTGAGACTAACAAAAAGAAACAATCTCTTATTACCCAGAAACTTTACTCCTAAGTATATATCTTTAAAAATCTATCATGTCTCTTTTTCCAGAATACATGTAGAAGAATGTGCTTGACAGAATTAATCATAATGGCCCCAAACCGTAAATAACTCAAGAGCCCATCACTAGTAGGGCTGATACACACATATTCTGAGTAGGAAATTCTATACAAAAATGGCATGGGAACTTACTATTGTTCGTGGTGTGGCTGTACCACGGAGAAAATGCTCAGCAGCTGATGCCAGGAACGAGAGGCCACACACTTCCGTGTGCCCCAGAAGTGATAGGAAAAGCTTAAGAAGTAACTACTATAAAATCAGCTGGGTGGTGGCCTCGAGGCATGCAGCAGAGGTCTCTGACTGGGAAGAATGTGCAACTGAAATCCCAGCAATATTCAGCTTCCTAACCTAGGGGGTTGTTATTGCTCTACAGTTTGTTCTACCTGTGTATTGACACTTAGGCATTTTGCTATGTATGTGTTTTATCTCAAAGAAAGAAAATATTTTAATGTTTTAGACTACTTACTATTAGGAAGGAAAATACCAACTAGCACCAAAGACACAAAAGTGCTTAATTCATAAGAGATAATGATAATGAAAAACAGTGGCATAGTATCTCGAAGAGGAGGCAGAAGAGTAAAGTGACCCTTATAACCAAAACAATAATAATAACTACAAAAATGATGCAGCAATTACTCAGAATAACATGATGTTTAAAAATCAGTTCTTCACTCGCGAGACTACATTCCGTGACTGCTGGAAGGGCCGGAGGACACACGCGGCCTTACTCAGCTGCGCGGTCACTGGCGCCTGCCTCCTGAGCACGCTTCTTCTCCAAAGGCTCTGCCCTGCTTCCTAAGCTGGAGCAGCAGGGATCTTTGGTGCGTGGGCCTTGAAATCTGCAGGGTGCCGTTTCTGCCACATTCTATTGGTCAAGAAAAACCAGAGTCAGTCCAAATTCAGGGGAGTGGAGAAACAGACTCCACATATAGATGGAGGAAATCACAGAAAATACTTCAGAGAGAGGCACAAGGTGGGGGCAAACGGTAGTCCAAAGAGTCTATCATAAAACTTCCAATGCAACACAGAGCACTTTCCACACTGGGTAGATTACGCCACAAAATTCTACGGCTGATCACACAGTGGTAACTTTCCTAATGAAAATTAGAACAGAATGTAATGTAGTAAGTACAATCCAGCTTTGACTTTTTTAATACATGAGAAGGCTAAACACAAGAAATATTCACAGAACAGTGAATAAGCCAGTTTGGTTAAAGCAGAGCATTCAAGTGATCCTATCTCCTACCGACACTCACGAACTAGAATTACTAAGTAAGAGTTGCTCAATAAGCGTCTTCCCAGCATATTTCAGTACAGACGGGTGGAATAGGAATGTCCCCACATGAATCTTTGACTTCACTGGTCCCGTTTCTCTGTGTACTAGATAAAAAGATAAAGCATTAAATGATCAAAAGGTGCTTTTGAATCCTAAAAAAAGAAGGGCTGTATTTAAAAATGCCTTCAATTTACCATAAGAAAGCTAATTCCACTGCCACACAATACAATAGCAAGCCTGGAATTAAAAGTACATCAAGTGTAGAAAGTAGCTTAGTAGTCGGCTGCAAAAGGGGAAAGGAGGGCTTACACGTACGGATTTCTTTGGGGTGATGCAAACATTCCCCAGTGGACTGGGGTGACAGCTACACAGCCGTGACCGTATTAGACCCACTGACTCCTGGGCTTCAAACCAGCAAACTGTGCGGTATGTGAATTACATCTCCATAAAGACATCAGAATCCATAGAACTGGGAGGTCATTGAAGAAAAAACTCTGTAACACAACAGAAATCCAGGCAAACACAGATATAATCCATATAATCATCCACGAATTAGGATTTTTTAACCTTTAATTAATAAAGAAATGGAGTTCTAGCAATATTAAGTGGATTGTCTGATACTGTTTATCAGCTGATTATATTTTTTTAAGAAAAATTTCAAAATAAAACTATGTTATAGTATGCCAGAGTACAAATCCTCAGGTAACCACCTGGCAAATTAAAAATACCTGTGACACTATATTCTAATTAGTTGAGCATAAAATGGAGTTATCAGAGGAAAACATTTTCAGCCAGGAAAGGAGTGACTACTGAAATGATGCCAAAGCCATATTCATCTTGATTAATGAGTTGCAAGGGGAAATAAAAAGCATGAATGTCAGGTCACTGTCATGATCCCCTCGGAGCTAGCAGACAGGGAAGAAACCCAGGTAGACAAAGAAGTGAAGCCCTTTCCAGAGAACCACAGGTGTGAAGGCCCAACAAACATGCAGGTAAAAAGCCAGCAGGAAGGAAGGAGGCGGAGAAAGGAGAAGGGAGAACCTGGCTCGGGTTGTAACTGATGCAGCAAGCAGGAATCTAAAGAAAAAGCCTGTCTCATTTTCGGAGGCAAAGGGCAGGTCTGGTGGAACTCTAAAGAGGTGACACTACCCATTCATTTGAGGGCTAGCATTTTTTATAATCCCAAACGATTCGAATTTTGGAGTTCAAAAGAGAATAACAAACACTGAAATTTGATGGGAACCAAGGGGAAGCAGGGATACTTATATGAGACAAAGTTTAAGTAACAAAGAAACAAGAAGATATGTTACATAATGGTTGAAAGGAAACCTCATTCAGAGGATACAAGACATGTAAACGTATATCCACCCAACATCAAGCGTCCCAATAAAACAAATCCTTAAGAATCCAAGGGGAGTGATAAACTGTGACACAGTAATAATAGGGGGTTTCAATATCTTACTTCTCCCAAACAGTAAAATCACCCAGGCAGAAAGTGAACAGGGAAATGCTGGGCTTGAGCAACACTTGAGCCGAAGGAGACCTAACAGAGACACACAGCATTTATTCAACAGCAGGAACAATCTTCTCAGTGCACGGGGGCCAGCTCTGGAAGGGGGTGTCCCCTGTCAGGCACAGACCAAGCCCCGCAAACTGAAAAAGTCTACACTTATATCCAGTATCATTCCCAACCATAATGGCACAAGACGAGAATTCAGGAACAGAAGAACTTGTGGCAAACTAAAATACTCCTAAACAACTAGTGCACCCATGAAAACTTACAAGGAAAAAATTTTTAAAATGTCTTTAGACAAAAACTGAAACGCAATATTCCAAAGCTCACAGAATGCAGTATGGGCACTTCTAACAGGAAAATTCACAGAAATAAACACAAAAATGAAATGAAAACAAAAAAAGATAAGAAAAGACTTCAAATATATAATCTGTTACACTTTAAAGACTCAAAAAAAAAGACCTAAACTCAAAGTTAGCAAAAAGAAAGAAAAGTCATAAACAGAGTGGAAATAAATGAGAGATTAGAAAAGGAATAAAAAGGTGAAACTGAGTCATTTTTTAAAAAACAAAGTCATCACTGAGCTAGACTCAGAAATGAGAAGACTCAAAATCAGAGATTACAACTATTATAGACTGTGATCAATTATATGCCAACAAATCAGATAACACAGAAAAAAACGGGTAAACTTTTAGATATATACAATATACGAAGACTGAGCCATGACGAAATAAAAAATCTGAACCTATCAATAAGGCGAAAGGACATTGAATCAGTAGCACTTCATGGCTAAATTCTACAGATATTTTAAAAACTAATACTAATCTTTCTCAAACTGCCCCCTCCCCAAAAAAAAGAGACAGAAATAGTTCTAAACTCCTTTTACAAATTGAATTACCCAGATTCCAAATCCAGACAAGGACTTCACAAGAAGAGAAAATTACAGACAATGCCTCTGATGAACACAGATGGAATCTTCAACAAAACACCAGCAAAAAAAAAAAGAAAGAAAAAAAGAAAAAAAATCAGCAAACAACATTCGACAGACAGTATGTTAAAATGATCACCCACTGTGACCAAATAGGATTCATCCCCACGGTACACGGATGCAAATTTGCGGTTCAGTACATGCGAATCATGGGTATTATCAATATGTCATTAGATGCATGAGAAAATGCCACAATAAAACCAAGTATTCTGTGATATTAATATGTACTGAAAAGAAAAACATTAAAACTAAACGAGACACTGCATCAACAGATGGACACATAAAATCATCTCACTAAACACAGAAGCACTTGACAAAATTCAGCATCTTTTAATGATAAAAGAAGCTTTTGACAAATTGGGGGTATAAGGTAGGCACCACAGTGCAACAGAGGCCACATACCCTAAACCCACAGCTCACAGGCTCAGAGGGAAATGTAAAAGGTTTTCTTCCACAGACAACAACAAAAAGTTACCCAAGAGCTAGGGGTGTAGCTCATTGGTAGAGCACTCACCTAGCTTGTGCAAGGCCCAGGCTTTGAGCCCAAGTTATCAAAAACAAAAGAAAACAAAACCCAACCAAAATGAACAAAAAGAAACCAAAAAAGAATAGAACACATAACATTTTCACTGTGGCTGATACGTATATAAAACTCTAGGAACTCCATCAAAACTAAATTTCAAAAACATGAGGATTAACACACAGATAAAGATGCGGAATAAAATGCATTAACACACCAAACCTCAGTAGTTTCTGTACACTAACAGTGAACATCCAAAAAAGAAGCCACCAAAGAATGATTCATTTACGATTACAAAAAAAAAAAAAAAACGATAAATGTAACCAAGAAAGTGAAAAACCTGAGAAATAAAAATTCTGCCATTATTAGTGAAAGAAACTGGAGATGATGAAAATAAATGGAATGAAAGCCAATGACCAGCCAGGCGCAGGCCACCACCAGACTGGAACAGACAGTCCCAGCCTCTCCCCATGAGTCAGTGCCACTCACGGACGGGGGTAGAGAGAAGGCCACGCCAGGAAGCAAACCCAGTCTGGGTACCAGCGCCATGCACGGGCCACACCAGACTGAAAGAGAGCACAGCCCAGCCCCTTTCAGCGCTCAGGCTGGCAAACAAGAAGTACCAACCACCCAACCCCCACCCTACCCCACCCCTTGCCTTAAGCTACCAGCTTATCCAGAGAAACACAGGCTGTGAGGGCTGTGGAGGTGAAATGCAATCGGATGCCTGTGGTGCTTTGGTGTTTCACTGATATTGCAGGGTTTAGGGCCAGATATCTGATCACAGGTACAGAGGACAGGGGTACGCAGTGTGGCATGTAGGGGGGGTCTCCTTCTGAGGGTTGCAGCCATTGTTGATTCCCTATGGTCTTGTTTTGGAAATCCTATATCATTTCCATTGTTTTGTTGGGTTGGGTTTTGTTTTCTTTTGTTTTGTTTGACTATGTCAAATCTGATGGCAGGAGCAGCTATTTCAAAGATAGCAAGAAATATTATGTTAGCAATTTTGGATTTACTATTGGCTTGCTTTGAAGTCCTTTACTGCATTCATTCTATTCCATTCCATTCCGTTCTGTTTGATTTTTATTATGTCCAAGGTTATCTGCAGCTATTTTGAAGACATCAAGGGGATTACTGTAGCTATTGTTGATTTTGTAATGTTTTGAAGTCCTGTATCTCTTACACTGGTTTGTTTTGATTTTTATTGTTTTATCCTTTTTAAAATAAAAAAAAAAAAAAGCCAATGGCCACAGGTAAGAATTAACGTCATTAAGATGACCATACTATCCAAAGTGATCCACAAATTCATGGCAATTTCCAACAAAATTTTGCCATTTTCACAGATTAAAAAAAATGAAAATCATATGGAACCACAAAAAAATTCAACCAAGCAAGATGATCAGAAACAAAAAGAACAGAGCCGGAGGCACCACACTGCTTGACTTGAAACAGTCCTACAAAGCACAGTCCTACAAGGCACTGACAAAAACCAAATGGCACACTAACCATGAAACAGAACACGAATCCTACACATAAACCACACGTGTATAGTCAGTGGATCTTCAACAAATACATGGGGGAAAGATAGGTTCTTCAGCAATGATGTTCTTCACAAATGTATGTTTTGGAAGTCCACCCACAACAGGATGAAATTGGACCCTCACACCATATACAAAATCCAATTCAAAATGCATTAAAGACTTAAACAGAAGACTAAAAAGTATAAAATTGCTATAAGAAAACGGGGGGGGGGGGACCACACATCCTGGGTCTGGGGAATGGTTCTTTGGGTTTGATCCCAAAAGCAGAAATAAAAAAATAGAATTACACCAAACTAAAAAAGTTCCATGCAGGACAGGAAATGACAGCATGCAAGACCAACAGACTGAGAGAAAACATTTGCAAGCTATGTAGCCAGCAAAGGTTAAACACCCAAAATACAAAGGGAGCTCAAACAACTCAATAGTATGAAAACAAACTCAGTTAAAAAATAGCCAAGGGACCCTAACAGACATCTCTCAGAGGAAGATACACAAATGGCCAAGCTATATACAAACAAACAAACAAAACCCTCAACATCACTAATCATTAGGGGAATGCAAAATAAAACCACAATGAGGAATCACTTTTCACCTGTCAAAATGAACAGCATCAAAATATTAAGAGATACACTGTATGGATACAGGGAGAAGGCACACTACTGATGGAAACTGCGGCACCCTTTTCTGTCCATGCCGCATCCTAGTCCATCCAAGCCTTGTGACAATCGCTTCTCCAGGAAAAGGACACCGCATGTGGGAATT